>MU223137.1:548124-577262 GCA_018584345.1 Thuja plicata | reverse complement strand
TACAAGGCTTTTTATAGCAGATAAGAAACACTTCAACCTTCTCTCTCAAGTATGGCAAGGAACTTGAAAGAAATCTAACTGAAAGCAATATATCATGAACTATAAACTGAAATACTTTAAGTAATTGGAAGAATATTTAGTAAATGTATATGTAATTTGAAATGAATAGATAGATAAGATATCTTAAAACTATAAACAATGAACTGAATAACTATAATCCAAATAATGATAAGACCAGTGCCTTATTCTACCATGGGAAATAGAGTCAAGATCATTCCAATCTTATGTTCAACCTCAGAGACAGTTTTACAAGAAAACTTATCACTTCAAAGGTGTTATGGAATGTACATGCAACCTAAAACAAATTCAGAGATATTTCAAAAGGGTAATACTTCTCAGATGACAAACTAATTGACTAAGGCCTCAATCAACAGAATTTAACCATGCAAAATGAGAAACCCAATTGAAAATATAGACTATGAATCAAATAAGGAAGCATGCACATCAAACTATCACTTTGAAGAAGTTCTATTAGTTTATCTAAGGGACTAATTGTAAAATGATAATGAAACTATTACACATGTGAAAGAAAAAAGACTTTTCTTTATTAATTTTGAAAAAATAGTACATCCAGGTCCATGTTATACTTGTTGAGTAAAAACTATCCAAATATGTGAAATTGTATTATATTGTATTCTCCTCTGTTTACATTTTACATTATGTATATATATGTGTTTGAGTGGCTTTCACACCTTTTTAGGGTGAAAAGACACAACTCTTATTACAAATTATTTTTAAAAAATAATAAACTAACTAAAAAATAACTACCTAACTTTCAGATTTAGCTTTGGTCAAAAATCCAAAACACCTCGTGAAAAGATAATATTTTTGTTGGAGATAGGAAATGTGATTTCCCGAACTAGGTCATTTTTAGATTTTTAAAATTCGACCATGTTTTTCCTCTATCGAAATCATCTTTGTAGCAGGTCTAAATTCCAGCATTTTTTGAAGGCTTAGATTAGTTATTTCTATTTATTTGTGTCATAAAGCTTCCTTCCTTTGATCTTCTTTTTTATGGAGAAATATGCTTCTTGATAATGGATTGGGACTTCTAAATTATCAAAATTTAGGGTACCACCAGGGTGAACCTCTTGAAAATTCATTGAGAACTCTCATTGTGAATATAATTATTGACTTGCCTAAATCTCAACCATTTGAGCCACAAGTAAAACCATCATGGGTGAGTGAGTCAAACCATTGTGAATACCATCAGAATAGAGAACCTAAGACAAACAATTGTATGTGATTGAAACATGTGGTGCAAGACCTCATAGATAATGGACTGATCAAATTGGAAGGACCCCTAAATAATGAAGATCACACGGCTTTCAAAACACCTTTCTTCAAACATGAGAAAGAAGAATCTTCAAATGCTAACAATAATGGAAATAATTCGAGGGGTAAATAAAAAATTCAAATTTACCCATAGCTATGATAATACTATTAATTCCCTATCAGGACATGACAATACTATCAATGTTGTGGTGGTGAAGGAACAACCTAGAAAAGATACCTCTAATGTTGTCACTAGGGGGCAAGCATCAAGGATCACCCTACAAGGAAGTGCTCCTAAACCTTTTAGTCCTACTCAAGAAACCACTTTTTCAAAATAAACACCTTCTTCAACAAAGCCCTATAGCTTAGTGGATCAATTACAAAAGAAACCAACTGAAATTTCTATCTTGGAGCTATTGAAAATTTTTCCCAATCATAAAGAAATCTTGGAGAAAGATCTTGTGGAAAAGTATGTTCCTGAAAACTTGGAGGTAGAAAGGTTTCAAATCATAGTGGGTCATCTCATTGCACCTCATTATCTATCATTTTCTGAGCAAGATGAAATGTCTATAAATCATCTTCAAAACCTCCTATTGCATATAGAGGTCTTGATCCAAAAGCACAGTATCAAAAGAATCCTCATTGATGGAGGAGCTGGTTTAAATATTTGTACCTTGAGTATAGTTAAGGCTCTAGGGTTATCTGATTCATCCATTGATCCAAATAATCAAATCACCATCAAGGCTTATGATGAAGAAGAGAGGTCTTCCAAAGGAATGGTGTTTTTTCCTATTCAAGTGGGCCCAATCAAGAAAGATACCATATTTCAAGTCCTAGATATGAAATTAACTTATAACATTTTGTTAGGAAGGTCATGGATTCATGAAATGCAAGTGGTGCCTTCAACGTATCACCAATGTATCAAGTTTCCATACATGGGTGAGGAAATAACTATTGGAGGAGGCTCAAATTCTTTTCAATATTGTAACATGGTGAAACCTATACATGAGCTATTTATTCCACACAATAGAGAAGGATCCATTTCTAGTGCAATCATTGAAGAAACTAAAGAAGAAGGTCCTAGTTTGACATTAACAGCTACTTCTACCTCAAGTCACTATGAAACTAACTTTACTACATCAACTAAGGGAAATGAGAAGGTTAGTTTTGAGGGTGAAAGTTATAATGACCTTTCGGTAAAAGTTTCTACTCCAAGGGAAGAAACTTCAAAACCTTATAGGGTTGAAAGAGAACAAGCCAAAGATGACAATTATCAAAAGATGAATGAAATGATGCACAAGTTTGAAAAACAATGTAAAATACGTCAAAAAGGAGTGGGGGAGTATTTTGTTTTATTATTTGACTTACCTACTTCTCCAAGGACACATGGAAAATCTTCTAGTTCTCATCCACCCGTAAAATGCAATTCTCATTTTGTGAGAGAAAGTGTCAACCAACCTTAGAAAAATAGGACAATGAAGTCTTGGAATGAATTTACAAAGATAAGGATAGTACAAGTGTCCCAATTGAGAGAGTTCAACATGTCAAAATTAAAACTAATCATTATGGAAAAAGATTCCAAATCATGCAAAAGATGGGTTACAAGGGAAGAGGACCCTTAGGCATAAGAAACAAAGGCTTGTTAGAACCCATCCAACCTCCTTGGAGATCCAAGGATGAAGAATCAGGCATAGGGTATCAGGAGCAAGGAGTTAGTTCAAGCAATATTCATGACTCCTATGAACATGTACATATGTTAGGGTCTAAAAGTGAAGATGACTCCGGGGAATATGAATAGGATTATTTATTTGAAGCTTCTTTTCATGACAAGGAAATAGATGTCAATCATACCTATTCTCCTATAGCTAGTACATGCAAAGAAGCCAATGAGGATCAAGGATCAATTTCTACACAAGTATCAAATGATCCTCAAGTACCAAATGTAGGAAAAACATCTAGTGAAAATCAATGGGTAGGTGAACCATGGGTACATTTGTGGCGAGGAGATTCAAATGTTAGATTTAATAAAAAAAGTATTTTTTCCCACGGAAATCCATGAGGACTCAAGTGAAGAGAATTTTGATCTGACTTCTATGGAACACCTTGAAAAAGTGCATGTCATTGACTTAAGTGATACAATGTATGAACCTTTGAATGAAGACATGTCCTTAAATCCCGTAAATGAAATCTTACCCAAAGAGTCCTTATCTCTTATCCATCCTGAAATTATTGGTTAGGATTTGACCGAGCCAAATGACATACTCTATTTCCCTAATGACAATGTCATGGCCCAATACCTCAATGCAGTTGAACCATCTTCCACCAATAAATTTGATCCAAGCATGATGATGGAAGAAATTGTACAATCTCTCAATCCAAAAGAAAAAAAAAAGTAAAAAAGTAAAAAAATGAAAAGGTCTAGTGGTGAAAACCACCATGTTCCAGTGCTAGATCCAAAAAAGGTAAAAATAAAGGATGTTTCCGAAGGTGAAAACCCAATTGTTGCACCTAAGGAAGAGAGATTAGACACTTTTCCCGAACATGAAGAGGAAAGATCTCCTATCTTAATTGACCCAACATAAAAACTTAACATTGGTACGGAATTGGAACCCAAGTTCATACATCTAGCAACATCTTTAACTCCAACAGAAAGAATGGATTTCATCAAATTCTTCCAAGAAAAGAAAATAAATTTTACATGGTCTTATGTGGATATGCTAGGATTAGATCCTAGTTTCATAATGCATCATCTCAATGTGAGGTCTGGAGTGAAACTAGTTAAGAAAAAGTTAAGAAAGATGCATCCTCATGTAGCTTTGTTGGTTAAAGTGAAATTGGAGAAGTTACTAAAATTTGGCTTCATAAGAGTAGCCTATGTGGAATGGATTTAAAACATTTTACCTATGACTAAACATGAAAATTCCATATGAGTGTGCACCGATTTTAGATATCTCAACCTTGCTTTCCCTAAAGATGATTTTCCATTACCAAGCATTGATACTATAGTGGACTTGGCAGAAAGACACACCATGTTCTCTTTAATGGATGGATTTAGTGGTTACAATCAAATCAGTTTAGAACCTAAAGATCAAGAGAAGTCTGCTTTAACTTGTCCTTGGGGTAACTTTTGTTGGAATTTCATGCCCTTCGCCCTTAAAAATGTTGGAGATACCTATCAAAGGGCAATGACTACAATTTTCCATGACATGATGCACACCTTTCTTGAAGATTACGTGGATGACATTTTAGCTAAGTCACATGAAAGAAAATATCATCTACCTATTTTAGAGAAAATCTTTACAAGGTTGGAACAATTTAAAGTTAGGTTAAATCCTAAAAAGTGTGCATTTTGTGTCCAATCTAGAAATTTATTGGGCTACATAGTTTCAGACAAAGGAATAGAGGTAGATTTAGAAAAGGTGCAAGAAATTATGGAGATGGAAAAACCTTAAAAAATAGCCAAATGAGATCATTACAAAGAAGGCTCCAATCCATTAGAAGGTTTATATCTCAATTGGTGGAAAAATTCCATTATTTCACTAGGTTGTTATACAAGGATACTATTTTCAAATGGGATGATGAATGTGAACACAAATTTTACACTCTTAAAAACATAATTGGTAAATCCACCTATTTTGATGCCACCCATAAAAGGTAAACCCTTATTATTGTACATTTCATCAACAAAATGATCTTTGGGGGTTTTATTAGCACAAGAAGATGATGATGGAAAAGAAAGAACAATCTATTACTTAAGCAGAACCTTGGTTAAATATGAGTTAAACTACAGTTTCATGGAGTGAGCTGTCTTAGTGATAGTTTTACTTCCAAAAAGCTACGACATTAGATTTTGATGCACAAGGTTAAATTGATTTCTAAGATTGATGCTCTCAAATATTTACTTAGCAAAACATCTTTCACAAGAAGGATTGCTAAATGGGTGATAATATTAAGTGAGTTTGATATTGAGTATGTGGACCGCAAATCTATCAAGGGACAAGTAATAGAAGATCAATTGGTGGAGAATCCCTTAGTTTCAAATCATCTTATTTAGATAGAATTTCCAGATGTGGAAATAGTAAATGTGGGAGAAAAAAGCATGGAAATTATATTTTGATGGATCCTACACCCAGCATGGATTAGGAGCCGACATTTTTTTGATCACAACTCAAGGATATACTATTCCTAAATCTTAAAAACTCTTATTCCCATGTACCAATAACATTTCATAATATGAGGCTTTAGTCATTGGAATCAAAATGGCTTTAGAAGGGAATGTGACAGAACTGCAAGTATATGGAGATTCACAACTAGTCATTAACCAAATCAATAATGAATACCAAAATAAAGATGAAAAGTTGTTTCCTTACAAGAGGATGGTAGATGATTGGAAAAAATACTTTGTTTTGATCACGTTTGTACAATTCCAAGAGACAAAAATAGGGCAGCATATGCTATGGCTACTCTAGCTTCATTACTTGAAATGCCAAATCAGAATGCTAGGTATGAGTTCTTGGTGGAATAATTGGTAAAACCTACTTTTGACTTAACTGAAACCCAAATAATTTTCTTATTGAATGGACATGACTCACCTTGGTATGGACCTATATTTACCTATCTTAAAAACCAAGTCTTACTCTTGGACCAAACCTGAACCCAAAAGAGATATTTCATACGCCAAGCAGCCTGTTATACTATCTTATCTGACACATTATATCGTAAAAGTCTTGACAGAATGATACTTAGGTGTCTAGAAGATGAGGAATAAACATTATCTTTACATGATGTTCATGAGAGTATTTGTGGGTCTTATTTGAGTGGATTGAACCTAGTTAAGAAAATTCTTTGCATGGGTTACTTTTGGAAAACCTGAGAGAAAGATGCTTGCCAATTTATAAAAGTGTGTCTGAAATGTCAATATCACAGAGATATGATTCATATTCCCGCACAAGAGATACACCCAATCATTACACCATGGCCTTTTTATCAATGAGGATTTGATCTTATTGGGATGATTTATCCACCTTCATCCAATGGTCATAAGTTCATTATAACTGCAACATAATACTTTACAAAATGGGTAGAAGTCATACCATTAACAATTGCAACAAGTAAACAAATCTCCATGTTTATTCTAAACCACATTATTTTTTGATATGGTACCCCTCAAGCCATCATCACGGACAATGGAAAACAATTCAAAACTAAAGATGTGGATGAATTGTGTGAGACATTTCACATCACACACCATTCTTCTTCAATTTACTATCCTCAAGGAAATGGTCAAGCCGAAGTAACAAATAAGAATATTCTCAAAATATTAAAGAGATTAGTTGATAAATCAGGAAGGGATTGTCATATACAATTGAATCTGGCATTATGGGCCTATAGAACAAGCATTAGAAAACCAATAGGGGCAACACCATTCTCTTTGGTCTATGGAGCATAAGTAATTTTACCTTTAGAGGTTGAAATCCCATCTTTGAGAGTATCATTACAAGGGTTGATAAATGATGAGGATTATAGGGTTTCAAGACTTCAAAAATTGGAACTATTATAAGAACATAAAAATCAAGCCTATGAACACTTGAAAGTGTACCAAAACCAAATTTCAAGGAACTACAATAAAAAGATCAAACCTAGAGCATTTCAAGTGGGAGATTTAGTATTGAGAGAGAACCCTAAGAATCAAGCAGAGTGAGAAAAGAAAGGGAAATGGGAAGAAAATTGGCTAGGACCCTTTGTTATTACTTCTTCTTTTGGCACATGAACATACAAATTGGTTGATTGTGAAGGAGATGAGCTACACGAACCTATCAATACCATTCACTTGAAGAGGTTTTACACCTAAGAAGATGAAAGTGTATAGGTTGAAAGAGTATCAGATGAAAGTGTATCCGATGAGATTAACATCACTCTTTGTACATAAGAAAAGTTCAAAATCCAAAAAAATGAGAAAGATCAAAAAATTCAAAAACAATGGAAAAGAAGAAAAATATAAAAAAGAGGAAAATTGAGCATGAAGAAAGAAAAAACATTCAAAACATCAAAAAAATTGTTGTCTTGGTGAAAACCTAGAAAATAGGTGCCTTGATGATATCAAAAAAAGAAAAAAAAAAGAAAAAATCCATGAAAAAAATGAAAAAGAGAAAAGTGTCTTGGTGAAAACCTAACAATAGGTGCCTTGGTAGAAAAAAATTCAAAAGGTGAAAACCTGGAAAATAGGCACTTTTTGATCCCTTATAAGGTCTTTCCTTGTTGCATTTGTACATATTGAATTTTCCATCTCATTATATATCCTTGCACCTATCATTTGTACATAGTCCTAATAAAGTCTTTTGAGCTGCATTGTTAAAGCCTTTATCACATATCAGGTTTCATTTGCCCTGATTTACACATGGTTTTATATTTACTTGGGGGCAAAATATTGGTTTTTCACAAATGGATTCGATAGTGATACCTTTCGGTCACATTACATGAGAGATTTTCAAAACTTCAAGGATAGATATTTTTTTGAACCTTTGATGTATATCATTGTTCAACCCAAGCATTCAATCTTGAAACTTGATCCTTGAGCTTCATGACCTTATTATCAGGATTAAAATTTGACAAAACCTAACAGATCAAAATGGATGAATTCTATTGAAAATATTGATACAATACAAACACTTGAAGTTTTCTAATGATGCTAATTAAGTCATATTCTTTTTAGATAATCAATGATTTTTCGACTAGATTGGCGATGATGAAGACATGATATTTTTCTTAATTTCTGTGTGAGTTTTTTGATAAAGATCCACCAAACTATGTGACTTTGTCTAATGACATGGTCATCAAAGAATCATCGAGGACATTCATATATGGAGGAGGTTTGAACTTTGTTTGTTTATGCAAACATATACCTTGGATATTTAGATTTGTCATATCTTAATGCCAACATCCAATTGCAACATTGAATCCGATGAAACCGGTATTCAGACTTCCATAGTTGATTATTCAACTTGTGAGGGTTGTACTAGTGTCAATTAGTGATGATTTTACTTGCTCCTAGCTCACAAAGGATCAATGATGAAAATTTATCTTCTTTTGCATTTCTTTTGCAAAGACAAAGTGACAGTTAGTTGCATTTCATTCTTAGATTAATTGCATTTAGGGGATTTTCTAAGTTCAAGGGGGTTAATTATTCAAAACATTGATATCATTATCTTGGTTCAAATTAATCAGTTATGAAGAATTTCTTGTGCATTTACCATTGCATACATTAATCATTAAACATTATTTCCAAGTTATCCATCATTAAACATTATACATTATCCATAATCATTTCATCATTCATATAGAAGCATTTCATTAAAATATTGCATTATCAAAATATCAAAATACAAAAACACAACACACATTCATTAAGTTCATTGCATTACATTTATCATTTAGAATTGCATACATCATAAAATTAAAAAGCATGTAGAAATATACGGGCATACATTTTCATTCATCTAGCTATGTAATATAAATAAGGCATTGCATCTATAGGATGTAAAATAAAGTGCATCATCACATCATATAGAATCATATCATCAATGAAAGTCTCACATATATCATCATGGAAATCAAAGTGATCAAGTCATCATAACAAATGCAAATCAAATGTATGACATATCAAAGCTACATCATAGAAAAATGGTACATCAAAGTCCTGATCAAATCAATACATCAAATACAAAGCATATGATCCAATGATCTCTCAATCTCAATCATGACCCGCTAGGGGCACCTGATGCATCTCATGTCACTAATCCACCTGTTGCACCACCTATCCCATCTAGATCTCTGTCTAATGAGCTATCATGTGTGGTAGGAGGAACCTGACTAGTACTAGATATACTCAACCTATGTGCCATCATAGTCATGAACTGCTGCATCATGCTCACAACTTGATCAATCCTACCACTCATCGCTGTCACCCCAGCCTGTAAGGTCCTAAAATCCTATGTCAAGGTGTCGATGGCTTGTGGAGGCCATGGAGCCTATGGAGCAGGAGGAACTTGTGGTGCCATATGTACCTGTGGAACAATATATGGAAGAACCTATCTCTATGGAGGAGCATGTCCCTACAGAGGAACCCTTCTAGCAATATATATCTGAGCATGTCTGGCTACTCTCTTTCATCACTGTCACCATACTATTGTAGGTACTGGTTGTACTAGTCTCATCCTGTAACCACCTCCCCTACCGCTCACATGACCACCTCTCATCTGTGGACATACATATCCTGTACCTCTGTCTGGAGCTCGCAGAGGAACTCTCTAAACCCATGTAACTCTTTGTACTCTCTCTACTCTGCCACCTCCTTTTCCACCACCACCGCCACCGCCATCATCATCATTAGAAGGATCATTTATATCAGGAATCGACTCACTAGGATCAGTGAACAGTGGGAACCTGTGTCGAGAAAACCACTGTACATAATCGAACAAAATCCTAGCATCTGTTATATGCTCACACATATCCCACTGCATATACCCTAATCTGTCAATATGATCATAGGCATACTGGTAATCAACTTGAGCACCCCACATAGATCTCTCAGCCTAGACTCAAGCATATAGTGCTAAACCCTGGGGTATGTCCTGAATCCTGCCATACTGTCAAAACACTCTATAACAACAAAATATCTTGATCTCTAGTGGTGACTGGCCTATCATCCATCATGGTGCAAACATGTAAGGAAACTCATCATCATCCTCATGCCAAGGCTCACATCCTAGATATGGTCTCCATATGACCTGATCTATATCGTCAAGCATACGTCTCCAATAGTCTAACTTGCCCAGTCGAGGCTGGACAACCATGCCATCATATAAGTATGCATATGACCATCTGGGATCTCTCTATCTGGTAGAAATTGGCCTCAAAATAGGGATATGTTCTCATGTCCATAAATGCAATAGCATAGCTCCAGTAGACAATGCAACACTACCTCTATAAACAATGTGGTATAACTCATGATACAACTGCGCCAAAATGCAGGAACCCCAATCAAATCTCTGGGGATGAGCTATCATATCCTCGATAATCCAACCCCAATCAAATCTCTAGGGATGAGCTATCATATCCTTGATAATCCAACCCCAACCCACTGCAAATCCATAACCTTGATGATCTGTTAATAATACTCCACCGATTAATGCACCTAATACTAAAGGAAGAGGAGGGAAAGAAACAAACTATGCCCATGGAATACTCTCATCTCCAATCATAGGATCTAAAAAGACCCGTCTGCATGGACTACCATCATAAACCTGATCGTAGCACACCTACTCTCCTCAAGTTAGAATCCTCAATAGCCTATAAATGTCCTTTGGCGTGATATTCATCTCTCCTAATGGTAAGTGAAAGGTGTAATGGTCAGAGTACCATCACTCTGCCATAGCTGTCAATAGTCCTCAGTTCATCTAGAACTGAGGCAACTCAAGGAGGTAAAACATACCACATCGACCAATCACACATTTCTCGTGACCCGTCAACTGATATACCATATCTGCCAACCAAGCTAGAATTCCCCAGACATATAAATTCTGAAATGACACATGTTTTGAAAATTAAGTCAATTTGATTAATATCACCATTCAAGTGGATTATTCTACATCAATCAATCATCAAATCAACCTATCGATCTTTTTGAGCAACATCAACTATTTTTCCTAACTCAATATTGTGAGAAGGGGAAAATACATCAGTTATCATATCCTACATATTTGATTGATATTTCAACATCCATCTAACCGATCATCCTAACATCCTAAACACTTGGTTTCATTACTAAATCAAACCTGCTTATCTTTGCAATCAATCTAGTATTCATTCTATCAGAGACAATAAAAAATGATCAAGGTTTTTTGTTCTTTTCATCCAGGCATCTTTTTTTCTATGTATACATGCTTTTTCAAATGGTCTATGCATCATTTAAAATATCATACACGACATTTTACCATTCAGAAGCGTTACTTGGCCTAGTACGCAACGTTTCTCAATATACGCGTGACTTCATTGTTCATACGCGTGACTTGATTTTTGGTTTAAACCTAGGGTTTTGTACGTGCAATTTAACCTATCCTACACATGAAATAAACTCTTTCCTACACACAACTTGGTTTCTTGTATGAAATGCTTCACTACATAGATGCGCTAATTTATACTACTACGCGACACTTTAACCTATACTACACGTAACTTTGCTAAAAATTCATGGAAAAACCCTAACTAGGCATGAAAAAATCATTTCAAAGCAATAAATGCATGAGGAGGTTGAAATCACTCACCAAAGGTCCATACTCGGCTGGTGTCTAAAATCTGCACCCTCTCTCGAGATGCTGCTCGCGAATGGGGACCACCATTGTCAGAATCTGCAAAAGGCTCAGAGAAACAATGTGGGGTAAAAAGTGAAAATGAATGGTAAAAATGAAATTTTTACTTCTATTTATACTTTTTGACCTAATTTTAAAGAGTTTTTCACCCTTTAGGGCCTTAAAACTATCATTTTTCATCTGGTTTTCCAAAATGAAATTAGAATTGACCTAGTAATTTCATTCTTCAATATCTTTTTGCGTCTGATATCAATTCTATGTTCATTTCAGAGGGGGCATCATATGGCCAGAACATGATTTTTTATCATAAGTTTCACAATGAGACCAAAATCTAGGGTACTAAAATTTTAATTTGTTATTAGTGGGGCATTTCTATGTTGTGCATCATCAGTTTTTCAAATTAGGGTTTTCATCAGACATTTCATCAAACACCAGGTTTTCACATTAGGGTTTTGCAACAAGTTTTGTATCAGGTTATCACATTAGACATTTTATCAGATCAATCAATCAAATCAGTCAATCAGATCACGATGTCAATTTTTTTGAATCAATGCCCTCTGCACATCAATTCAAAGAGGGGCATTTGTAGACACCTAAAATTGGTCAGGTGTACTTAATCAAATCAAAGGGAAATTTATCAAATCAAATAGAATCTAATCAAATCAAATGGGATTAAGTCACATGAAAATCAAAGGATCAATTAATAAATATATCAATTAATTAAATCTAAGCCTAAGAGGGATTAATCAAAGCTATGTAATTGATTTAACCAATTAATTCTATAGTTTAAATCAAAAATCAAAATCAACCTATTCCCTTACATGGATAATTTAATTAATTAATTGAATTGATTAAATCCTAATTTATTTCAATAAAGGAGACAAGAATTTGAATAGCCAATGAGAATCAAGAATTGAAAGCACATGGATCACTCCAAAATTTTAAATCTTGATCACTCATTTAACCCTTCAGCATCCTCACCACTCAATTTGTCTATTTGTCCCAACCTTTGAAACCAACATTTAAATGCTCTCTCCATTTGAAATAATTTGAAAGCCTTCAAATCAACCAATCTTTGATCATGATCAACTTAACTCTACCCCCTGCCCTGGGGAAATCCTATAAATACCAATCATTTTGAGAGCATTAAGAATCCTAGACATTCATGAGAAATTGCAACTACACGATGGATAAATTCTTTAAGATCATATTATTTTTTAGCATAATAGTGAGTTTTGAGAGAAAGATTGAATGAATTACATTGCAATTTGATAATTTGAGAGCTAGATTAGGCATTATCAAACATCATTTTCTCATTCCATGAGAGTCACTAATGTAGATTAAGGTTGAGAGCTTCATTAGCATGCCTAGTTAGAGAGCCATGGAATGTTTATTGTTAATTTGTCAATTATTTGATTAAATTTAGATTATCTTTCCATAGAATTGATAGATTTCAAACTAATTTCATGAAGGTATACTTTATATATACACACTATTAAAGCACATGATGATGAGGAGATATCTTCCAAAGGAACGGTCATTTTGCCTATTTAGATAAGACTTATTAAAAAAGAAATATTTGTTCAAGTACTTGATCTCAAGTTGACCTATAACATATTGTTGGGAAGACAATGGATACATGAGATGCAAGATGTTCTATCTACCTACCATCGATGTTTAAAATTTCCTTATTTTGAACAAGAAATAACTATTGGCGGGGATCTTAACCCATTTCAGTACTGCAATCATATCAAACCAGTTACAAATTACTTTGTACCCCACAATAATGAGGCTTCTACATCTACCTCACATTCAAAACAATCTAAAGAGGAATTTCCTAGGATAAATTCACCCTCCACATCAAAGGATAAAGAAGATACAAATGATCAGCCCACTACCTCAAATCATGAATAAACTATTACTTGTCTCTCTAACAAAGGTAAGGAAAAAGTGAGTTTTCTAAACACAAATGAAGAAAACCCTGATTCCTCAACATCAAATTATGTCATTCAAGAGGGATCACGATTAGAAAGAGAAGAGGCAAAAGTGGCACATTACAAGAAGTTGGACACCTTGATGAAAAACTTTGAAAAACAATGCAAGATTAAGAAATAAGGAGTTGGATAATATTCTATTTCATTGATGGATACACCAAATTCTCCCAAATAACATGGTAAACCTTTGGTCATACCCAATCAAAAACTTCCTCACAAATATAATGATAATTTTGTTAGAGACACTACTCTAGCGGAGATAGAAGACAATAATGTGTTAAAATGGTTATACAAAGGTGAGGAAGGAACAAGTGAAAGTGTGTGACATATTCATATTCCCCCACATCAATATGGGAAAGGATTTGAGATCATGCAAAAGATGGGTTAAAAAGGAAGAAGACCTTTAGGAAAAAGAAATAGAGGGTTGTTAGAACCTATAAAGCCCCCATGGAGATCAAGTGAGGAAAAATCAAGCATAGGATATCATGAGCAAGGTAATGGTCAAAAGAATTTCACTAATCCTTATGAACACATTAACATTTTAGATTCAGAAAGTGAAGATGATTCAAATGAATATGAATGGGATTCATTATCAGAGGCATCTTGCCATGATAAAGAGGTAGATGTTATTCATTCTTACACTTCTACACCAAAGGAATTTCCAAGTACAAACCAAGAATGGGTAGGAGAGACTTTATGTTCCCTCTTTCTTAGGAGAATCTAGCTCTAGGTTTAATGTACAACAATTTTTACCATAAGAAGCTCAAGAGGACTCTAGTGAGGAAGATTTTGATCCTAGCTCAATGGACCATTTTGATAAAATACATGTCATTGATTTGTGTGATACGATGTATGAACCTGCAAATGAAATCATGACCCTAAATCCCATTGACCTATATTTACCAATTGATCCTTTACCCTGTGTTCATCCTGAATTGATTGATTGGGACCAACTTGAGACAAATGATATACTAGAGTTCCAAGACGATCATGCCATATCTTTGTACCTAAATGTGGTTGAATCTTCCTACACTAATGAATCATATAAAGAGGTAGAAATGGGGGGAAATGTCAAGTTTCTTAGTCATCAAGAGAAAAAGAAAAATAAAAAAAAACAATAAAAGATCTAGTGGTGAAAACCACCATGTGGCAGTGCTAGATCCAAAAATAGTAAAAATAAATGATGTATCCAAAGGTGAAAACCCAATTGTGGCACCTAAGGATGAGAGAATTTACATTTTACCTAACCATCATGAAGAAAGATCTTCTATCTTGATAGAGCCAACAGAAAAGATCAACATTGAAACAAAGACAGAACCAAAGGTTATTCATTTAGCTACATCTTTATCTATAGAAGAAAGGGAGAAATTCATTGACTTTTTCAACAAAAGACAAGTGAATTTTTCATGGTCCTATGCCGATATTCCAGGATTGTACCCAAATCTAGTAATGCACCATCTCAACATAGCTCCGGGAGTTAAACCAGTAAAGCAAAAATTGAGAAAGATGAATCCACCCGTGGCATTATTGGTTAAAGAAGAGTTAAAGAAACTCTTGGACAAAAGATTTATTTGGTCTATTACATATGCAACTTGGATCTCCAACATTTTCCTTGTTTCCAAAAGTGACAAAAGCATAAGGATTTGCACCGAATTTATGGATTTAAATAAAGCATGTCCCAAAGATGATTTCTTACTTCCTAACATTGATACTATAGTAGATCTGAGAGTGGGGCATTCTATATTTTCCTTAATGGATGGGTTTAGTGGCTATAATAAAATAAAGATAGCTGTAGAAGATCAAGATAAAATATCTTTTACATGTCCTTGGAGTACCTTTTGTTGGAATGTGATGTCATTTGGTCTTAAAAATACAGAGGAAACCTATCAAAGGGCCATGACTACCATATTCCATGACGTGATGCATACATTTATGGAGGACTATGTAGATGATATTCTTGAAAAATATTATACCAGAAAATAACATATATCCATACTTGATAAAATATTCATAAGATTGGAACAATTCAATCTAAGGCTAAATCCTAAAAAGTGTGCCTTTGGTGTTCAATCTAAAAAATTGTTGGGATATATTGTGTCAGCAAAGAGAATAGAAGTGGATCCTGCTAAAGTTCAAGCCATTATGGAAATGGGGGAACTAAGAAATATTATCCAATTAAGGTCTTTGCAAGGAAGGATACAATCTATTAAAAGATTCATATCCCAATTGGCGGAAAAATGTCAATCCTTTACTCAATTATTGCACAAAGATATCCTCTTTCAGTGAGATAGTAAATGTGAAGAGGCCTTTTCTCTTTTAAAGAAATAATTGGAAAATCCTCTAGTTCTAATGGCTCCAATACTAGGAAAACCTTTAATTCTATACACCTCCACAACTAAAAATTCATTGGGGGCCCTCTTAGCACAAGAAGATGACAAAGGAAAATAAAGATCAATCTACTATATTAGTAGAACTTTAGTCAAATATGAGCTAAATTATACTTGTGCAAAAAGAGCATGCTTAGCAGTCATCTTTGTGTCTCAAAATCTCTGAAATTACATATTTACACATAAAATCAGACTTATTACTAAAATATATCCACTCAAATATCTTCTTATCAAATCAACTCTCACATGGAGGCTAGCCAAGTGGGTTATGGTATTGAGTGAGTTCGCCATTGAGTATGTGGGCTGTAAATCTATTAAGGGACAAGTTATTGTAGACCAACTAGAAGAATCACCACTCTCAAGTGAGGAACCTATTCAAGTGGAGTTTCTATATGCAAGTATCCTTACTAGTGAGCCAAAGACATGGAAGTTATACTTTGATGGATCCTATACTAAACATGGCTCGGGGGCAAGAGTTATCTTCATTACACCCCAAGGTTGCACAATCCCCAAATCATTGAAATTACTATTTCCATGCACCAATAATATAGAAGACTATGAAGCTCGTTTGATAGGACTCAAAATGGAGGATTACAAAAGTAAAAATTTATGGAGATTCCCAATTAGTCATCAATCAGATTAATGATGAATACCAAACTAAAGATGACAAGATCATGCCTTATAAAAGGATGATTGATGATTTCAAAAACTATTTTGTATTGATCACATTTGAGCAAATAACTAGAGTAGAGAACAAATCAGTTGATGTCATGGCCACACTAGATTCACTATTGCAAATACATGATCAAGGTGAAATATATGAGTTCTTGGTGGAGGAATTGGTACAACCTGCATACGACCATTCTGATTCCCAAATTATTTTCCTACTTATGGGTCATGAATCTACTTGGTATGGTCCTATTTATACCTATCTCAAAGATAACAACTTACCCTTAGACCAAACTCAAAATGAGAAATGAAACCTTATACGCCAAGCCTCATGCTTTACCCTTATTGCTGATACATTGTATCACAAAGGTCTTGACGAAATGTTACTTAGATGTCTAGAGAGTGAGGAATCAAAATTTTTTTTACATGAAATTCATGAGGGGATTTTTAGGTCACACTCGAGTGGATTTACCTTAGCAAATAAAATTCTTAGGATGGGGTACCATTGGCAGACCATGGAAAAAGATGCATGCCAATTTGTGAAAAATTGTCAAAAGTGCCAATATCATGGGAACTTGATACATGTGCTAGCATAGGAATTACATCTCATTACTACACCTTGGCCTTTCTATCAATGGGGTTTTTATTTGATAGGGATGATATATCCTCCTTCTTATAATGGGCACAAATAAATTATCAATGCAACTGAGTACTTTATAAAATGGGTGGAAGTTGTACCCTTAACAACTGCAACTGGAAAAAAAATTTCCATGTTTATCCTAAACCACATCATTTACAGATATGATATCCCAGATGCACTTATCACCAATAATGGAAGAAAATTAAAAAATAATGATGTTAAGGAGTTATGTGAAACATTTCATATTACTCAACATTTTTCTTCCATCTATTATCCCCAAGGTAATGGAAAAGAAAAAAACCTCTAATAAGAACATTCTAAAAATCCTCAAGAAAATAGTTAATGATTCAAGTAGGGATTGGAACATCTAGTTAAACCCAACACTTTGGGCTTATATAAAAAGAATCAGAACACCTACTAGGGCCGCACCTTTTTCTTTAGTGTATGGATCTGAAGAATTTTTACCATTAGAAGTGGAAATTCCATCCATAAGAGTCTCATTACATGACATCCTGATTGGTGAGGAGTATAGAGTGTCTAGATTGGAAGAGCTAGAGTTACTAGAAGAATATCAACATCAATCTTATAATAATCTTCAAGTGCACCAAAAGAAAATGTCTCATAACTATAACAGAAAGATCAAACCTTGAGTCTTCCAAATAGGTGATCTTATGCTAAGAGAAAATTCCAAAAACCAATCAGAAAGGGAAATGAAAGTGAAATTTGAAGAAAATTGGCTAGGACCCTTTGTAATTACATCATCCTATGGGAAGGGAACATACAAATTATCTGATTGTGAAGGAGATGAGCTTCAAAAACCCATCAATAGCATACACTTAAAGAGGTTTTATACCTAATCAAATGAAAGAGTATCTGTTGAAAGAGTATAAGAAGAGAGAGTATCAAATTGAAAAGCATCATGTTGTATAGTTCAAATTGATCTTGAGAAAAATCCAAAAACATTGAAAAAAAGAAAAAAAAAAGTGCCTTTGTGAAAACCTAGCAATAGGTGCCTTGATAGCAAAAAAATTCAAACAAGAGAAAAAGTGCAATAAATCCAAGTGTCCAAGTGGTGAAAACTTGGTAAACATGCGCTACTTTCCCTAAGTCAAGCCTCGTTGCATTGAATTTACAGTTTCCCATCCTTGTACATACCCTATTACATTATGTCATTTGTACATAGTCATAATAAAGTCTCTAAGCTGCATTTGTACATAAAACCTTCGTCACGATGTTTGCAAGTTGCCTTGGTTCATTATCATTGACAAATCCAATTAGGGGCACAATTCAAATTCCAAGAGCTCATTAGAAAACAAACACAAGCAATATTTCAAATCCCTTCATCAAAAATGAAGAATCACAATCTTTGACACTTATCGATTGATCCAAATATCAAATTTCTACAAATCCAAACATATGACTCATCTCAAATTCAAAGGCTAAGAAATCAAACGCTAAATTGATACATCAATCATTATAAACAAAGGATAAAAATTGGAAGGATATTTTTTCTTAGGAAATGGATCAACAAACAAATAGAAAAGTTAAATTCAATGACATTTCTTGATTTTTCTATCATGTCTTTTTAGCCTATCAATGATGTGTTGAACTAGATATGCAATGATGAAGACATGATGTTTTTTTAGATTTCTGCTTGTAAGGTTGATTCCTAGATATATGCAAGTTTTTCTAATGACATGATCATCAAAGAATCATCAAGGACATTTTTCTATCACTAGGGATAATACCTTTGTTTGTTTATGCAAACAGATACCTTGGCCATTTAGATTGTTCATATCTTAATTCCAAAATCCACTTGCAACATTGAATCCGATGAAATTGGTATTCCTACTCTTATGGTGGAGGAAATATTACCACTGAGGGTTGTATTGATGAGTTATAACTTCAGTGATGGAAGTGGTCACATTGAATACGATGAAATAAGGTATTTATACCATCATGGTTTAGAAATGTCACCAGTGAGGGTTGTACTAGTTTCCAAATGGTTTACCAAAAATGCTCAATGACGATACATGCAAAAATAGAAATCCATTAAAAAGTGACAACAATTTTAGGTTGCATTTGTACATTGCATTCATGTTAGAAAAAAATCATGTATACATCTTGCATTATGGGATTTATCAAGGAAAGTGGGGTTCAAACATCTAAGTCAAAGTATCAAGAATTCTTCTTTCCATAAAATTTGTGGGACTTTATCAAAAACATTAAATCTCATTTACATTTCACAAATTGATTTCATTAGGGGCAGTTTCATATACATTTAAGAACACTTGCATTTGTAGAATCATTTCATCCATCATCATTTATGATTATATTAGATATCCTCATTTAGGTGCATTTCCAAATCATTTAGTTACATTACATATTACCTAAATCATTTAGTTACATTAACATTATCCATAAGTATTACATCATTATAAATCACCATCCTATACATAAAGCATTGCATTATCACTGAGAGTCATCACATTCATATTGTGCATCCATAATAGAAACATAAACCATCATTTTCCACACATTTTTGGGAATCCATACATAAACATCAAAAGTACAGTATTTGCATACATACATCCCGCATAAACAATCACAAAAACATGCATATAGATAGAATCATATAAACTACATTCATCAAAATGTCTCCTGGCATCATCATAAATCATTAAACTCATAAAAGTCCACATATATGACATCAAAGAACAAATTCATTAAAAGTAAGGGGTAAGGTCTCTGCAATATCCAAAAATCACAAGTATCTACATCATAAAGGTACACATCAAGATATATCAATAGTACATAATCAAAAGTGATACATATGTCCTCATAAAAAATATGATACAATTAACAAGATCTAAGCATGACTATCTCCTGACTCTATTGGGTGACCCATCAAAATATGGCAACCTATACTTGCACCTGTACCTATACCTATACCTGCACAGGTTGATGGTCCTACACCATCATCTATCACTACAGCTGGTCCTCTCAAAGGTCTGGGAGATGGCCCTAATACACCTCTACTATCAACCTATCATGAAGTACCACCTCTGACACTTTGTGTATAAGAATGAACACTTTGACCTACTGGCAATAACTCATGATATAAAGTATGGTAGAAGTCCCCTCTCTAGATCTCCTCTCACATATCTCGCATGGTCTGGCGAGTCATACCATATCTAGTCACCCTCCCTTACTGTTGGGCTATATCCTCTGCTACTCCTCACTGTTGTCTACCATGATCTCTCTAAGTCCTAGTAACTGGTAACTCGACGTCCATGGTATAAATATTGTGATCTCTCTATGACCTGGTAGAAGATAACTCAACCTCAAGCCTCTGAATCTGTCCTTGCAATAATATGATATATTCTCATGCTCTAATCAACTCCCCATGCAATATCTGCATATCCTGACCTAGGGTACCCCTATGTAAATCCTGTATTACACCCTGTACTATACCTGACCTAGCTCTGCAAGCTACCTGTCCATGATTTGGAAACAAAAATCTCCTCTCTGCAGCATCTCCATTGTGATCCCTATCATCTCCTCCATGATCACTCTCATCTCCTCCATGATCACTGACATCTCCCCTATGACCACCATCATCTCCTACATGGTCATCATCATCACCACCAACTCCTTGACCAATCATCTACCACCTCTCCCTCTCACTACTCTCACTGGGATATCATTTTATCCTTGGCCCTCCACCTCTATGCAATCTCTTCATCATCCTCCATATCTTGCTAGTTATTGAGGCTGATCCTCATCATCATCATCACTCTTTGAGGGAGGCACTGGCTCATCTGGTGAAGACAGTCGTGGAAATGGATGTGCTAAAAAACACTATGTATACTCTTCTGTCACACTAGCATCCATCACATCATCCTCATAATCCAAAGAAACTGGAACAAAAGTGTGAAACTCATCTATAGCTCCCTCAAATGATGCACATGGTCCTTAGGTAGGTTTCTCCTTCTGAGTACATGCATACATAGCTAGTCCCTGGGGAAAACCTTGTGTCCATCCAAATTGGCATCATACTCTGGTAATGATGAAGCTCTCAATAATATAAGGTGTGTGACCAAGTAACCATCTCTATGTGAACATGTATAACACCTCTCAATGATCCTCGCGCCACTCCTCACATTGTAGATAAGTTCTCCAACAGACAGTATCTAGATCATCAATCTGTCCCCTCCAGTACTCTTACTTGCCCAGCTTTGGATGGACAAGAAAAATGCTATAACCATAAATGAAGGGCTGACCCTCTTCCCATTCTCTCTCTACAATTGGTCGGGCCATTGGAAGATTCTCTCATACCCAAATCTGTAACACTATGGCACCCACTGATAAATCTGATGCATGCTCATAAACCACCTGATGCAACTCATGATATAAATGTGCTAGAATGCATATACCCCAACTGAAGCGGCGTGGTCTCACAAGCATGTCCTCCAATAACCAACCCCACCCAATGTGAAATCCATTTTCTCTCTTATCTGGCATGGGGAATCCTCCAATCAAGGTTGTGAGAACTGCAGGAAGTGGGACATACTCTCTTTGCATCATCGTATCCCAAGTCATTATGTAGCCTCTAATCTGATCATCATCAAATAATCAACGTACGACAACACCATCATCATACAGATCAAAGTGTACTAACTCTCCCATAATTGGGATCCAAAAAATCTAGTATATATCCTCCACTGTGATAGTCATCTCTCTGGTGGGTAGGTGAAAGGTATTGCGGTCACTATGCCACCTCTCTGCAGCTGCTGTCAACAGTCCCCGATTCAGTCGAATCTGGGGCATACTCAACAAATATCCTAAACCACATTGTCTAAACATGTGTTAGTCCTCTATGGATAAACGTGCAATCAATGACAAGGGTTTAGGGTACCCCACCCTCATATTCATCTTATCTAGCTGAACCTATTACAGTCAGACAATCAATCATCTATTTTAGATCAATTATCTTAAGTTAATCATATCCTACTCTCTACTTGCTCATATGAGATTTACAGGATCTCTGTGAGCACATCAAAAGTTTTCACCTCTATATCGGGTGAATGAAAAATATAATTCTATATCCTATGGGGTTGACATCAATACAACATTGATCTATTCTTGATTATCCTACATTGACTTACATTCTCACATGCATCCATTCACTCAAATTTTGACAACAAACAACAATCACACATTTTAGGACAAATCATTCTTATCATGCAAATCGAGGCATCATTATGCACCTCTAATCTACAAGGGACATGACAGTCGAATATTGACGAACATCAACAAAAAATTGACAACAACTCAACCACTTAACAAGAGAAATCACAAAAATTGACACTAGCAGTAGAAAAATCAATTCCCCAATCGATAGATCAATCGCCACATCACAAAATTGAAAAAAATAAATAAAAACAAATCATCAAAAATTTGAATTCATAAAAAAAAAATCAATCACAAATCAAACAATCAAAATCATCAAAAAAATAAAAAAAATAACAAAAATCACATCGAAATAAAAAAAAATCATCAAAAAATGAAAAAATGAAAAAAAATCATTACAATTTCTTTTAAAATCATTATATATTAAAAAAATTTAAAAAATAAAATTAAAAATCAAATAAATTAAAAAATTAAAAAAAATCAACTTACCACCACTTCCCTTGCGCTCCACCACCTCCTCCCGCGCCCCCACTCTCCCTAGCCTGCACTCGCGCGACCGAGCTACGAGCTCGCGCGACCGAGTCGTGAGCTCAACTCGCCAAGCTGCGAGCTCGCACGACTGAGTCATGAGCTCGACTCACCGAGCTGCGAGCTCTGCTTGCCCGACTACGAGTCGGCCTGCTTCCTTTTATTTATTTATTTATTTTTAAATTTTTTACAAAATGATTTAAAACCCATCTTTTTTTTAAAAACCCACAAAACCCTTTAAAAAAAAAAACACAAATTTTCAGATTGTTCATCAATTTTTCATAAAAAAATGCACATTTTTTCTTCAAACCCTAGTTTTTTTCAAATGCGACAAATCATGCAATAAAAGAGGGGTTTTTGCGACACATACCAATCGGTCGTACTCCTACTGTCTCTGATACCGACAGACTCTCTTGAACCAGTGCTTTGCTACAGGAACCACCATTTTTTCACCTCGCAATCACTTGACACCAAAAGACTCCAAAACAACAACTTGCACAATGAGCTCCCAAAATGCATTTTGCACCTTTTCAAAGCTATTTTTTGCAACCAAGGGGTATTTTGGTGGGATTTTTTTTCTCACTGAGCATATTTTTTTTCATCATCACACTTTGGGGCATTTCTCAAGTTCAAAGATCATCATTTTTTGGGATTCAAATCAACATGGCTTATTTTCATCAAATTTTTGCAATCATCATAAATCAATTTTTTCCACTCCAATGCTTGCAACATCATCTCAATTTTCATCCTGAGGGGGCATAATGACACCAGGGTGTCTAGTTTTGCGAATTGAGACACTTTTTGAAATTGGGGACATCAGACGTCAAAATTCTTTTTTTTTTTTTTTACATCAGGGCATCAAAATGGAACAATTTTCACAATAGAGGTATCACATTATCAACAAAACAACATTAGGATCAGATCAACAACATATCAATATCATCTTTGGCATCATATCGAGATCATCATATCAAGGATTCACATCGAAGCATCATCACCAGTATAAACATCAGATCAAACATCAATATCAACATCAGATCGGAGCATCATCATTTGTATCAACATGAGATCAGACATTAGTATCAGCATCAGACATCAACATCAGGTATTCTTTGAACCAGTGTGCTTCGCACATTGAGTCAAAGAGGGGCATTTGTAGACACCCTAAATTTGTCAACCAAAATCAACATGGTCAACCAGAGTCAAAAGGGGTCAAATCAAGTCAACATCATGGACTAAAAAACAAAGTCATTTAATTAATTAAATCTAAGCCAAGAGGGGATTAATTAAACTATGTAATTGATTAAATCAATTAATTGTATAGTTCAAATTAAATAAATCAAATGCAACCCATTAAAACTCCTTATATGGCTAATTTAATTAATTGATTGATTTAATTAAATCCTAATTACTTTCAACAAAGGGGATAAAGAATCAAAGAGCCAATAATGAGAAGGGATGAACAACACATGGATCACTCCAAGGCTTTGCTATCCTCACCACTTATTCAGGCTTTGCTATCCTCACCACTCCTTTTGTCATCCTGTCCCCCTATTTGAAACCCATCACTCAACCTTGACCTCAACTCTACCTTGACCTTGGTTAATCAAACTCACACCCTACCCTTGGGAATTCTTATAAATAGGAGGATTTTCTTAGTGTAAAGTTACCAATTCACTTAGAGTAAGAATTCACATTCAAATTGCATCTTGAATTGGGAATTTAGCATTTAGCACTGAAGAATTCTTGAAGAGTCTTGTTATAATGACAAAATTATTCATGTTTACATAGAATTTGAGCATATAATAGGGAATTTCATCTTAATTTGCACAATTTTCATCACCATCATTAGCACAATTCTACTTCTAGGGTTGTCACTTTAGGATGCTTTGCAGCTGAGAGCATTTGTTTAGTCCTTCTAGATAGAGATCCATGACACACTTTTAATTTGATTTCACTTTCAAAGTTTATTAACCTAGTTAGATCTTTCAAAGTTTGATTGAAAAGTATGTTAAACTAATGTTTCATGCAGGTTTGTGAATTGCAGGTTTACGAACTACAATGATCATTTTGTGGAGTATGGTTGTCATTTTTGGCAAACCATTACATAGGTGAGAGTGTTTTGAGTGAGTATATGAAGTTATACCAACCAGTAAATAGTTATACCCAATCGGTAAAGAGAAGTTAAGTGAGTAAGGTAATCGGTAAGAAGTAAGGTAATTGGTGAACATAATAACAGGTGAAGGTCAGTTCGGTAAAGGGAGACAACTTTTGGCATCGATACATTGGAAGGTGTAAAAATAATAGGTGAACTATTTTTTGTGACCGCGACTCTTAGGTCACACCGATACAAGAAAAAGTGAAGATACTATTAACTGGTTAGCGCAGTGAACAAGTAAAAGCTAAAGGTTATTAATCAATTTTGATTAAATGGCTAAATCGGTTATGTTAGTGGATGATTCAATGAATCTGGAAAACATGAAAAACATAGTACATTGTTCGAGGAATTGAATGAGTCAATTCTTAGGGAATTGTGTACAGATTTGTGTACTAATCCAAGGTATGTTTTGGAAAATAAAACTCAAGGAATATTTCACATTGGGAATGGCAACTTCAAATTTTTTTTGGCCAATGCATTAAGGATTTCATGTTTTTGTGAGTTAGTTAAGATTGAAAAAGCAATTTTGGAGGGAAATGGAAACCCTAATCAGGTTTACACTTGAAGGCAAAGATAATATATAAGGTTATAGTTTGTTTTGGAGAAAGTATGTTAGCTTCTATTGATGTTGAAAAAGTTGATGAAGTGTTATTGTCAGTAAGATCTTGAGCTGCGATTACATAGCTTTTTGCAGAGAAGTTACATGATTGGATTCAGAACAAGTACAGAGCATCAAGGATTTGATTAGCATTGAGTAGTGCATATTATAGGTCAATTTTTTTCTTGTTGTTTTCCTAATAGTTTCAAAAAGTATAAATCCCCTAACAAGGTATTCACAAGCAGGACTTTATTGTAAATCCCTTAACAAGGTGAACACTACATAAGTGGGATTAAAAACCTCTAACAAGGTAGTATGTAATAGGACTTTTGATACTTCTAATAAGGTATCAGACACTCCTAACAAGGTGCATAATCTAGAAAGTGACAGATTGTAGGCTCCTAATAGAGCACTATTTTCTACTACAGTGAGAAGATTGTGGGTTTCATCCCCACCGTGGTTTTTCCCTCTGACCAAGGGTTTCTGCGATAAAAATCAGAGTGTTATGTGTGTCCATGTGTTGTCATTTGGTTCATTCCACTTTTACATTATAGTTTTAGTTGTGTGTTTCATAGTTTGAAAGTTTTATTAGTATTGATTCACCCCCCTCCCTATACCTATTATTTCCAACAATTGGTATCAGAGCTTAGACTCTCTAGAGGAAAAGTTTGACAACTTGGGCAGTAGATATGAGGAGATGGAAAGCTATAGGTATCAGAGAAAATTGGAGGCAGCCAATGAGATGATTGAAGAGTTGAAGAACAAGCTAAAGATTTCATTGGAAAAGAGAAAATAATTGTCTGAACAACTGAAAGAAAGTCTGGACATCATTGATGAACTATCTAAAGGAAGCATTAACTCTAAGGAAGCTGAGGTAGAAATAGTAGATGTAATGGAAAAGAAAAAGATCCTGACTAAAGAAGCAACCATGATGAAAATAGAATAAGAAAGTCAAGCCATAAGGATGTATGAAATGCTTGAAGGCATTAGAGCTACTGAAGATACAAAAAGGACTGCTAAAATTGCAAATAAGAATGTTGAAGATATGATAAGAGAAAAGGATGTTATACTTCAAAGGTTGAGACATGAGAACCATGCATTGAATGAACAAATAAGTAACACCAATGATGAAAACATACAATGTGTGCTAAAAATGAAACACTGAGGTAGGAAAATGAAGAACTGAAGAAGGACATGAAGATTGAAAGAGAGATAAATGAAAAACTGAAGAAATATAAACAAAGCATGTAGAAGATTGATGAGTAATTAAATAACATATGATGACCTAGGGATACTTCTATCCTATGATATATCGGTGACAACATATTTGAAAAAGGATAATCATCCAAGTCTTGTGCTGAGCAACAATCATATATTCCTAAGGTTTATACTAGTACACAAGGTGAGAAGCCTACTAAACCCACTTGCTACAACTGTAGAAATCTTGGACACACTACTAATGTATGTAGGAGTATACCGGTGAATGTTCCAAGAACTAGTTGTTTTGATGATTATTGTTACAATTACAATAAATATGGTCATCAAGCTTATAAGCGTAGATCAAGAGCCAATAGTAGATCATCTAAAGGGAGTTTCAATGGATATTGTCACACATGCAACAAATTTGGACACAAGGTAGAACATTTCAAGTCAAGGGTTCCATCACCAAGAATTCCTAACAAACTAGTGAGTGTTCTAAGAAGAGAACAAATCATGAATGCCACATGCACTATTTGTGGAAACTATGGACACATGGATGTGAAATGTCGATTGAGGAACCCTAGAGGTAATGTTGGACCCTGGAGGACAATAGGTATGACCTTATTTTATTGTCACAAGGTCAGACATCTAGCAAGAGATTTTAGGTATAGGAACCAGTCACCAAGAAATGAAGATAGGAAAGGTAAAAATATTTTTAATATAGAAGAAGTGAGGAATGAGATGAAGAAGACATGAGTGAATAAGGATGAAATAAAAGAAGATGCCAATGCATAGACATGTAACTCATCATCCTCTGGCTAAGGGGATTCATCCTTTAACTAAGAAACTAATTTTTTCTTAGGGGATGAATTTCATTGTTATATCTAACCGACCCTTATAATAATGAGTGGTAATATCTATTTTCATAGTGAGATGCATTGATGTTAATTTGGATGAATTACATAGAGCTGAGTTGTTAAATATATTTGGTCATCACTAATTTTATCATTTGTAAAAAGTTATGTACCAATGCTACTTTTATATTAACCGATGGAGGTTGTAATTGGTAAAGTATGACATCGGCGAACTACATTAAATGTTTTGTACCAAACTAGTCAATAGACAACCGTTCAAGAAAATAAATTATAGGTTAATCTATTCATTATTCACCTTGCATTTCAAAGAGTGTTTACAAGAATAGAATATGATTACCTATTGTGATCGATTATGAAAATTATCTCTGCTAAATACTTATAGAGGATAGACCAAGGCCTCTCCTAGCAAGAAGAAGAAGAAGAAGACAAAGGTAGATAGTGAAATAACAGATTAAAAAAAGGAGATAACACACACAGGTAAGTTTAGTAAAACTAATTTCAATATCCCTAAGAGTGCTACTGAGGTTTCCAAGGTAATAAGAGAAAATGGAATGATAGGTAACATTAGCAACTTTAAGTTCTCTATATTGTATTTCACTTTCACAAATTCATCAGAGTCCCTAGTCAACTTAAAGATCATATTATTGATGAATTATATGAAGCAATTAATGTTATATGGGAGTTTGCAGCTGAAACTAGAAAGGAAACAAGGGAAAGGACACTTATTTATACTGTGATACATTTGAAAATAAAGGAAGTGGATGAAGCACTTAAAAAGTATAAAGATAGATTCAGTATTGGCCATAGGACTGCAAGGATATTAGCTAGAAAGGAGAAGGATGTTGAAAAAGAAACAATGGTGATATGGAAAAGGATATACAACATATATCAACCATAGGTAAAGGACACAATAGGTACTGTTGTCAATCAGTATTGCACCAATAGCTTGATATGGAATCTAGCTATCCTGTTGAAACATGGAAATGTTCCCGTTGATGGGGTTGAGAACGAATCTCCAGATTCTAGGCCGGTTCCTCTTAGGTTTGGAATATCACTTCGCACAAAGCTGTTGTATATAAGGAAAAGGGGAAAGAAATGACCTAATGAACCCTAAAACTATAAAGGTGATACACCAAATCTGATTTGTAACTTGAATCAATTCAGCACAGATTTCAAGAAATAACTATGGTTCTC
>MU223137.1:520207-530634 GCA_018584345.1 Thuja plicata | reverse complement strand
ACATTTTAGATCCTTACCACTTTGTTTTTCTACCATAGCCTTATACCATTTAAACATCTTGAATGCTTCAGATTTTTCTTTTAGAAACATGACTGTCATCATTCTAGAGTAATCATCAACAAAGAGAGTAAAATATCTATCTCCATAATAACTCTTTGTCCTCATAGGTCCACATAAATTAGTATGGACTAATTCTAGAATATCATCAGATGTATGGGCTTTTCTTTTGAAACTAGACTTTGTCATTTTACCTTTTTGACAATTTTTGCACATGATGTTGTCTGGCTTTGTCATCGTCGGTAAGCCTCTTACACTTCTTTTTCTGCTTATTTTCATCATGTTTTCAAAATTCACATGACACAATCTTTTGTGCCACAACCATATGTCTTGGTTTCTAGTCATCAAGCAAGTGGGGTTAGTGTCATTTAGATAGAATAAGTTACCTTTAGTCTGTTCACCAATACCAATCAATTTTCCTGATTCATTGAAAATCTTTTCCTTCTTGTTTTCAAATGATACTCTGTGACCTGAATTATTCAGCTGAGAAACACTCAACATATTATAATTCAATCCATTTACCCAATAAGAATTTTCACATTTAATCAGGTTATTCAACATTATTACTCCTTTAGCTTCGACTGGGAAAGGTGTATCATTTCCCATTCTTACTGTACCACCATTATAATAATCAAAAGTATTAAATTTTTCTTTGTCACCAGTCATATGGTGAGTGCAACCACTATCTATAATCCAGATATCATTCTTACTAAATTTAGATATGAGTGCAGTTTCTTTATACCTTTCATCTTCATCTGAATCATCCTTCACAGCTACAAATACTATCTCGATGTCATCATCTGATTCGGTGTCAGTATCTTCATCTTTGCAAGCAGCTAGGTAGCTAGCCTTCTTGCCTTTATCCTTATAGTCTCGGGTATCCTTTCTTTCTGATCGTCGGTAACCTCTGTAATCTTTGTTATCACCTCTATCAGATTTCTTCTCAAAAGATCTGTCATCACTTCTATCATCTTTTCTTCTATTAGGACATCTTACGGCAAAGTGTCCAATCTCTTTACAATTAAAGCATACAAGTGGTAACTTTCCTTTGTATTTACCTCTGCCTCTTTGCATTCTTGTTGCCACAAGTGCTTCTTTTTCATCTAGATCTTTTTCTTCACTTTCACTTTCACTGTCTCTTCTAGATGAGTGTCTCTGACTAGATTTTCTTATTCTCATGGAAGATTTAAATGTAGACTCTAAACTTGGTAAGACACTATTGTCAAAGTTATTCATCTCAAATGAAATCAGTCTACCAATTAAGCTATCAAGACTAACTGTGTTGTTTTATACTGCTCTCATTTCTTGAATAGAAGAAACTCTAATAGCATATATAGGTAATAAGGTTCTTAAGATTTTACTTACCACTGTCTCCTCTTCAAGTGTACCTCCAACACCTCGTATAGCATTGACTACTTATATTCTTGTGCTGTACTGTGTGATGTTTTCACCTTCTTTCATTCTGAGATCATCAAACTTTCCTCTAAGGCTTTCTACCTTGGCTCTCAGAATGTTTGTATCACCTCCATGTACAAGCTTCAGTTTGTCCCACATTTTCTTTGTAGTTGTGCAATCTTTGACATATTCAAATTCAACATCGGAGAGAGAGGAAGAAATCTCTATAACCATGCAGTTATGCTCATGCTTCACTCTCAATTGATCTAATGTTAGTGATCCTGTAGCCAACACATATTCAGTATCTAAGTATTGAGTAACATCATTACCAATACCTGATAAGTGGAGTCTTATCCTGCTTTTCCATGAAGCAAATTTGTCTTTGTTCAACTTGGGCACATCTCTTCTGTTCATCTTGTGATCTTTTACTTAGGTCTTGAAAAATTCCTTCTAAGAAAACAAGCTCTGATACCAATTGTTAGTAATAACTGAGAGGGGGGGCGGGTGAATCAGTGGCCTCAAAAATTTATCCTTTAAACTTTATGCCACCAATCAATACACCTTATATTATTAAGTCCCTAAAGGATGCATGCCTTGAAACACTTGAAATAATTAACTGTCTATCGGTTTACCTTGTCTGTCCTTGTTCTCCTTGATAACTGATAAGTAGTAAAACTATTTACCAATACTCAGTAAATATGCAAAGTATACCAATCAATCTAGAAATGCATATGTGAAATGTAAAACAATGAAGTAATAAACCATACACACATAACACATGGATTTTAACGTGGAAACTCTGTTAAGGGAAAAAACCACTAGGACCGGTACCCCAAATCTTCACTCTTCTGAAGTGAGCTCTATAAGGAGCCAACCCTATTAAAGGTTACAAACACACTATTAAGCGCAACCTTGTTAGAGGATTTTCAATAATAGAGTGTCACTTGATATCTAGCATGTATATGCTACCAATATTGATCAACCTATATGGGCACAATAGGTATCTGGCATATCTGGTGCTACCTAACTACAATAGCCTCCTTCTTAGACTGTGTGTTGGTATCAGGAACTCAATGCTATCTTCATGACAATTTTTTTGGCAATCTATTAGGATATACCTCAATTATAGAAGATGGTTAAGTCTTGCTCTGTTAAGAGACTTAATGCTTCAATGGTTAAACTGAAACACAATGACCTATTTCTAATGCAACTTGAATTGCAGATTTTTAGATCTATTTAAGTACAATACCTCTCTAATCAATGTATCAATTCAATTATTTTTTCTCCACCCTTTCTGCTCTGTGATGCTGTGCTTCACTATTCATTAGTGTCCACAAAATTCCTTAGCTCTCCTTCAGCTTGATTGATCAGGACTGTATGAAGTTATCCTTCATCAGTTTCTCTTCAACATCCTTTTTCTATTCACTCCCTGTTTATCTAATTGCTTCCTTTTTTTTTGAAATGAATTATGCTTATCTCTTATATAGACATGATGTTCCTTAATTCTTGATTCTTGATTCTTGGCGTGAAAAACAATCCATCCAATCTGATTTATGACTTTAACTTCTGATCTATCTCATAGTTATCTTCTTTCCAACTTTACAAATCTTCTTTAAATCAATTACTTAACTCTGGGTGAATAAAACAAATAAAACAAGCAGTTAAGTCTATCCTTAAGCTCTCCCAGCTAGATATTTTGTCATTTTCTTAACTCTCTTGTTCTGTCGGTCAACTCTGCAATTCGTTGTCAGTGACAACTGCCATTTTTGTCGGTGTAACTCCAGTTAGCTTAGGGATCTCCATCCATCGGGCATCATTGGATTTTGCTTCGTTGGGAAACACTGTCTTTTGTTCATTGGGCATCACTGTGACTTTTACCTTTCCTTTACTAATGGTGTGCACTCCGTCGGTGTTGTCTGTCACTTAGTGAATACTTAACTTTTATGCATTGCTGAAAGCATAATCTTTGTTCCATTATTTCTTTGAAGTCTTTTGCATTATTTACATGACCGTAAAAATGATATTAAGTTGACATCAATGACAATATAAGCCATTAACTGATTTAATGTCTTGCATCATCTTCAACTTAAAATTATTCAAACATTCAATCAGTTACATGTCATCACAAATAATGTAAACACATGAGAAATGGTAGATCTTTTGCAATTAATATTACCTGTCCAATATGAATCCACATAACTACAAATATCAATGGAAATTTTATCTCTTATCATATTTCCATGATAACACAAAGAATACTCCAAGGTAACATTCAAATATCTGAAGACTCTTTCAATTGCATCTGAATAAACTCTACTAGGAATTTAAATATATCTAGAAAGAAGTACCACTACTTGGGAAATGTTTAGTTTAGTATAAACCATATCATACATCAAACTTCCAAATACACTTTGCTAAGGTACTTTGCTCATGTATTCCCTCTGTGATGGAGATGTAGGAAAATTTGAAATAGACAACTTCATTCCAACTATAAAATGAACTTATAATAGTCTACAATCCTACATGTTGAACCTCTGTAAAATTGAGTTCACATACTTATTATAGCCTAGCCATGGATTCATGTTCACTCTATCTCTTCTATTTTACATCCCAATAATGTGTGTAGTTGCACCAAGATATTTCATTTTAGATTAAGCAGCAAGATGAGACTTTAGTTCTGAAATCATACATTTCCTACCAATGAATAACATATCATCAACATATAATGCAATGTGTAGGAAAAGACTACCATCAGATTTATAATAATTACATTGATCTGATTTAGAATGCTCAAATCTCAAACTCAACACATATCTATCAATTTCTCATACCACATCTTAGAACTTTATTTGAGACCATACAAAGATTTCTTCAAATTACAAACCAAATTACTCTTACCTTTTACCACGTAGTGCACTAGCCATGTCATATAAATATCCTCCAAATAACCATCAAGGAAAGTAGTTTTCATATCCATTTTCTCTACCTCTAAATCATAAGTAGTAATAGTAATAAATAATATAATGAATGACACTTTTTAAATAGCATAAAATGCCTTACTATAATCAACACCCTCAACCAGAGAATGACCTTTCACAATCAACCTTGCTTTATACTTCTCAATACCTCCATATGAACCAATATTTTTCTAGAACACCCATTTGTAACCAATACATTTTTTTTCTTTTAGGAAATGGTACAAGTTCCCATGTTTCATTATTTTTCAAAGTTGTCACTTCTTCATCCATAGCAATTTTTCAGGATTCTACATCATTCATACCTAGTGCCTATTCTATAGATCTCGGTTCATCCAGACTAGTATTTAAATAAAAAATGCATCTCCAATTATCATGAGAAAAATTGTGGTTGGTTATGCCTTGTAGACCTTTAAAAAAACTAATTTGGAGGCTCTTCCTCATTTTCTCATGGTTCAAAACTTGATGAGCTCTCCTCAACTTATTATCTATCTAGGGGTCTTAATTAAACTTTCTTAGGCATAAAAGGTAAATCACATCTTCATTTTTGGTTTATTCTGAATACAATGTAACAATATGAGGGTTAGTCTCTCTACAAATAATATTTTTACTATGTGTCACCTTCTATGCAACAAGGTCCCAAAGATTATATCCATTCACACCATAACTATATCCAATGGATAAATTTTGTAGGCTTGTTCTCAAAGTTTGTTCACTTCCCCTTTAACACATATGCATTTGTCTTGCAGCCAAAAACTCTAAGATGAATCGATGAAGTATTATTACCTAACCATTCCTCCATAGGTATTTTATCAATATGAGTTAATTTAGGAGACCTATTAGTTAGGTAGAAAGAAGTGGCAACAAATTCAACCTAAAACCTTTGTCCTAGGCTAGCACCAATCTACATACTCCTAGCATTCTCCATCAACATCCTGTTCATCCTTTCTACAACTCCATTGAATACAAATTTTTCTTATGCCTGTGAATGCCACAATATTTATAGAATTTATTAAAAATATTAGACCATAATTTGTCACCATTATTAGCCCTCAAATATTTTATTTTCCTTCAACCATTGCTTTAAATTCTTTAAATTGACTAAAAACATCATATTTACTCTTTATAAAATATACTCATGTCCTTCTACTATGGCCATCAATAAATAAAAATAACATGTGGATTTTTTAACAGAAGGAACATCTATAGGACCAAACACATCATAATGCATAAGATCCAACACACCACAAGATTTATGAGAACTTGAGTAAAACTAAATGCAATTTTTTTTTCATAAATGTAATGCTCACAAAAATCAAAATCAATATTACAATCGTTTAAGCTTTCAACAAAGTTTTTAATTTTTCAAGGTCCTTACACCCTTTTCTCTAATGTGGACAAGTCTTTGGTTTCATAACATGTCTTATCTACTGGTATCTTTGATTTAGAAGAAAAGGAATCCTTAGGTACCCAAAATACATGACTGTCTGTTGAAGGTGAAACACTCACCTTTTTTAACAAAGTATCCATAGATTTGATTTTTGGAAAATTATTATTGCACTCAATGGTGTATAAATCTTGTTGGGTCTCAAAACTGCAGTTTGGAAAAGGGCACAAAATTTTCAACATTTATACTCCCAAACATACAATTATGGCCAACGAACATGAATCATGTAAGAAGGGATAATTCCTCTACTCTTCTGGCTCTGCCACAACCAAGGTGGGTGCACCTGATATCTATCACTTCTTTCTCAAAAAATTAAATCATAATACCTTTGGCAGATTTAATTCCTCAATAGATTATTCCAATTTGGCACATGAATTAAAAATAATCTAAAATCCTACCTATCTTTAAACTAGATTTATCTCCTACTTTCTTGAAAATGAAATGAAAGTTGTTAATGAGTGAAGATTCATATTCTGTAAAAAAATCAAAGACCAGTCCCTTATCCAATTTGGGCAACATAGTCTAACTTTATCAGATCCTCATGTACAACTCTAAGAGATAGTTTTTCATATCTTTTAGACATACCATCAACTGCCCAATCCTATCAATGTAGAATTTTTAAATACTCTAAACATCATAAATTTAATTTAATTTTAATTCCTTCTTAAGAAACCAATTAAACAAAAGACAATAGGACAACAACTTTGCTAGTATCTTCTGATAATCAGGTTGATATGCAAAATTAATAACTATCCACACAAGTTTTCCAACATCAATTGAATTCAAATTCAATAATCATAGAGGACTAGCCCAATAAAAATTAACTTCCATACCATAATCTTGGACAGAAAAGGTTGGATCTTTGTATTAATTTCAAAAGATAGGTACAATTGAGTTTTTCTGCTTTCTTTACATGTGTTTCCCCTTCTTTTCTAACTTCTATTTGTCATGCCCTAAAATACACGCCCAAAAATGCAACAATTTTTTTTTTTGGAAGGTTTAATTAAGGTCGTAAACACATTCTTATGCAACAACCAAACTTACTAATGCAAAGGCACAAGGGTATTTGATTAGGGTGTTAGGTTATGCATACGAGAAGACACAAGTGAGGTTAAGGGGAATCATGACTGCATGTCAACCTCCCTCAACCCAATGTCCAAAACTACAAAGGTTAAAGTTGTTCAAGGATTTTAATGATCAACGTTCAATTGCCTACTAAGGTTACCTCTAAGGTCAACCATAGCGTCTAACATAAGACAAATGAAATTAAGGTTGCCATGACAAGTTCGATATGATAATTAATAGAGTTTGATGATGTGAGGGGAAAACTGCCTATGATTTATTCCAAGGATTAATTAAATATTAGCATGATAATTATTCATGTAAACCTGGTTAAAAACTAAGGGAATGACATTATTGAACTGCAAATATTATTTTTAAAATGACCATTATACTGGCCACATATAATGGCCCGATAAAAATAACATTTAACGAGTGGTGAAAAACCATTAATAATTTAATAAATTTACTCAACAAGGCTAGATTTCCTTCTTCTACTCAAAGTCTGCATAAGAGGCTAACCTAATGACAATTTTAATATTAAATAATTTATTATTTCAATAGTCCTTTAATTAATTAATTTATACCTAGCAACTATATAATTATTTTATTCCCAAGCAATTTATATAGTTTACTTTATTAGGAGATGTTTTATAATAACAAAATAATCTTAAGGATCTACTATATCCTAAAGTGGAATGATTATATTTAAATTTTGACATGTCCATATTTCAACCTCTTCCTCAAAATTTCCCTTGAATAAATTTCTCATTAACACTAATATACAATTATATTGATTCTTCAAATGTGGATATAGAACTAAGTTGGAAATAAATAAATAAATGAGAGAATTAAAAAAAAGAAATTCCCTCCAAGAAAGTCAACTCTCTTCCTTTTGAAACTCCTAACCCTAATTTGAAATTAGGGTTAGGTCAAAAGAGAGAAGACTAACGAATGAGATCTTCTCTTCTTTTTTTTTTCAAATCTTTCTCTCCTACCCACTTCCAATCTAAACCCTAGAGTTTTCTTTTTGTGTTTTTTTCCATTTGCAGGTCTGCATGAGGAGCAAGGAGGGAGATCTACAAGAACATATATATATATATATTCATATATATGTATATACTCACACTCCTGTTAGTGTATACATACATACATACATATATACACATATATATAAATTTATAGTATGTACTTTTTAACCAAGTCGCAGATCTACGCAGAGACTGCATTATTTATTTTTGTTTTACCCTGAAAGAGGGAGGCGACGGATTAGGGTTTACCCCCTATTTTTAATGGGGTTTTGATTGGCGGCGGAACTGGTTTTTAAGGGGTGGTGGGATGGTGTGGCAGAGGGGCTCGACCCTTACGTTGGGTGGCCGAACCCCACAGCCGACACAGTCGACGGCTCTGCCGCCGCTGTGCCGGATTGTGGCGGCCATGACCTCCACAACTAGTGGGGGGCTACGCCTCCCATGCGACTCTCTTTTAAGAGAGTTCGCGGGGTGGGCTGGGCTTCGGCCCGCACAGCCATTATATATATATATATATTTTTTTTAAAATTTATTTAGTTGTTAAGTTTATTTTTATTTTGTTTATTTAATTATATATATATATATATACACACACACACACACACACACACACAACAGTAACAAAAGTATAACTATTTTTTTTTTAAAATGAAAAGAAATAAATACAAAATTAACATTAGGTAATACGGATTTTATATTGGCTGTTTAAATGCATATTTAAAGCTTATATTTATACCTTTTCTCTATATACTTATGTTTATCTTTTTTTTTTTTCATTTTATTTTCTAATACTTTTAAAGGGACTAAAATGTAAGCATACCACTAACAGAATTATGTATAATTTTAAATATGCTCATTAAAGTGTTATGCATGCAAAATTATCAATAGGTGCATATAGAGTTGTACTTAAATGTGAGATACTTAAAACTTCTTCTTGCATAGTTGACTATTTTAAATCTAACTATCAGATTTCATATTTCAATAAAAGGGGAAAAACAACCATTTGAAGAAATGTAGATTTCATGTACATGCATATCAAGACTAAATGAACATTATACCCTATGTAAAGAGGTGCTTAAGAGAATGTAAAAATCTATACATGAAGGCTAGTATTCAAAATTATCAGATTTTATTTTATTCTCCTATTGAATAATACATTTCTTCTCACCTAGGTTTATATCTATTCGCATTTCTAAGTTGCTGTAATTCTCAACTTTCTAGTAAGGGAAAATATTACTAAACTGAAAAATCCAAATATACTTTCATAAATCTTTCTAAGATACCATTCTTATACATTCTAAATACTTCATTTCTTTTACATATATGCCTTATTTCTAAGAAAATGTAATTAAATTTCAGCCTTAAAGGCTTATTACAATAGTCATGAAATAATGAATTTTCTCCACCTTCTTGCTTTTAACTTGGACTTTACATAGCTTCAATAGAAATCTGCAATAAGAACAATCTAGGAGACCATGGGTAGCTCACCACCCAATCTAGGGCTCTTAAGAGGCCACCCTCAAGCTTGGGGAACCAAACAAAGGAGGGTGACAATCATGCAACAAAGGAAAAACAGTTACATATACAACACTCCCACCAAGGCTTTGCACAATGGGTTTCTCAATAACCCTATATGGGGTGAAGTGGACCAAATACCCAAGGGAGAAGGCCAAACCCAAAACTCATAATCCAAGCCCTCACATGGCTTTCCAAGCACCTTCTTTCCCAAATCATACCAAGTTTATCATTATGCCCTTATGACCCCCCAAAAGAAGAAACAACAAGGGAGGCTTCATGGAGCCCATACTCCATGATTTTTCCCTCTCCTCCTTGAGGAGAGACTCTACACTAAGGGCTGTCAAAACTCCACCCCCAAGGCTACTCTTCCCTCCCAAGGGTGAGTGAGCCTTGAGACTCCCATTAACAACATTTACAAAGAAAGCAAAACAATACTTAGAAACAACAACAACATAACAACTACTACAAGCTAATAGCTCCATTAATTTCACAAGGCACATGCAACATCCATCTTTTGCAAGAACAAAATAAAACTACAAGAAAAGAGTTGCAACAAGTCCACCAACCTAGAATCCAAGCTTAAGGAAGATAGTTGTAGAAGTGCTCCCTTTTAGCCTAATTCCTCTGGTGCATGAGCACCTATTTACAAGGAAAAGATCCAAGAGGTTCAAAAGAAGGAAAATTTTACTTTATTTCATAAGTTCATGTGTGATTTATTGAGTCCATTGATGTAAGGCTAAATGAGCCATTTTGTCAAAATTGTCATAGTTGTCCATTTAGGGCATAGATTGGTAAAATAGGTCAAATGATGTAAAATAATCTATGTAAGGTTGAAAATGATGTAAAAGGTCATTAATATGTGTTTTTTTCATGATTCTAAGGTTCTTACAAAGTTTTAAGATCATTGGGTTAAAGTTGCAAAAGTTGTCAACTTGACAAAAAAAG
>MU223137.1:474719-505800 GCA_018584345.1 Thuja plicata | reverse complement strand
GAAAATACATTTAAGGACTACATTTCCAAAATCAACCATATACATTTACAAATTAAATCATGATACAACGAGGTCTTGTCTCTCATTAGACGCAACCTTGGCTCAAACTGAGTTCACATATTCCTTTGTTTGGTTCCCCGGATAAAATACCATGGTCTCATACATGCACACTCAATTCAAATATCAGTAGTCCGAGGAGATAAATATACATCATAAGAAAATAAGCAATATTTGAAACTTAAGGAAAACATCAACATATTAAGTTTATTACTTAAGATCACAAGAATATAATAATTTCATTTTAAGCATTTAACATAAGGTAAGATTCACATTGCATGATATCAAAATTTAATATCCATTTCTAATAATTCTCCTATCATCAATAACCCATAACATAATCATAATGTATTTCCAAACCAATTGTCTCAAAAATAAATGTCCATAATAGAAAACATAATATAGTCCATAAGGTGAATCATAAAGTATCATGTGTCCAACATCCAAAATGATCAATCCATGACATAAAGCATAAAATTCATAAGGTCCATAGTGCATCAAAATGTAACGTATCATATGCTAAATCTATCATAAGCAGAAAAATTGGAAAACTATGATGGGGTTCAGGGTGAGGCCTCACACTATTACTATTTATACCTTCTTCCAAAATGGTCATGGATTCCTCGAAGAGGAAGTGACAAGCTTCCAACTGTATTACATGTCATTTTCAATAATTAAATAAAAAACCAACAAAATTTCACAAACCTATGAATCCCAATCATTATATATTACAAAAATACTTTTTCATAATGGTTATAAAAAGGTGGTACTCAATCTATATGAAGTCCATCGAGCACTTGGTTCATCTCCTCTTGGAGTTGTTCCTGGTCGATACCATGCTCCTCAAAAATGGCACGTAGCTTTTCCTTGTCCTGCTCCACATTTAGCTAAAAAATGTCACTTTGGTACCCAACATAACTGGTAGAAAGGTCCCAAGAAGAAGACATGAGGTCATTTAGGATATCCTGTTATTTTTCTTTATCAAAATCCAAATTTGGTTGGAGAATTAAACATGGATTTTCATTCCACATTCCTATAACTATTGGCAACCCATTCTACTATCCAAATTTAGAAAATAATTCATGTTGTTTGAAGTTACTATCAAAATTATCTTATAAAGAGATCAATCACCAACTTGGCATATGCTTTAAAACTTGAAAGAATGTTTCACATAAGGTGGCTTGCCTTGGAAAAGCAAGAATAATAAATGGAAATGAATCACAGCTTGTCCTTTGCAATATTTGCCTTCCTTGATGTCTTATCAAAATATTACCATATATTATATGCTAATAATATTATTAATTAGTCCCTTTTATGTCCCTTGATTTCAAAATGGCACACCTGCAAAAATCCACCTAGCATCATCGCTTTGATTCCTTACTGATAATTTCTTGCTATTTCGCACCACCTCTTCAATGACACGATATCCCAAGTACAATGTGATATCGCTAAGACTTAATTCCCAATGTAGAAAAATAGTGACTGTGTCTCTATTTCACAAATATCCTTCTTCATGGTATGTGATGTGGCAGTGTCACTATTTTTCAAACACCAATTCTACTCCCCTACGAAATAGCAACAATCAACTTTCAGACTTGTACCATTGTAAAATAAGTATATTTTGAAAAAATTAGGAGAAGGTTATGTTAGTAATAACTAAGAGGGGGGGGGGGGGTGAATCAGTGGCNATAAGTATATTTTGAAAAAATTAGGAGAAGGTTATGTTAGTAATAACTAAGAGGGGGGGGGGGGTTGAATCAGTGGCCTCAAAAATTTATCCTTCAAACATTAACCACCAATCAAATAAACCTCAGATTATTAAGTCCCTACAAGATGCATGCCATGAAATACTTATAATGATTTAACTGTCTATCAGTTTTCCTTGTCTGTCCTTATTCTCCTTGATTATCGATAATCAGTATAACTATTTACCGAAACTCAGTAAATAAGCAGAGTATACCAATCAACCTAGTGTTAACTATGTCAGATACAAAACAATAAAGAAATGAATCATACACACATAACATATGAATTTTTAATGTGGAAACCCTGTTAAGGGAAAAACCACTGGGACCGGTACCCCAAATTTTTACTCTTCTGAAGTGAGCCCTGTTAGGAGCCAACCCTATTAAAGGTTACAAATACACTATTAAGTGTGACCTTGTTAGAGGATTTTATACATAGAGGTTGTCACTTAGTATCAGGCATCTATTGCCACCATCCTTCAATCAGCCTCCTTCTTAGACTGTCAATAGGTATTGGGAAAGTCCAATGCTACTTTCATGAATCAACCTTTTTGGAACTCCTTGGGATGTACCTCAATATATAGAAGATTGTTAAGTCCTGATCTGTTAAGAGACTTGATGCTTCAATGGTTAAACTGAAACAATATGACGTGTTCATGATGCAACTTTGAATTGCAGATTTTCAGATCTATTTAAGTACATTACCTCTCTGATCAATGTATCAATTCAATTCTTTGTGCTCCACACTTTCTGCTCTGTGATGTTGTGTTTCACTATTCATTGGTGTCTGCATAATTCTTTAGCTCTCCTTTAGCTTGATTGATTAGGACTGTATGAAGTTATTCTTCATCAGTTTCTCTTCAGCATCCTCTTTCTATTCACTCCCCTTAATCCCATTCGTAAATGAATTAAGATTTGTCTCTTATATAGACATGATATTCACTGTTTCTTGATTCTTGATTCTTGGCATGAAAAACAATCTAGCCAATTTGATTTAAAGCACAACTCCTGATTTATCTCGTAGTTATCTTCTTTCCAATTGTACAAATCTTCTTTAATTCAATCACTTAACTCTGGTTGAATAAAACTAAGAAAACAACTAGTTAAGTCTATCTTTAGCTCTTGCCAGCTAGATATTTTGTCATTTTCTGAACTCTCTATTCCGTCGGTCAACTCTATAGTTAGTCATCGGTGACAACTGATAGTTTTGTCAGTGTGACTCCAGTTAGCTTCAGGATATTTGTCCGTCGGGCATCATTGGATTTTTACTCGTCGGGAAACTCTATTTTTAGCTCATCGGGCATCCTGTGGTTTTTCTTCATTGGGAAACACTTTCTTCTACTCGTCGGGTATCACTGTGACTTTTCTTCTTTGCCTTTACCGATGGTGCACACTCTATCGATGTTATATGTCACTTAGTGAATACTTGACTTTTATGCATTTCTGAAAGCATAACCTTTGTTCCATTGATTCTATGAAGTCTTTGGTATTATGTACATGACCATTCAGATGATATCAAGTTGACATCAATGACAATACAAACCATTAACTAATTTAATTACTTGCATTATCTTCAACTTAACATTATCAAACATTCAATCAGTTACATGTCATCAAGTTGATTATTCAAAATTGGTTCCATCAATGGCTCTATCTGGTGGATGCATATGCCCTATGGATATTGAAAGAATCCAATTATCTCTTGGAAGAAGTAGACCATATTCTTATTCATCTAGAAATAGAATCAGACTTACCCCTATAGCGCATGGTGGCCTTTGGCCACCAAAACATAAATCCATTACTTTCCTTTGTCAAAAACCCTATTTTGAGAGCATCTCAAAAATATGATAATTTACATCCTATTTAGTATATTCCAAAAGATAATCATCTTTATGCGGACACAAAAGTAAGTCTTTCTTTTCAAAAAAAAATGGATTGAGAAGTGACAAAATTCTAAAATGTTTGGGTATCATTACTACTTTGTCTGTCCCAAGAATTTGGTTTTTTCAGTTATCTCTAGAATCACATTTTCATACGTCTTCATCCAAGCATAACCATATCCTTCATCGATTCCTTGTTCTCCTATGCCTTGTTCTTGAGAAACGCTATTATTCTAACTGTTAAGAGTGTTTATGTCATTGGGATTGTCAGATAAAGTCTGTTTCTCAAATATACAAAAGGTTTCATCAATATTTTCATTTATCTCCATGTCTGCAATGTTACAATTTTCTTCTTCATATAAGGGATTTGAATAAACCTTAATATCACCCCATGGCATTCCCAAACAAACTTCGTTTTCCTCATCTTCTGTTTCTTGATCAAACAAGGGGTTAGTCATCGTATGGAAATGGTTGTCTTAAACTTCCTCTTGATCTTCACCTATCTCTTCAGTACAGGAGGAGCTCTCTTCAAATTCAGTTGTTATGTTCATATTCTGATCATACAAAGGTGTACCATGTTCTATTTCATAACTACCATTTTGGTATGCAAAATAATAGTCAAGGTATCTCATTCTATTGTCCTATGTATTTTGGGACCCATATATGCCTCTATATCCTTCATATTTATGGCTACTATTCAAAGGATCATGGTGTAAGTAAGAAATCCTTGGTTCAGGTTTGAATGTTCTCACTCTGCCATACTATTCAACCTTTTCAATATTATCTACAATTTGGAAAGCTTCATACAAACTCACATGGCTTTCCATCCTTATCTTAAAACTCATTTCTTTATAGAAAGCACCAAGATACACAAACAATGCCCATGCATCATTAGGTTTCATACTATTAGGAAACCTTCTAATAATTTTAGAGAAACTAAGATTGAATAGGGAATTAATTTCATTTGTCTGAATATGAACATGTATGAACTCTTTAAGTAGGACATAATCACTTACCTTTTCCCCAAACTGTTCCATGAAAAGTGATCTCAAGCGTTCCCATGAATCTATAAAATATGGAGTCAAATAAGACAACCATTCTCTTGCATCACCTCCCAAGGACTAAACAAATAATGCTATTACAACATCTTCATAGTTTATATCATGATCCTCCATCAAGTACTCAAATTTTATTATATGTTCATCCGCTGATTCCTCTTCCAGGCCACTAAATTTTGGAATATTTTTCCTAATATTATCTAGGATAGAATTTGGGAAACCAGAGATTTTGTTTAAATCAAATGCTTTGAAATTTCTTTCATGGTATAATTTTGATTGATCACATAACATGGATGTATTTTTATCCCCACATGAATGCCTATATGAATACATTTTCAAAGTTTTCAAATAGAAAGGAATCACCACTATATAAAAACTTCAGAATCATCACCTCTTTAGTAAGAGGAAATGTTAAAAATCTTCTAGGTTCTCTAATCTAGCAAACTCATCCGCCCTTTTTTTTCTAATAAGGTGCGGAAAATCATACATATGAAAAACCTTTGACTCTTTCCAATGAATTTATCAACTTTCCCTAGAAGAGTCACCAATCAGTTGGGTCTCAAAACTGTAGTTCAGAAAAAGGCACAAATTCTCAACATTTATAATCCCAAACATACAATTATGGCCAACGAAAAATAATCACCCAAGAATGGATAATTCCTCTACTCTTCTGGCTCTGCCACAACCAAGGCAGGTGTTCCTGATATCTAGCACTTCTTTCTCAACAAATTAAATCACAATACCTTTGGGAGATTCAATTCCTCCTTAATATATTATTCCAATTTGTCACATGAATTGAAAATAGTCTAAAATTGTACCTATCTTTAAACTTAGCTTTATCTCCTACTTTCTTGAAAATTAAATAAAAGTTGCTAATGAGTGAAGATTCCTATTCTTTGAAACAATCAAAGACTAGTCCCTTATCTAATTTGGGCAATAGAGTCTATCTTTATTAGATCCTCATGTACAATTATGAGAGACAGTTTGTCATATCTTTTAGACATACCATCAATTGTCCAATCCTATCAATGTAGATTTTTTAAATACACTACACATCACGAGTTTAATTAAATTTTAATTCCTTGTCAGGAACCAATTAAACAAAAGACAATTGGACAAAATTTTTCTAGTATCTTCTGATAATCAGATTTATATTTAGAACAAATAACTATCCACACAAGTCTTGAGAACAACAATTGAATTCAAATTCAATAATCACAGAGGACTAGCCTAATAAAAAGTAACTTCCATACCACAATCATGGACAAAAAAGGCTGGATCTTTGTATTAATTTCAAAAGATAGGTACAATTGGGTTTTTATACTTTCTTTACATGTGTCTCCCCTTCTTTTCTAACTTATATTACTATCTATACCTTCTTCCAAAATGGTTGTGCATTCCTCGAAGAGGAAGAGACAAGCTTCCAACCTTATTACATGTCATTTTCAACAATTACATCAAAAACCAACAAAATTTCACAACCATCTAAATCCCAATCGTTACATATTACAAAATGAATATTTCATATGGTTATAAAAAATGTGGTTCTCAATCAATACGAAGTCCATCAAGCAGTTGGTTCATCTCCTCTTCGAATTGTTCCTGGTCAAAACCATGCTCCTCAAAAATGGTGCTTAGCTCTGCCTTGTCCTTCTCCACCTCCAACTCAAAAATGTCACTCTAGTACCCAACATAACTGGTAGAAAGGTCCCAAGAAGTAGACATGAGGTCATTTAGGATATCCTTATGATTTTCTTCATCAAAATCCAAATCTAGTTGGAGAATCAGACATGGATTTTCATTCAACATTCTTTCAACTATTGGAAAACCCATTCTGCTATCCAAATTTAGAAAATATTCATGTTTTGCAAATTTACTATCAAAATCATCTTATAAAGAGATCAATCAACAACTTGGAAGCCACTTTAAAACTTGAAATAATATTTCATGTAAGGTGGCTTGCCTTTGAAAGGCAAGAACAATAAATGCTAATGAATCAAAAGTTGTCCTTTGCAACATTTTCCTTCCTTGATGTCTTATCAAAATATTACCATAGATTATATGTTGATAATCTAATTAATTAGTCCCTTTTATGCCCCTTGATTTCAAAATGGTACGCTTACAAAAATCAATTTGTCATCATTGCTTTGATTCCTTACTGATAATTTCTTGCTATTTCACACCACCTCTTCAATGACATGATATCCCAAGTACAAAATGATATTGCTAATACTTAATTCCCAAGCTAGAGAAATAATGACTGTGTATCTATTTCACAAATCTCCTTCTTCACAGTATGTGATGTGGCAATATCACTATTTTGTAAACATCAATTCTTCTCCCCTGTGAAATAGCGACAATCAACTTTTGGACTTGTACCATTGTAAAATAAGCATATTTTGAAAAAATTAGGAGAAGGTTGATTATTCAAAATTGGTTCCATTACATCCAACATATATAGTGTGCCAATTATTACACCTCTATCAATCACCATAGAAACTCTCACCATTTTTCATCCTGCATCAGAAAATATTACCTACGTACCAGAATCTATTAGTTTGATCATAGATAATAAAATATATTTTAGACTAGGGAGATGCAACACACCATTAATCCTTCTTATTCTACCATTAGAAAACCTCATTCTAAGTTTACTACAACCAATATTATTTAAACGAGGATTATCACCCAATTACACCTTACCTCCATCAAATTCTTCATATTTAGAAAACTAATCTTTATTAGAAGTCATGAAAAGATACACGTGAGTCAATTAACCATGCATCATCACATGCATGAGTGGCCAAGGCTACAATGAATTCATCACCATATTCCTTCTTAGACTTAGAATCAATATCAAATTCCTTCTTTTTCTTCTTCTATTTTTCATTGCAGTCCTTGTAGATTTGTTCAGGATTACTGTCATTCCAAAAAATAACTTTGGAATTTCTAAAAGATTTGGATTTATTACGTTTCTCATTATTCTTACCATTTTCCTTATGTCTTCCATGAAAAACTAAAACCTCCTTAGTAGTGAAGGATACATTCCTCCTCATCTCTTTAGAAAGAAAAGATCCCATCACATGTTTATTTTTTGAAATAATGAAGTACTACTGATGGCTATAATAAGAGAATCTCAAGAATCAAGAAAAGAACAAAGAAAGATTTTATATTTCTCCTCCTCATCCACCTTCACACCAATTGATGTCAATTAAGACACTAATATTTTAAAATCATCTAGGTGGTATTTAATTTTTCCACCCTTCTCCATTCTCAAAGGATATAGTTTCTTCCTCAAGAAAATCTTATTTACTAAATATTTTTCTTGATACATGACATCAATCTTCTTGCATAGCTTCTTTGAAAAGGAATATTTGTGGAAATTGATTATAATAGAGTTTTCAAGGCACAATATGATTAGACCCTTGGAATTACAATCCATAATATCATATTTAGTATCCTCATTTGGATTTGTAGGTCTCATGACATTGTAATAAAAAAACATCCCATAGATCTTGATCTATTAACATACCCTCCATCTTCAGCTTCCACATTTCTAAATTATTTCTAGAAAAACTCTCCACCTCCATTCTCCTGAAAAAAATTTCCATCTGAAAATTCCTACAAAAAGACCACAAAGTATCATCTACACATGCTCCCACTCAAATTTGGATTAGTTCAAAAAAACTGACAACCTAGTGCTAAAACCAAAGGTTATCATACTTTGATACCACTTGTAAGGAAATTAAGGTAGAAAAAAATAATTCCTACACTAACCTTGAGAGGATAGTCATGTAAAATTTTATCAGATATTTACAATAATTACATAAACTTATAAAAATAATATAAATAATATTCATACCAAAACATGATGATTTACATGGGAAAAACTCTATTGAGAGAAAAATACCACACTCCAAAATTCATCTAATATATTATCAATAAATCAATAACAGATTGCAATATACTTGCAGAGCCATCTTCTCACATGAGTATCACTAGCTAAAGGTGTGGATGTAACTAAATAGCTATAAGACTCTTACACACACCCTTCATATCACATACCTAATATATAGGAGATACAAATTCATAAAACCATCAAATATTATTACAAAACCATGGGATAAAAAATACTATAAAGAAACACCCATCTTATCTCTGATAAAAAATGCTCTATGATGTGTCAAAACACACACGAGCATATATAACTCCCTTTTATAGTTCATTTATGTGTTCAACACATTTTTACATTTCCTACTTTTGGATACCCAACGTTTGGAGGCTATAACTTTTGAATTGGGTGTCTAATTGAAAAATAATTTTAAGCGTCGGAAATCTCATGGCATGCTCTATCAAGATGTAGCTAGATATGCAATTAAAAACACTTTCAAGCCATTTTGGAGCCTCTAAGACCTTCAAAATTAACTTCATATAAAATTTATTCCACAAATTACTAAATGAAAAACTTAATATCTACAAATATGGATATGGTCTTGCAACGAAAAATTTACTGGCATGCTTATCTAGCTGATTTAAACCTTTGGAGAAAGTTTAGGAACAATTTATGCTCAAATGTAAAATTACTAGAAATAATAACCATATCTAAATGCAAGGTTCAAATTTTTTTTCCTAACATTAGTTTTAGTGGATTATTATTAAGATGATGTTGACCCTGTTCAGAAAGTATTTATGTGCTCATCACTATATTGAATAATATTGTTGTCGTTATTTAATGCAATTAACTAGATAAAATTATTATCACGGTGCTTTATTTGATGATTAAATGTGAAAGGGATGATATAATATCATTTGAATATATTAGAATGCATATGATTTTAAACTCCCCTTCCAATGACTCTAGTTACTTTGATTATTTATATATAAGCATGAGAAGGTACACTTGATGTGTGAACATTTTAGTGACTTCAAGTACAAGGCATCAACTTCACCTAGCTTCAAAGGTTTGAGAGTACCCATATCCCTGACGATGGTGACAAAAGATAGCACATTGGTCATTTATGATATCTAGCCCTAGCCATCATTCCCCATTTGGAAGATTTCACTTAATTATTTTAGTTTTATACCTATGGTTACCATTTTGGTAATGTTTGGTTACCTCAATGCATATTTGTGTAAGAATTGTAAGACTATTTGTGCATAGTCAGTCAATTGAGAAATGTCATCATTTTAATGCATATATTAATGATATTTTAATATTATTAGAGTAAATTATTATTTGAATGTGAAATATACCTTATATATGTGTGTGTGTGTGTGTGTGTGTGTGTGTGTGTGTCTATATATATATATATATATATATATATATATATATATATATTTGATTTAATAAGAATCACATGACTTTGGCTTAGGGGTTATTTTGGGGTTTATTAGATAGTTGGATTTTAAAATTGATTTTAATATTATATTATTCTCACTCAAAACGCGAGTAAAAAATTGTAAAATTAGAACTCTTTTAAAAACACTTAGCTTATTTTTTTTCGTGGTGCTCTCAAAGAAGCCCTACATAGTGTTTTTGGATTGATGAGTTTGAGAGATTTCTTGGGTAGATTTTTATGAGTGATAGCTCATTGGATTTGTTTTGGAAAGTGCTTCTTGTTGTTCCATTTTGTGTCCTTATTTTTGGTATGTGGAAGTTGATCTCCATTTGAAGTTTTGGCAAATTGAGAGGTAGAAAATCCAAATTTTCTTTCTTTTCTCCATATTATTGTTTGAAATTTGTTGTGAATGATTCATTTAGTCAATTAGAATATAGTTTATTTTAAAATTAATTCATTTCATTGTTTCAAATAAAATATTTCAAGTTTGATTTGAAAATATATTTTTGTGAAATGAAATGCTGCCCAATTTTGTGTAGAAAGAATGTTTGGTACATTATATTGTGAAATTGTGTTTTTGAGCATATTTTTTGAAGTGGGTCTCCCTCCATTTTTATTCTGGGAACTTTGAATTTTATGTATTTTTGGAGGTCCATTAATGGGAGATAGTCTCTTGGATTGGTTTTTGTCCAAGTTGGTATTTGAGGAAAAGTGGATTTTGTAAATATTACAAATTGAGGTTATAATATGCAATTATATGTTTATTTATGATATTTTCAATTTGGGATCGTATTGGATTTATTTATGGCACTTTGGCCATTTGGGAAATTGATTATATGTGATGTTTTGGGCTCAAATATATGAAAGAATTCAATGTTGAAAGTTGATATTTTTATCATTGGTTTAATATTTTGGACTTAATTGAGCCTATGTTCGATAATAGGGACAATGGTGGGAGTGGTGTCTGATGGGGACCAAGGCACAAAGGGTCCACTAGGGTAACTTGTTGGACACATTAGTAATCAAGTGAAAGCTAAAAAAACATCAATAAAATAAAACAAGATAAAGTGGATGCCCCTCTCATGGTCTTGACTACTTGTACAAAATAAGGATGAGTTGGGAAGGCTTGGCCATCCATGAGGCATTGATCTGGCATGATCGGGTATCTTGTCTACATGATAATACTAGTCAATTTTGCATGAGTCTTCCCTTTGAGCTACATGATGACACTCCTTTCTCTTGTTCTCTATGTACCTAGTAACATAGATATCAGTAGCGCTTAGACCTTCCATGCTTCTAGTGTTTCATTATGATTTAAAGTGATTTTCTTTTTGCGAGCCATAGTTTTTTTAAATTCTTGAGATGTTGGGCATTGAATTGTTTCATATTGGATACTTGATGTTGCTTCTTCGTGTTGAGTGCATCCTTACTCTATATGTAAATGGGATTGTGTTGAGGTTATGGATCTTTCTACTCTTATCTCAATGTTTCATTGTACTTCTTACTTGGTTGATTTTTTCATGTTGAGTGCATTCTCCATGTTAAATGTTGCAATTGTGTAGGTCTATTACTTTCCCCTATATAGTTGTATGATGTTTGGGTTATATGACTATCTCCATTGAGCACAGTGGAGTGGAACTAAGATTTCCACATGCTCATTTAGCATTGTAAACCACCATTGTAGACTAGTAGACTTGGACTTGTAGAACAGTTCAAGAATGCATCTCTCATCCTCTTCCTCTTGTACCTTCTTGTTCCTTCTCATTCTTTACTTTATTTTAGGTTGTAATCTTTGTGTATTGTATGAGGCTTTGTAAAAATGGATGATTTTTATATTAAACACTCCAAATTGGAGGAGGATTTAAATTTAATGTAATGTCTACATGAACTAGTGTTCAGATTAGGCATGTGTTACACATTTTTATGAATTTAATTAGTGATGTATCACAAAAATGTCATAGAAACGCTTGAATTGGTGCTTAAAATGAATTTATAAGTACTTAGGAATGTGCCAGATGTTGATTTAGTCATCTATGTGTTTGATCATACATCCTTGATCAATTTACTGTGGAATTGAGCTAGTTGGAGCTAATCTTGGCTTGTCCAGGATAACTCAATGGGTGTTAAAAGGGGTCCAATCATGGTTCCTATATGAATTTTACTCCATTGAGTGTGGTAGGAATGGTTTAGGGATATTTAGGGACTTTTTAATATTCTTTTAAGAGTGCTTTCCTATCCTTCGCAAAAGTGTCCTTATAGTGAATAATGTAGAACACAGAATTACTACTGAGAGGGGGATGAATCAATAGTAAATAAATATTAAATTCTTAACCAATTAAACCATTGATCAATTAATTTTGAAAGAACCAAACTTAAAACTAAAAATAAACACCACACAATAAAGATAGTGCACAATATATGACGTGGAAACCCAAGACGGGAAAAACTATGATGAGAAGCACTAGTAAGATCTACTAATCTATGCTAGCCTCATAGTTTTAAGAATTAAAATCCTTAGGGAACCTATCAAATGAATCACCAAAATCCCTTATGTGAGTACCAAATCACCTATGACTTGAGCACCAACTCAGAACTTGCAAGAATTACAAATAATTATAGTTTTGCGATCTCCATTTACAAATATGAACATGAACAAGTATTCTAATTTATTAAGACAATTCCTTTTATTTTTCTGCCAAATAAATTTAATCTAAAACAAATCCTCTGAAAACTAAATCCAAACAAAGGTGATAATAGTAATCTTCTACAAACCAGACTCGATTTGAACTAACAATACAAAATCTTCTGCAAACTGAATCCAAAAAGAGATAACAACAATATTCCTCTATATTGAACAAATAAACTGCAAATTCAGTTCGAAATAATAATAATTATTTCTCTGTAAAATTAATAGACTTGAGGAAAGAAAAAAGATAGTCTTCACTATTAGCACAAATTTTCCAAATATCTCACAAACAGATAATTGTTAATAACAAGTCTAATACACTCTGCCTTTAAAACCAAATTACCTTTTAAGAAAATATTGAACTTTGACCAATGCGGTTTTCAAATTGTATCTTCTTCACATAGAAAAAATTTAAACTTTTTTTATGCAATCTTCTTCACTCAACACATTTTTGATCACCTTCACCCTCAAAGAATTCTTCTTTTATTTTATTTTTGTAGTATATGTGTTCTTTTCACTTCTGTCCACCTACACCACAATAATTTGAATGAAGAAAGTATTTGTAATAAGCACCATAGGAAGAAATTTGTACCTGATAATTGTCTAACAATTCCAACTTCCTTCCAATGTGGATGAACAACTACTTCATTATACTCATCATAAGAGTTTGTATCTTCATTATCGAATATAAAGATAGATGTCAACCATGATTTGTTAGACTTTCTAGAAATCAATTCTTTTGTTTGTGTAATGTTCACAATAACTCTCAAACCAATTAATGGACACATATTTATAAGTTTTAAATCAATAACTCATTATAGGTGACATCATTGTTCCTCCTTAATTCTGATTATTGCATTCTACTTAATCATTTCTTCTTTTAATAGAATTGTGGCCATGATAATATGGTTTTCCCCTATAAATTGTTGTCTATGTTTAGAGTTTGACACATTGAGTATCTATGATAATCATTAAATTAGTTCTTTAATTTCAGTCATATGTACATTGAGAACATATCTTCAATATTCCAACAAGATCGATGCATGTCTTAGTTATTTAAATAGGATCATTTCAAGTTAGAATGATGACAATTGCTTTAATAGATCATATTACAAATTTATTCTATTATTTCTCCAATATAATTGTTTTCCATATTTATTTGAATGTTTTCTAATTTATTGATCATTTTCAACCTTTATTTGTTAATTTGTTTCTCATCAAAAGAAAGATCAAATATAATAGTAAAATAGAGAAATTTGTTAGTTTCTCATCAAAGGAAAGATCAAATAGAATAGTAAAATAGAGAAGTTTGTTTGGACATCAATGAAAAAAATGTTTTAATAATCCCTCCTTATGTCAAACCCAAAATGCCAAATTTGGAACTAAAACAAATCTAACAATCTACAACCCCCAAATTAAGCAAATTTGACAATTTGCAACCCTTGAAAAATATCTAAACATAAAGTATCTTTAATCAATCATTAAAATAAAATGAATCAATCGCTAAAATCTTTGCATCTTCATCCTAAAATAACAATCATTATCCCCCTTTGACATTAGTGGAAAATAAATAGGGATAAGATATAATAATAGAACAATGTTCCCCATGCAGATGCATGAAATGAGATCATGAGCTAAACTGGGGAAGGAATAACACCAATATTTTTGCGAAGATTTTTAAAAGTATCTCTCTAGGAAGTGACATAGTAAAAATATTAGCTAGTTGATGATGAGTGGGGACATATTCAAGTTGAACTTCATGATTAGCAACCTATTCTCAAAGAAAATGAAATTTAATAGAGATTTTGTTAGTTTCATAATGTAATATAGGATTCTTATAAATTTTAATTGCACTAGTGTTATCATAAAAAATAGACAGAGGTTTATCATAAACCACTTGTATATCTTGTATAGTTTGTTTCATCCACCACACCTATGTACAACAAGAAACAACACCATACTTATCCTCAGTCATGGACACATTCACACATTCTTGTTTTTTACTCAACCATGATACTAAATTATCATCCAAGAAGAGAGCTCCACCTAGTACTACATCTGTCATTAACACAATCTGCCCAGTCTACATCAATTCAAGTAGTCAAAGTAAACTTATTAGATCGAGGATACGATAACTCAAAGTTAATTATTTCTTTTGAAATATCTAAAAAATTACAATGTCTCCCATGGTTTCATTTTGTAATGATTTATTTTGATCCAATTCAGACTCTACTTTTGGGATTCTATGACACATTATGTATTATTTTTTTATATTGGCATTGTGAGATGTACCCAGTATAGTTATGCTTCTTTTGTTCGTATTGATATCACTATTGATGAGATGGTACACTAAAATTGTGATTTTAGTGATGATCATATATGCATGATGACTTCACTTGATGTGACATGATGTTATATGATGATATATGGTTTATATTATATATGAGGATATTTGGTTATACTAATCTTGATGTAATTTCATGTGATTCACTAATGTTTGTGCTTGTGGTTATTGAGATGTTATGGTTGATTCATTAATGTATGTGCAAATGGATTGAGATATTGTGGACTACCATGCTTGGTTATTATATGGTTCAAGGATCTATTGATATATGCTCATTATTGTTGTAACTATTATTTAAATGCTTAGAGTAAATGAGACTTTATGATGTTAAAATGAGGGTTAAATATGAAATGAATGATTTTGTAGCATTCAAAACCCTAAGAATGATTACGTTGTTAAAATTTCATTTCATTAGTTTTAATTTTTTGATTATTGTACATTTTCTTTGAGTATTTAATAAATGAGTATTTACACTTGATGTGTGCATGTTGTAGCGATGATAGGTACTAGACATCAATTTCACCTGGCTTCACAGGTCTGAGCATGTCTTTATCCCCGACATGGAATAAGAGAAATTCACATTGGTTGTTTCAATATACCTAGCCCGTTTATCATTCTTGGTAGCCACGATGTATCTTTATTCATGTTTAATTACCCTTCTGGTTATCATATAGGTAAAGTACAAACTACCTTGCATAATGTAATAGGCTAGTAAATGTCTCTGCATAATCGAGTATCCACAATTGTTTTGAATAAGTAAAAGCAGGATTTGAAAGGTTCCAAAACCTTGTACAAAAGATCAGAAGATAGACAAAGCTAATCAGTCAAGCATCAAAAAAGTTGGACAAAAGAGAAGCAGGGGCCCATGACCCTACAAACCAAAAGACAGAAAAAGACAGCGCCGAAGAAAAGATAGCCTGAAGACAAAAAGGGAACAAACAGGGAGTTAGCTGGTCTCCATCATAAGTTTTGCCTACTCCGTAAGGAGCTCCATATTATCCACCGATAGCCTAAGATCATCAGTGTATTTCTTCTTTATTCTTGATCGAGTAAAGATTCCAGTGCCCATCCCCTCTTTGGGGTCCTTGCTCTCCTCCCCTCTCATGGCTTTGAATCTCTCCATCAGGTTCTTGCATTGCTCAACAGACACTCTCAGAATGTTATAGCTCTGCTCGCAAATTTTTCTAACCATTAGGTCCATTTTTTCCATTTTACCTTCCTGTGAGGACAAACACTCCTCAATCTTATTGACTTCACCCTCTTTGTTGTTTATTTTATCCTCCATAGCCAACACCTTCATACCTAATTCCCCAAAGGCTTCACCTTTTTTAATGGCTTCAGTCTAGTTCTTCAGATTGTTAACCATGGAGTCTTCCCCAAAGGTAGAAAATTTTATCATACCCACTATCTTAGCCTATTCATTGATATCAGCCTTCATTTTCTTAATGTCCTGAGCAATAGTGGCCATGAACTTCCTGAAAGAGAGGATGCTATCTTTCTGAGCCGCTTCAATATTGAAGCTCTCCTTAGCATTCCCAGTGTTTTCAAAATTAGTCTTACCCTGAGGACTTGCCTCTTTTTCCTCAACCTCTATTTTAGTTTTTTCCTTTTCTTTCTTCATGTTCTCTTTATTATCCAAACTCTTGTGACCTGGGGTCTCCTTGTCAGATGAAATAAGGATTCCCTTGTTCCTCTTTGATTTCTTGAAGGCAGTGATCTTCGGCCTAAAGTTAGATTTCCTTTTTCTTTGGCTATTGGGAGTATCTTCATCTTCTGTTCTAAAACCCTCCAAATTAGGGTTCATATCCTCATTCTCCAGTTTGTTCTTGGAAATATTCAAAGAAATGCCCTTTAGACTTCCCTTAACCCTAGTGTTAGGAATGTTCTCATCCACAGTGTCTTCATCAAATCTTTCCTCTGATTCATCTTCCTCAGTCTCCACATCATTGAGAATTTTTCCCTTACCAACAAATTTATCTAGCTTCCTCATTTTTAAAACATCATATATGAGGACCATTAAGCCCTGGTGGGAGGCATGATCCCCAAAAGGGTCTTTCTGGAAATCTTTCATGGTGACATTTAAAGAACTCATTAAATAGAAAGGAATGCTGATATCTTCATTATGCCTAAAATAATTTAAGATAACAAAGTGATGCCCATAGGCTCTAGTAAATTTTCCATCCAGGGTAAGATAACAAATAGTTGCATAAAGCACAAAATGCCATGGGTGACTAATATTAGCAGCAATAAAGAAGCCACCTACCTTCTTTGCCAGTCTTTCGGCCTCCTCCTTTTTCTCTGGGAATCGCTCATACACTTTGTCAAAATAACTCCTATCACGATAAAATTTCATGCCATGCATTGGGAGACCAATGGCCTCCGCAATGAGTTCCTCTGTTATTTCAATCCATTGATTATTGAAATTGATCTTACCTTTTTTCCAATTATGCATAAAGAAGCTTATAATTACAGGGTTTCCTCCATGGAGCTTCTCCATATACGCTGCAAAATTTCCCTTCTACAGGATTTCCCACACTTTGTCATTCTGCTTCCATTCACTACAATCAGTAGGTTCATGTATTTTCTTCCCTCCTCCCATTCTGTATCTTCTTTCATTGTTGGTCTAGATCTCTCTGTGCTTAATAATACCGTTGTTCTCCTTTTCAATAATGTTGTCCTCAATATTTGTGAGCCCCCAAAATATATGCATAAGAATAATACGACACCAAGTGGCTTTATAGAGGATTAAAACCTCATTATTAGGACTTACAAAACTCATGTAATCTGTATTCACTCAAATAAATGAGTTTCATTTCTCTACCTACCGTAGATCAAATGCTTATGTGTGAGGGATATGAGATCGTACGACATACTACTTTCATAATTCCAAGTATAGACTCAGTCACTTCTGCATGCATAGTTGGCCGCCTAATCTGCACAAATATTGCCTTTACGGTACATGTGTCACAATGCATTTATTCATATCCTTGATTATAGATTTTACATAATCAATAATATTGCTAATCATCCACGAGGGTTGAGATATATTGTTGAGGGCTTTAACAATATTCAAAGAATCCCCTTCAACCCAAACATTTCTATAGTTATTTTCTTTAGCCAAAATTAAACCATTGAGGGCAGCTAAAGCCTCAACCATGTGATTATTTTGAACCCCTATAGGGATAGCCCTTGCAGAAATACAATGCCCTTTCTCATCACGCATGATCATACCACATCCTACAATTCCAGGATTACCCTTTGAGGCCCCATCAAAGTTAATTTTAATCCAACCATTCAGAGGACTTTCCCGAACAATTCCCTCTTTGATATTGGTGTGGATTTTCTCATCAATCTTAATACCCCATTTTTCAAGGATTGCCCTATCCTCTTTTCCTTCAGAGTTCTCTTTGTCTTTCATAATTTTGAAGTTCTCAATAATCAAATTCTGAGTTTTTCTTAATAAGATTTTAGGGGAAGTTTCATTCTCTCTGAAAATTCTTTCATTTCTTTCCTTCCAAATTGCGCAAGATATGTGAGGAAGGGAAATTTGCCAAATCTTTCTGATACATTCACTCTTAGAATTAATACGCCATGAAGTGAACATATTTTGAATATCATTGGGTAAAACCCAATCAACATTGAGAGCGTTCATCCAATAGGACCAAACCTCATTAGCATAATTGCAATGAATGAATAAATGATTGACTGTTTCTCCCTCTTTCCTGCATAGAACACACATATTAGTAATATACATACCTCTATTCTTGAGATTTTCAAGAGTGAGGATTTTATTTTGAATCATAGTCTAGAAAAAGATGTTGATTTTAGGGGTAAGTCCTTTGATCCAAGCCTTGGCCTAAAAGGGAGTATCCTTTTTCTCCTCATTAAGGTTATAGGCCGATCCCACAGTGATATTACCATTCATTGTATCTTTCTAGATCATAGAGTGTTCTTCAGAATTAAGAATCATGGAGTTGAGAGTGATATTAAGAGATAGAAGGGCATTATCCATAGTAGTAAGATCCTTCCAGATCCCATTACAATTATAATCCATGACCTCAGTGCCAATTTTATCTTTATATAAAATAGAAAAGGGGCCCCAAACAGTATTCATAACAAGAGGTTGGCTACCTATCCAAATATCTTCCCAGAAGTCCACTCTATTTCCCTTTCCAATTTTCTACTTCACACCTTTTCTTATAATATTTTTGACTTTTATCACATTCTCCCATATACAAGATCCCATCAAGATATATTCCATATTAAGAAAATCAATAATAGAGTCAGAATTCCTATTATATTTGCTGTGCCAAATTGAATTCCATTCACTCTTCAAAGTGAAACCCCTCCAGCCAAGTTTAGCTAGGAGAGCTTCATTCATTATTTTTATTTTCCTTATACCCAAACCACCTTTGGACTTGGGCGTACAGAATTTATCCCAGGCTATGAGAGAAAATCTATTGGATTTTTAAACACCATTCCAAAGGAAGTGCCTTTGAATTTTTTCAATAGCCTCAGCAAATTTGTTGGGAATCCTATAAAGACTTAGGGCATAAGTAGGTATACTCTGAAGTGAAGATTTGAGAAGTTGTATCTTACTAGCCTGACTAAGCAGAGCACCTTTCCACCTAGAAAGTTTCTTTTGAAATTTTTCCACCAGAGAACTCCAAAAGGATTCAGGAGGGTTAATCCCAAGGGGGAGACCCAGATAGGTAGCAGGGAGCTCCCCAATTTGGCAGTTCATAATTCTGCTAATCTTGTGTTGTCTGTACTCAGGAGTGTTAATGAAGTAAATAAAACTTTTATTCCAGTTGATAAGCTGACTATTAGCCTTACCATAATTATTGAGAAGATTTTTAAGATTTCGGGCTTCATTAATGGTAGCTTCCCCCATAAAAATAGAATTGTCCACAAATTGCTGGCGAGAGCACACATGGTTTGAGGAGGAAGGTTTTAACCCTTTGAGATCCCCATTTCTTACAGTGATTTCAATGTATCTGCCCAAACATTCAGTGACAATAATGAACAAAATAAGAGATAAAGGATCTCCCTGCCTCAGACCTCTGGAGGATTTAAAGAAGACCAAAGGAGAGCCATTTACAAGGACCGAGAAAGTGGGAGAAGAAACCAACTGCATTATCAGTTTTATACATTTGGGGTTGAAACCAAAGGTTCATATAACATTCTGCATAAAATTCCAATCAACTATATCATAAGCTTTAGAGAGATCAATCTTAAGAATGAATCCATCTTTTCTAGCAGTCAGTGGAGTCCTCTGTGGCAGAAGGATTCGCGTCGCCTGCATCACCTGCAGAATCTGATTCCATTGAGAGATTTGAATTTCCCACACCTGTGTTCCCGCTTCCCAGTCGCTCCCCGTAAGTGATTTAAAGTATTATGTTAGTTTAATAATTATATGTTGATTTTATTATTACTGAAAAATATACCATAAGTGTATTCCTTTTAAGTGGAAATTAATAATTTAATGTTGAGAGCTTTGAGAGTTTTAATTTGGCTTTTGAGTCATTTTAATTTAATTAATTTTTAAATTTAGTCAAAGTGCCTTTTTGAAAAAGGGGCTTTACATTTTAAATTTGAGATTTTATTCTCACTTTTGAACTTGGGAAGTTGAAAAATAGCTCAACCCTCTTGTGGAGAGTTTTGTAATTTGCTTGTTGGGAACAATTGGGTTGTCCAAATTTTGTGTGTAGTGGCTCGTTTAAATCGTGTTGGGATCGCTATGATTTGTCGAGATTATCACGTGCTTTTCTGGTGATTCAAGGTTTTTCTTCAAAATTTCAGTTTTTCTTCATTTTGGAGGTAGGGCTCTTTGGAACTCCCTTATTCTTTCATTTATTTGCTCAATATTAGTTGAAAATTGTAGGTAGCATATTTATGTGTAGACACCTAAAATTATCCCATGCCTGCAAGCAACAATTTTACTAATATTCTTCTTAATTAATTGAATAATTTTAATTAATTAATTAATTCAATGTCATTCTTCTAATTCAAAGTCAAAATTTATCATTTCCCTCCTTTCTCATAATTAAATAGTTTTTAATTATTTAATTATCAAATTTTCTTCTAATGTTAATTAAATAATCAATTTCCTCCACTTTAACTAAATAATCTTTATTATTTAGTTTAATGCATTCTTCTAATTTTTCTCATAATTAAATAATTATTTTAACTAAGTCTTCTATAATTAAATAGGTTCTTTAATTTATTTAGTTATTCACTTTTTCAAAAAAGCAACCTCTTCTAAAATAAATAAAATCTTTATTTTATTTATTAATTTCATGCACATGAGTTAACTAATTGACTTATTTACCTTATTTCCTATTTATTTTCTCATGCACTCAAAATTAAATAATCTTTATTATTTATTTAAAGAATCTTCTTGATTCTTGTCTACCATAGTTAAATAATTATTTTAATTATTTAATTAGTTAACAAAGTCTTCTTTAATTTATTTAATTAAATAATTTCTTCTAGTAGTTTAGAATTAGATAATTATTTTAATTATTTAATTGTCTAATGTTCCTCCAATTATTAATTAAATAATTTTATTATTTAATTAATTCTTTATCTTCAAGTTTAATTAAATGATTTTTAATTATTTAATTAAATCAATATTCTTCTTATTATTTTCACCATATAAATGATTATTTTAATTATTTGATTACCAAGATTCCTTCTATAATTAAATAAATGATTGTTTTATTTAATTATTCCATTTGCACAATGCTAACTAAGTTTGCTAAAAATAAATAAAGTAATTTATTTATTCTCTCTCATGCATAGTTAAATAATTATTTAATGCTTATTATATTCTTCAGTTCATCTGCTCAATCAAGTCAGTTTACTAATTTAAGCAATCAATTATTTGTCTTATCTCCTATCATGTAATCGATTGCATATTTAGTCTTTGGTCACGGGTCAGTTATCTATCAATTAGCCTCAATAATTTTTATAATTAGTCTTGTCACAATTAATATTGGCCTACCATTATCAAAAAGCACCCTTAATCTGAACCATCTTTTGAAGTCCAAAAGTCTATAAATTGAAGTTGATTCTTCATTATTTTACAACCATAATTCTTGAATCTTTGTGCTATTATATCAAGGAGAAAATTTGAGAGCCCATAAAGAAGAGAGAAACAAAGGAGAAATCAGGTGATTATTTTATGCTATGTAATTGATCATTTCAGAACTGCAACTATCATTTTATGATATGCAGTTGATCATTTCAGAACCACAACTGTCATTTTTAGACCCATAATTGATATTTTAAAAGTCGCAATTGTCATATTTAGAACTGCAATCGGCCATACCCTGCAACACAATTTCTTGTTTTACCAGACTAGAACACATTATCTTAGATTATTCAACACATTTACCTATCAGATTTTACCAGTCTAGAACATTACCAATCTCAATCATTTCAACACATCTACAAATGTTTTGATGCAATCGACTGGTAAAATTAGGGTTTCAGATTATAAATTTCTAGATCATTACCATGGTCATTACACAAATTTTCACACTGTCCAAAATCTCCATCTCTGTATTTGGCATCAAAAATTTCCCCTTAGACTTTTCTTTCCTAGGTTTCCATCATGTTTCATCATCCTTGTGTCATCATTTTAGGGTTTCATACCTTGTTGAAGTATTAGGGTTTGTCATCCTTTCATTATCATCATTAGGATTTTTGTCCATTTTGCATGCATCATCATATTATTAGAGTTACCTTGCATGCCCCAATATTACATTAGGTCCTGCATTCCTTAGATTTCATTATCTTTCCTTTAGGGTTACCTCTTAGAAAGTAGAGAATATACCTTTTGGATTTCTCCATAGTGGTTGCTAGATTCTCTTTGACGTCTTTTATCAAACTTTATTTTTGTCACAATCATTTTCTTGTCATTATCATCACTAATTGGAGGTCAAACCATTTCTCTCAATCATTTAAGAATAACTCCTAGATCCATACTCTCAAATTTTTTAGATTTTCCCCTAGGGTTTATTTGTCCATCTTAGCTGTCATTATAGTCATCGTGTCTTCATGTAGTTATCATTTTCACACTTACCTTAGTTTCATACCTTAGTCATTATTTAAATTTTTTGATCCAAATTAGTTTCATTCCTAGTCATCATAATCACCATTTTATCTCCTACATTATCACCTTGCATTAACCTAGTTTCACCCTTGCACTTCTAGATTTCATTCACTTGATCAAAGAAAAATAAAGGACAAATAGACCCAAACTAACACCTTAATTATAATCCCACTAGTTCCATGAGATTTTACTTCAATACTTCCATGAGATCACAAAGATCACCTAGAATGAGGGATACCTTACCTCCTCCTAGTGATTAAATTTCCTTGTCAAACATTCAAGAAAATTGCACACAAGATGAGATAGAAGATGCCTCACAAGATCCTAAGGTCCTTAATATTATGAATGCCTTATTATTAGCAGACATTAATAAATACTTCCATATTCTTACTCAAAATGGGGCCAAGATACCATTTGGTTTTGACACTTCTACCATTGTAGAAGGTAAAAAAACAAATTCTATATTGGTTATCCAATCATCTTCTTCACAAGTGTCTACTAGTCTACCATAAAGTAGCACATCCCATGTTGCCACACATGCCACAACTTCAATAATACCATATGGGATCCAATACAATAACCCACTCTTCAATTTAGCACCACCTTCCAATATGAATCCCATGTCTACAAATAAAAATCAAATTTCTAATGTTTCCTATAGTATGTTGCAAACAAACACAAATATTAGATCACAATCTTTACCTGTGACACAAAGCACATCAATCCCACTGACCTTTAGTGCAAATACTCAAATAGAAAAAATTACCCAAGGGGGATCATCCAATCCAAAATCTAGTGGAGTGCCTTCCAATCAAAACCCTAGTGCTACAAATGTTAATTTTTAAGGGGTGCCTTCTAATCAAAACCCTAGTGGTACAAGCATAAATTTTCAAGGACTTTCCAATCAAAACCCTAGTGGTTTTATATAGGGAAAACTTCACAAGCTCCAATAAATGATTAATAGCACCAAACCAATCAAAGAATGAACTAATAATCAACATAAATCCCTAAAAACAATAGAAATATAAACATGATAATCAAAATTAAATATGAAACTTAATTCAATGCAAACCGAATATGCTTAATGGATTCCGTTGCTTCTCTGCACTCCATTGAGATGTTTCTAGTTGGTGCTCATATTTGAATTCAATGACATATGGACTTAGAGATTCAAGAATTGTTGAAAATTATTGATTGCAAATAAATTAAAACCTGCATAAGATAATTGCTATTCAGAAATCCAGATCCTTCATATGGGTTTGAATGAGGTTTATATAGATATTCAGGATTGATTATGGGAAAGTAGATTGGACAGATGAGATAATTAGAGACTGGTTGATGAGATTTATTTCCACCTTAAACTCAAAAGCGAAGAGTTAGTTAGGAAATAAAGAAGAAGATAAGATAAAGGAGATTTTGAAAATAATGATTTCCAAAACTGTAAATTAGAAAAGGGAATGATTTTGATTTTAAAACTGATTTTGCATTTTGAGAGGATTTCTAATTTTTAGAAAATATTAATTTCCAAATTCAAAGATATTGTGCATTTTTTATTTATGCATATTTTTTATTTTTCAAAATTTAGAATTATCCTGATTTTTTATTTTTTGAAGATTTAAAAGCTTTCTAATTGAATTAAAAATTCAATTTAAGAGGAAGATGAAATTAAATTAAATTGGGAAATTAATTTAATCAAGAGGAAATATTTAGATAATTTAAATAATTAAAGATAATTATTTATACTATAGGTTATATAAATTTAATTTAATTAACTGATAAAGACCAATTAATTAATATAAAAATATTAATTATTTAATTAATATTGAGGGGATAATTAAATGATTAAAAGATTAGGTTATGGAAGAAATAAAGGCAATTTAATTAAATTATTAAAGAACCATTAATTAATAGAGATAGTTAAATGTGACCTCGCAAGAATGTCTATTTTAGGTGTCTACATTTGCCCCTCTTTGATACAATGTGATTATGAGCATTGCGTCAAAGAATATTTGATCAGGATCCTGTCCTAGCTTGCCCCGACGACAGTAGGTAGATTTATGCTCCCTTGAGAGATTCTTTATGCAACAAAGTCATAAATGATCTCTCGAAAGAAGAAGATGAATGTTGGATAAAAGATGAAAGAGAAGAATAGTTAGTAATAAGTGAATAATGTTAGTAGGTGATGATGATTACTAGATTTAAAATTGACATAAATATTGTTGATGGACAATCATGTCAAGTTTCAGGAAGGACTCATCCTATATAAGACAAGTGAAAATGTCTATTTTCAAGAAAGATACATCCCGTATCAGATAAGTGAGAATGTCTGGTTTCAGGAATGACACATCTTGTATAAGAAAAATGATGATTGATTGATTGATTGATTGATAGAATGATTGAGTGATTTGACCACTTTGATGATTGACTGATTGAATGATTTGGCTGATAGAAGAAATGTTAATGAGATGAATGAATTAATAAGAAGTTAAGACTTAATTAGTTGCAATTAAGATAGGTGATGTTTGATCTGAGTTGCTGCCAAATATTTTCAACAATATCATCATTGCACCTTAATTGAAAAGAAAGAGATACAAATGTACCTATATATTGGCCATCTGGACACTACTATGATCTCTGTTGTAACAAGTGGATAACAAACAAGGAATTTTTGATTCTATCTCAGGGTTGTCTCAGACTTGAGTGTGTGTGGCTTCCATATGCATGGCAGTACTGATCACATTCACCCTAAATCATCCTTTCACTATAATTTTATCAAAATACTCCACAAACAACAAACAAAGAAAAACAAGACTGTGAACCATTATGACCACTCTCACCACTCAGTGGTATCCTTTAGGAGCATAGGAACACAATCACAAAAGATAAATTAATAATAGAATGACAAGAATGACATTGTCAATAGCCTTATTGATCATTGATTTGGTTTGATTTTGATGTGTCTGGTTTTATAAATGGACAACTCGTATAAGACAAATCTATCTGGTTTTGAGTGTATCTATCATTGTATAAGACATTCGATTGATTGATTGAATTGATTGATGTGATTGATGATAGATTGGATGTTTGAAAGGAAAAGTATCATGAGTCCAATTCCAATTTATGAAGCTCATTGTTTTGATATGAATGTTTGTTTGATTTTCACTTTCTTCTTGTCATGACAAAGATTTATTGTAGGGATTTTCGATATCTTTTGATTATTTCTTGATTGATTGATTTCTTCAAGATATTCTCTAATATTTTTGGTCCATCGTAGGATTCATATGTTTGGATTCAAGGTATGTGTGGCACATCACATAGGTGAAGGCCCTTATCATAGACACCCCTAACATTGTTTCCCTTGATGAGAGTTTTTATGTTTTTCAAATTTTTTGGATTATTTCAAGATCTTTTAAGATGTTTTTGATCATTTTTTTCAGGACATTTTACACCTTTTTAGGAAATTTTTCAAGACATTATATAAATTATTTTGGATTTTTTCAGGATATTATCTGAATGTTTTTATATTTATTTCAGGAAATTATACAAAAAAAATATTTTCTTAGGACTTTATTCATTTTTAAAAAAAAATTTGGACGTTTATCTGAATGTTTTTGGATTTTTTCAAGACATTATGAATTTTTTCAGGACTTTAAGACTACCCCCAATGTCTAGAAAGTCAAGGTAATTATTGATTGATGGATGGACTGGAAGATGGATGCAGGCCAAAGGTCTCTTAGTATGTCTTGAAGCTATTTGGATGCTAAGGACTATCCATGAGATGGGATAACATATTTTTATCAAACTTATGGATTATACATGACAAGATAGGGTAATGAAATAATGCATTGATTAACATGTCATGCAGGAGTGGACATGTCAAGAGGATGTTGAAAACATTTTTTGTATTTTATGTTCTCATTTTATATCAAGACCAAGAGAGGGATTTTGATAGGAAAATGATAGGTCATGAATAGGATAAGAAAGATAAAGAATGGACAAGGGGCATGGATATGGATTGAATGTTATGATAGATAGGTAATATGAACCAAAAGGACATGGACAACATGAAGCAAATAGGACATGTGATGCTTTTGGGGACATCCCTAGCCCTTTCAAGATCAAATTTTGGAAAAAAGAAATATAGATTCTGATAAGATAAGAGATACGAGGGACATGAGATAATGTAGGAAATGAAAGGGATATGATATGATAGGGAAATATGGATCAAACCTGCCCCCAAGTATGGAATGAAAGAAGTTTATAGATTACACATGCTACCTATTTTCTAGGTTTTCATCATGGTACTTTCCCAAAGCACATGTTTTCAAGGTTTTCACTATTGGACGAATTTATTTCTCTTTACTCTCTTTTTTTTTTTTTAATTTTTAATTTTTTTTTTGACTTTTTTGGAAGATGACAGACTCATGATAGGAGATGGGTGAAGGACTCAAGCATCTTATTCTTTGTATGGTGCTCTTGAAGAACACATAATAATGGATCATAGATTTTGATGGTATACTCAAAGATGTTGTAGGATAATGACAAAGGGAGATGAAATGAATGGTTGGATGAAGTGGTATAAAGGTTTATTCAAAGGATTGGATAGGACAAATGAAAGGATGGAAAATATGTGTTCAATAATGGAGGGATTGCGAGAAGAATTTATTTTGAGTGGATGAAAATGTGGGCAAAATCAACATTGGAACACACCTTGAGGGGTGTGGAGTGATGAAGGAAAATGAGATTTTGAATTTGGTGGAGGAAAAGAAGATTTTTTATTTGATGGAAGAAAATGAGATTTTGGATTTGATGGAGGAATGGTTATGAATTTTGAGACATAAGAACCCAAAATGGATTTTGGAAAAGATTTAGATGGAGGGATAGCAATTTTGGATGCCAAATTGGATTTTTCTTTGGGACACTGTGCTTCAATAAGATTCTTAGGAATCCACATGGATTTTGATTTTGTATTATTTTGTGGGTCCTTGGAATGTATTGCTTGCATAAGGGATTTAGGAATCTATATAGATTATGAATTTTGTCTTCTCTTAATGGGCCTTTGTGGCCTTTTGGACATTTTGTTATCCTTTTGGATCATATTTTTCTTTATTTTTACATGTCAATTAGATTAGACAGGTTGATCCTTGGCTACAGGTGGATTTCTTGATTTATGGACCTTATGCTTGGCATCCAAATTTCTTGAAAGGGGAATGTGATTCATGGATGGATAGAAATTGTATGGAGGCCTTTTGGATGGGTGGAAGGTTATCCAACAAGTGTGTCTTTGCTGACTTTCCTTTGGGAAAGGGTACATGGATTGTGAACTAGTGGAGGGAAATATATATGGACCTAATATGGATTGAAGGGATGAAGTGGGAGGTATATGTTTGGATTTTGATTTGGAAGGAATACCAATGTCTTTAGACTAAGATTTTCTATGGAGGTGATGACCATCATAATTTTATTTGATATGAAAGGGTTTTAATATAATTTTTCCATGGAGGTTTCAACCCTTTGACTCGATAATGATTTCTTTGACTAGTGGAATACTTTCTATAAGATGTGAGTCCATTTTGAGGTGGATATGATATGGAAGAAACAATAGGATCATGAAGTGGACCAGACTAGATGAAAGTGGAGGAACTCTTTTGACAAGTATGGGGCATTGGTGCCCAAAAATGATGGATCACTTTTGGCCAATTGACAGGTATAATAGTGATGCACCACTTGATACCTCTGCGATTTTGGCTTAATCAAGTCAAGGCTGGTAGGCCTGATTTCAGTTTGAACTATTAAATTTTCTATGTCGCACCACTGCATACACAAAACAAAGTTCCTCCAAAGGTGGTGAATGATCCTTGGAGGAAAGAATCAAATCTCCTTATAATCTATACTTTATAAAGCTTGACTAAAATGGATTATACTAAGGACTGAAAAGTAATGCTTTTGAAATAATAATTAAATAATCTACAAATGACAAAGTATGAACCAAATGAAAATTTCCAAATAATGATTAGATCAGTGCCTTCTAAATACTTGGGCTATAATGTCAGAAAATTCTGAACCCTACGTACAATCGGAGACATTTTTAAAAACTTTATTTTAATAAAGTGAGACTATCAATTCACAGGCTTCCACTTGAGTTATAATTCAAATCAATCTATATAGCTAATCTTATCAAATTTAACTCAAATTAAGAGACCGATAAAAACAAGAGAAGATACACAAATCTTTCAATTGATATTTAAACTATATATATTAATTTTGAATTATGATACTCAGGGAATTTAACACAATGGAACACTCTATAAAATAGAATATCCGAAAGACTAATTGAAAATATATAACTTATAACCACAAGTAAAAAGAAGAGCTCTTATCTTTATTAATGTTGAAAAATTAGTACATCAGAGTCCATGTTGTAGTTGTGATCAAATTCTATCCTATTAAAAAATATATATTGTATTCTTGTCTCTTTACATTATGTATATATATGTGTGTTTGAGTGGCTTTCACACCTCTTTAGGGTAAAAAGACATAACCCTTATTACAAATTATTTTGAAAAAACAATAAACTAACTAAAAAATAACTACCTAAATTTCAGATTTGACTTTAGCCAAAAATCCAAAACACCTCATGAAAATATAATATGTTTACTAGAGATAGGAAATTTGATTTCCCGAACTGGGTAATTTTTAGATTTTTAAAATTTGACTATCTTCATCCTCTGTTGGCATCATCTTTGTAGAAGGTTGAAATTCCAGCATTTTCTGAAGGCTTCAATTAGTTAGTTATATTTATTTGTGTCATAAAGCTTCGTTCCTTTGATTTTTTTAGTATGGAGAAACTTGATTTCTTGATAATGGATTGGGACTTCTAAATTCTCAAAATTTAGGGTACTAACAGTGGCTCTTTCTGGGGATGTATGCTCCCTTTGAGCATAGCAAGATTCCAGCTATCTCTGGAGAAGCAGACCAAGTATCCACACCTAATCTAATGCAAAGGGAAATTGGGTGGCCCCAAGCCCCCAAAAAATGAACACTACTTCTTTCCTCTATCAAAGACATAATTCTGATCATGTAATCCTTTGGATCTCCCTAATATGATGCCACCATTCTCATGAACAATATTCATTTCTTTATTAGCACACTTTGACTTTTGTTTACCCTTAGAAAAGTTAGCAGGTGCACTGTAGTCCTTGCTAAATAGAAGATCCTCATGCATTTTATCAACCCTACAAGTAACTAGATTAATCTCTTCTGCATGGATGCCTTTACGTACACAATCTTCCCTATACTCAAGATGTTTCTCTTTACAAAAAGGATTTGAAGATAACTCACATTCAGGAACTTCATTCTTATCAAGAATCTGATCAGATAGGATACTTGGATAATTTTTAGAACTAATATTCAACACATTCTCCTCATTATGTCTGTTTGATTCCATCTCATCTTCATATGTTTCATATAACTTCTGCTCATAGGATGAGATAATGCATGTCTCACTTTCTGAATACACTTCCCCATACATATTTTGAGTTTCATCATCTTCAAAATGATTAGTAGGACCACTGTCTTTATCATGATGTTCATAGACTTGATTGCATAGAAAATATTCTTCAACTAATAGATTCAAGGGCATAGATGTATCTTCCTCTACTTCCTCTTCAAACTATAGATTTAGGAACATAGAGAACTCAAGCACATCTTCTTCTTCTTCCTCTTGAAATAATGAATTTAGGAACATAGAGAGCTTGGGCATATCTTCATGAGAGCTTTCATCTAAAACTTCTTCTTGTTTATATATTGTATGTTGTTCTATTTCATCTCTGTTATTTGATTTTTGGAATTTA
>MU223137.1:460863-474618 GCA_018584345.1 Thuja plicata | reverse complement strand
TCATCATGGTCATTGATACATGTTTCCATACACATCTCATCATGTACAAATTCTTCTTCAATCTAATCCAAATTTTTATCCTCCATGTCATCACAAGTATTATTATGGTTCTCAGGAATGGATGCTTATTTATCTTTTGTATGACTAGTGCATTCATCTTCCTCACCAAGATAATCATCAAGCACAAGGCCTTATTCAATCTAAGAAATAGCCTCCCTTTTTCTATTTTCATCATCTTCTTCTAATATATGCACAAGGAACTTTAGAGAAGGATCATTTGATGTAATTCCCAATTTTTTGACCTTTCTCATGATTTCTTTTTGTGAAGGCATAATGTTTGAAGGTATTTCTTGAAGAATTTCCACCGTTCTTATCAGTAAATGTGCATAAGAATCCCCTTCAAATCTCTCCAAGATAAAAAAATGCATCAAGTGGAGACATGTAAGAGTCTTCTTCCATATTGTGATCCTGAATCTTGTCCTTTTCATAATGCATAGAATCTTCACTTGCATCATGAAACATATCAATAAACCATTGCTCAAACTCTCTCCATGTTGATATACTTTTTTCAGGTGTCATACTAAAAATTAAACTTGCATGATCTTTCAATGATCTTACAAATAGTTTCATAATAAAATCTTCTGCATAGATATGACAATCTACAATAAATTTACAAAATGCCTGCAAATGCTCCGTTGGTGATTCTGATCCATCTCCACAAAATTTTGGAACATATTTTTTTAGTTTAAGAGGAAAATATTTCTGACCACCAGGGATGTTATCAAAACTCAATGGTCTATATACTTCAATAATAAATTTTTGTCTTGGGTCACAAAATTTTGATACTTTATGTGAATATGTATTCTGGTACATACTAAATATCTGAATTTGTAGTAACTTCTTGTTGGAAGTATAATAATGGGAAAGAAAGATACTGAGAGGGGAGGGTGAATCAGATCTTAAATCTTAATCACTTAAAACAAATTGATCCACATTCATACATATATGAATTTAACCTAACATCAGATAGTATCCACAACATGAAATATATAACTCATAACATAAAATTTTGGTAACCCAGAAACCCAAATAGGTAAAATTGGGGTGGGGATGACACCCACAAAATCTTCACTACTGCAACAATAAAGTGTGCCTGTTAGGGCTAAAAGAGTTTGATTACAAAATCCAATCTACCTGGTTAAAGGTCTGTTTGGTTAAGAACTAAAGATCATTACAATCTACCTTGTCAAAGGATTTCAACTTATAGTAAAGTAAGCACTCGGCTAAGAGATTTAAATTTTTTTGCTAGAACCACTCTATTAAGATATTTCACCTGATACACCTATTAGAATTTTTCAAGTAGTGATCCTTTCTTATGTACTCAGATGTTGATGATGGATCTACTCTTTCCAATACCTTTTGTGATCTCACAATCTGATATGTCTTTACTCTTCTTTTCATTGCTCTGTCATTCTGCTTGATCTAGGATTCTTCTCAAAATAACTCACTATTCATCTTTCATGAACAACAACCCTTCTCTTACACACAGTATCTCTCTCTCTCTCTCTCTCTCTCTCTCTCTCTCTCTCTCTCTCTCTCTATCTTACTTAGTTTCTAGGTTTAGAAGCAATCTTATATGTCTTTTTGGATATGGTAGCGAGATCTAGATCAACGATCAAGATCTATTATTTATGCCCCCAAGGCATTCTGATTTTCTGATTGGCTCCATGCCATGCATAGTATAAAACTATTAAATGCATAATTAACTCAGTAGAAACATATTAAATGCATACATATGTCAGCCCAAATCTCATACAAGTCATCCTAAACATTTCACATCAAAGTTTGAATCAATCCTGACATGTATGCAAAAACTGTTCTACTCGGCACTTAATATCTATGTCGCTCGACACTTAATATTCTATTCGGCTAGGCATGATGTAACTTGAAAACCTAAAAATTTCTTAGAAATGTTGCTTGGCCTTGAATGTTTATCTTGGCCACAGTGATAACCAACTAAAACTGCCTAAGTACATGACTAAGTGTTGGTCACTAATCATCAACAAAACTTAGAGATTAACAATCTCCCCCTTTGATATTAGTGGCAAAAACACACTTATCATTTATTTCGATTTGTTCCATCCAAAATGTTTCCAAAGTACACAATGTACTCCCCCTAGGAATGTACATCGTACTACATACAAAAATTTACATAGTATACATGCCTTAAAAAAAAAAAAAAATATTTACATTGATACCTGTACTGATCTCCTTAAGCTATATCCCTGTCAGTCCCATCAGATTCCCCCTTGTTTTTGTCACTGATTATAGGTGGGGTCAAGTTATACTTATCCAAAAACTATTTATGAAGTTGTAAGGTGGATGCAAATGCAGTGTCCCAACTATCCTTAACAAACTTCATAACCCCTGATTTGACTTCTAGCTTGGCAGCTAGACTGACTAAACTTTCTGTAGTGGAGAGATGAGAATCTCTCTAAACCAATTCTTTTATAGATGAAAGTTCTTTCTAAATGACCTCTAGATGAGGTATCAGGTTTGTCTAGATAGTAAACAATTTGTTCCTTATCCAACCATCTTCAGCCATGAACTCGACTATCCTCCTTTGTGCATTTGTCAATCTGTTAAAATGTAAGGTGCTAGTGCTAGCATCCATACTCAGTGAACTTCCAGTTGAATTTAAGTCTAATTTCAATTTCTCTATGGCGTGTAGATTATCCTTTGTGAAGAATTCAACATCACATAACTTCTTATACAAAGAATAAACATTAGTTGCAACTTCCTCCAAAATTTCTACAAGAGAAGAAAGTTCAACCTGCTTTACCGTAATTTCTCTGGAGATTTTTGCTAGTACTTTGTTCTCAAATTTCCTCTTGGACCATTACAATAACTTTTCATTAGATTCAATGTTATCATCATTTACCTTTTGCACAATATGAACTAATTGTTGAAGAATAGGAACTTGAGGATTGTCATCTTCCATATCAAAAGCATTTACAAATATGTCCTTGATGTCATGCAACACATGCTTTTTCTTCTACTCTCTTTTCATTTCCTCCTATATTTTCTTCCTCTTGAGTAATTCTTGAAGAGTCTCAATCTGTTCATAAGATAAAAATTGGGATCCCATGGTGGAATCGCAATAACTTCATCTAATGTGACATTAGGAGTGGGAGACTTATTCCTCATGATTTTCCTCCTCTTAAGTTCCAGTGAGCTACAGCTCAGATTTGTTTCCTCAATACCATTAACTGTATGAGTAGTAGTCACCATTGCATCTTTCAATTTAGTCAAAATTTCCTGTTGATCAGGCGTACCTCCTATTTTGGGTCCAGTGGGAGTAGATGATGCTGAGTGTGGTAAACAAACCAACATTTGCACTACCTCTTGTTCCTTAGGTTCATTTTCAGTATCCCTCATCTCCTCACCACTATCTAAGACTATTTTCACAACCTCTAAAATAGGTGAATTTTGTGTAATTACCTCTTGTTCAGCTATATTCTCCTTTTCTGCTTCCTTTGGTGCATCCTTATCCTCAGGTTCCTTTTGAGTTCTCTCTTCATATTCCTCTGTACTCTTCTCTCCTTCAGCCTCAGTTGCCTTAATAGATGATTCTACAGTTGTGTCTCTCGGTTCATCCTAACCCTCGACATCCAAATTGATAAAGTCATCAATTAGACTATCTATTGTCAGATCAATAGTTTTTACTGTCTCTGTTTATTCTTTTGGTTCAGCTCCAGTCTTATCAGTAGAAATTTTCTCTTTTGCTTTCTGTGGTGTAGGGGTGGTTTCAATTTCTTTAGCCTTTAGCTCTGATGTTCCTTCATCAGTCTTCTTTTCTTTTGGAGCAACCAATCCAAAGATTTCCTTCCAAATCCTAGTACTCTATTGTACTACACTTTTGATATAGTTTTTCAAAATAGCATAACCTCTCTGTTTAGGTATGAATTTATGCTTATACTATTCAACAAATTTTTCTCTCTGTTTCTTAGTCAGCTCAGGAATGACTTGAGCTAATGTGACTTCTCAAATTTGTCTCTCAGTTGTGAGATCAAATTCCCATTTTCTAGATAGAAACTCATATAACTCACTCGACACATTGTTTCCTATCTCTATAGGAGTTAAGTTGAAGTTGCACATCATATCTTGTAGTACTTCTTAAACTTTGTGCTTATCTTCTAACTTCAATTTCTCATATTTGATAAAGTTAAAATGAGATAACCCTACAGAATTTCTCAAATTCTCACATACCTCATTAATATCAGTGGGTCTCTTGAATGGTGTTGTTGGTATGTTTCTGGGTTCATCAGTTTTAGCCTTTTCTTCACCACTTTCTGGATCTAGATGTAGTTTCCTTCTAGGTCTCTTTACCTATAGGCTCAGCACAACCTTTGTTGCAAATTTAGTCTTTCATCCATAACTACTCTCTCCAACCTTCTTATTTCCATATACATTTGTTTGCATTGTTGCAGATGTAGCAGTAGATGCCCTTGTCCTTGGACGATTGGAAATGGGAGGGGTAACTTTAGGTTTTTCTTTACTTGGCTTGGTTACCTTGGATAATGTTGGTTTCTTTCCTTTTGCCTTAACAGTAATCTCTTCTTCAGAATCACTAACTTCTACTTCTTCTTCTTCAAATACATCTTCTCCTTGTCCAGTAGATATGCCTAGAGGTGCATCCTCTAGCTCCTCATCACTCGGCAATCCAACCATTTTCTTCAGATTTTTAACAATCTTTTTCCTCTTTCTCTCCATGGTTCCTGCCTTAATATTCATAGATATCTTTGCCTTAGCTTCATCATAATTTCCAAATCTCTTTTCTTTTATATCAATCTCCTCTGCTAGGAGTGTTGTGATAGCTGCTGATGTTTCATCAATGTTAACTTCATAGGGAAATGGCTCCAGCCATGATACCCTAGGTGTCATAGCCTAAATATAGGTTTAATCTGTGTCAACTAGAAAACATATCTCCTCAAAGTGTTTTTCCACAAGTGAACTAGGAATTCTAGTCCTCAACCTCATTCTCTTTTTGAATTCCACAAAGTAGTTTCCCATAATACTATTGAAGTTATTGCCTAATTGCTGAATACATTCACTAATTTGTACAGTAATAGGTCTATCCTTCTTCCAAACAATATTTCCCAGAGTAGGAAATGACTTCTGTACATAGAAAAATATGCAAACTAGTAAAGAGCCAAAATTACATGATGAGCTTTTAGCTTTTCTGATCGATAATAAGTTCTTGACTAGTTGTGTCAATTGCAGCTCGGCAAGGTCGTAGGTGTGATTCTTCTTGACTATCTTCCATGCTTGGTCCACAACTATGTAGGGAACACTATCCATTTGGCTCGACTGATAGAACTTATGTGAAATCACTCTCACTCCAAATTCAAGTTCTAAATCTTCAATTGTAGAGATAGTCATAACTCTATTGTTCCAAATAGCTCCAGTGTTAGCTGCTATCTCTTCTTTACTTTGATCTCTCATTGTTCTCTTACCACTGATCACAGGATATCTAGTTACTCAATGAATAATATCTTTAGTGATCCTAACTGGTCCATTGTCTAGCCACATGCATATTATGAACTTGGCTTATAATAACCTTGATCCATTCATCCTTGAAGTCTGGTGGAAAATCTAGGGCATGAGTTAACCCTTTGTGGGATAAATGCTTGAATTCATCTTTCAGAACTCCATTTTCACATAACTTGTTGTAGGATTTCCTCAATTCATTATCACCTACTTCACCAATCTTAACCATGTAATAGGATCTAACATCATGGATCATAAGTAACTTTGGTGGGATAGATGAGAGGGCTCCATTCAGATCACCTAAAATTATGCTTTCAGGAATGGCTCGAAATTTAGGAGGTGCACATGCATTACTTCTTACTAGCTTAATTTGTTTCACCTCCTCCTCCATTCCTTTGACTGGTGTGGAAGAACTTTCAGCCATAATCTCTGAAATTAGGGTTCAAAAATGAAGATCAGGGTACCTCGGCAAGTAACACTTCGCACTGTTCAACTTAGGGTTGCCGATGGCACACTGATGAGATTTTCAAAACAAACTTTACTTAGATCAATTCTGCAACTTCTTTGATCGCTCTGTAAATTCTAAAAATTCCAAGGTAAAATGAAGAATAAACTATTCATCCTTATATAGACTCAAAAGGTCAAAGTAGGTAGGCATTAAATATTCTTCCTGTTAGGTTAGTGCAAGATAGCTATCATTGGCTGACTAACACAACTTGCATACTACTCAGCTTACCATACTCGACCATCACAAAAATTACTCGACCAACCAACTTGGCACCTATAGTGCAGTTAACTCTTCTCGGCACTTGTCACAAACATGTCCTGGTGCATCTCAACATATGTAGATATGGACTTTGGCACATTTACATGTTAGGAATTGATGTAAGATTTGAAATTTAAATGCAATTCCTTACATACCTCTGTTGCTCAGTTGGAGATGGTGTGATCACCTGATCCATTGGATTGGGTGATCTCGGCTTTGGTGGTTTCACTGCTGGTCAGCTCTGTTGTCCTTACCCATGTCTAGCTCATCTATGCTCTTATTTCCTCAATAGTAGGAGCATGTACTCTTGTCCTACACTCTCTCTTAGTGTGACCAATCTTCAAAAAACTAAAATAGATTAGGCTTCCATTCATCCAACTCTTAGATTTCCCTCTGAAATGTGTCTTTAAGAAATCTTTAGGTGCATGTCCATATTCTTCATAGTAATGACAACTCTGCCTTGTATTATAATCCTAGTTGTAAGTGTTGCCTTTCCTAGGTGCTTTTGTTTGTGTCTTTCATGTCCATTGTTGTTTAGCATTGGATCTACAGTCTTGTGCTTTATGACCATGTTTTTGACACTTGTAACAATAACCATTAAATCTTGGTTTGGGAGGTGCATCACTTGCTTCAGCCCAACATTCATGTGCTTTATGTCCAAATTTATTGCAATTAAAATAGTAACCATTGAACTTAGGTTTAGGATTGGACTTACCATTCTTGCTTCGGAAAATGTTTTCTGTATGACATGGTTTTCCACAGTGGTGGCAAATAAGCTTGTTGTTCTTTGTCTTTGCATTCCTCCTTTCACCATTCTTAGATGATTCTCCTTTCTCATTAGATGTCTTTGGTTCAGTGTGACCTAATCTAGAAGAATCTTTTGGCCTTCTTGATGCTTCCATCAGATTCTCAAAATGAGTCAAGGCTTCATTAGGTTTATTCAGCCTTTCATTTAGTTCCTTCTCAGATCTCAAATCATCTTTCAATTGATTGTTCTCAGATCTCAAATTCATCAGTTCCATATCTTTACTACTAATCTCCTGATTTTCAAGTAGCAGTTGATTTTCCATGTCAACCTGATTGATTGTCATCATTTGCACATCATGTTTCCTTTCATCAAGTCTGACAGCTATCACTCTTTTATCTTCTTCTGCCATAGCTTTTTCATCTTCAACTTTCTTCTTTTGTTCCACTACTTCACATAGTCTCACTGTCTGCATTTCTTGTTATCTTTTCAAGTTTCTAACTTCTTCACACAGTACATTGTTCTTTTTCAGTAGATCTACAATTGCTACATCACTCTCAGTAGAATCTCCATTCTAAAATAGATTTGCAGTGTCATCTTCCTGATAATGAGTATCATTCATTTGTTTGGCAAAATCTTTCCTAGCTGTCAATGATTTTTTCAATTCTTATCTTGCTATTTAAAGTTGATGTAATGCTAGATGGATCTTGATCTTTTGATTCTCAATGACTTTACCCAACCCATAAACCTCCATCTGAAGATATGTACTCACAAGCTGATTAAAAGCTTTTATAGGTGAACTGTGCTCTAATACCAATTGTTGGAAGTACAATAATGGGAAAGCAAGATACTAAGTGGGGGGGGTGAATCAGATCTTAAAACTTAACCAATTAAAACAAATTGATCCACATTCATACATATATTAATTCAACCTAACATCAGATAATATCCACAACATGAAATATATAACTCATAACACAAAATTTTGGTAACTAGAAACCCAAATAGGTAAAACTGGGGTGGGGATGACACCCACAAAATATTCACTACTATAGAAATAAAGTGTTCCTATTAGGGCTACAAGAGTTTGATTACAAAATGCAATCTACCTAGTTAAAGGTCTGTTCAGTTAAGAACTAAAGATCATTACAATCTACCTTGTCAAAGGATTTCAACTTACAGTAAAGTAAGCACTCAGCTAAGAGATTTAAAACGGTCTGCTAGAGCCACTTTGTTAAGATATTTCACCTAATACACATGTTAGAATGTTTCAAGTAGTGATCCTTTGTTATGCACTCAAATGCTGATGATGGATCTGCTCTTTCCAATACCTTCTCTGATCTCACAATCTGATATATCTTTACTCTTCTTTTCACTGCTCTGTCATTCTGCTTGATCTAGGCTTCTTCTCAAAATTACTCATTGTTCATCTTTCATGAACAACAACCCTTCTCTTACACATAGTATCTCTCTCTATCTTACTTAGTTTCTAGGGTTAGAAGAAATATTATATGTCTTTTTGGAACTGGCAACGAGATCTAGATCAACGATCAAGATCTATTATTTATGCCCCCAAGGCATTATGATTTTATAACTGGCTCCATGCCATGCATAGTATAAAATGACTAAATGTGTAATTAAATCAGTAGACAAATATTAAATGCATACATATATCAACCCAAATCTCATACAAGTCAGCCTAAACATGTCACATCAAAGTTTGAATCAATCTTGACACGTATGCAAAAATTATTCTGCTCGTCACTTAACATCTTTTTCACCCGACACTTAATATTCTACTCGGCTCGGCATGATGTAACTCGGAAACCTAAAACTTCCTTGGCAATTTTTCTTGGCCTTGAATGTTTAGCTCAGCCACAATGATAACCAACTAAAACTACCTAAGTAAATAACTAAGTGTTGGTCACTAATCATCAACAAAACTTAGAGATTAACACTTCTTTCTTTATACATTAGGTTCTTTTCAATAGAGTCGCCACCTCTTTAAAGAGGAAAAATTTACTTATCTCCTTCTAGGTCTTCTCCCTCAGTAGAGTCATTGACTGAAATGTTTTTTTAACTAGAGTCACCACCTTCTTTCTAGAAGGAAAAAACTTACTATCTTCTGAGTTCTTATCTCCAATAGAGTCTTGATTAAATCACCAGAGCTTCTAGGTAATCTTCAACATTGTCTTTCATAGAAAACTCCCCAATAGAGTCACCAATTTTTTGGTGCCCAAAAATGATGGATCACTTTTGGCCAACTGACAGGTATAATGGTGATGCACCACTTGATACCTCTACAATTTTGGCTTAATCAAGACAAGGCTAGTAGGCCTGATTTCACTTTGAACTATCAAATTTTCTATGTTGCAACACTGGGTACACAAAAAAAAGTTCCTCCAAAGGTGGTGAATGATCCTTGGAGGAAAGAAACGAATCTCCTTATAATCTCTACTTTATAAAGCTTGACTAAAATGGATTATACTAAGGACTGAAAAGTAATGCTTTTGAAATAATAATTAAATAATCTACAAACTACAAAGTATGAACCAAATGAAAATTTCCAAATAATGATTAGATCAGTGCCTTCTAAATACTTGGGCTATAGAGTCAGAAAATTCTCAATCCTATGTACAATCGGAGACAGTTTTAAAAACTTGCTTTTAATAAAGCGAGACTATCACTTCACAGGCTTCCACTTGACTTATAATTCAAATCAATCTATATAGCTAATCTTATCGAACTTAACTCAAATTAAGAGACTGATAAAAACAAGAGAAGATACACAAATCTTTCAATTAATATTTAAACTATATATATTAATTTTGAATTATGATACTCAGGGAATTCAACACAATGAAACACTCTATAAAATAGAATATCTGAAAGACTAATTGAAAATATATAACTTATAACCACAAGTAAAAAGAAGAGCACTTATCTTTATTAATGTTGAAAATATAGTACATCAGATTTCATGTTGTAGTTGTGATCAAATTCTATCCTATTAAAAAATATATATATATTGTATTCTTATCTCTTTACATTATGTATATATATGTGTTTGAGTGGCTTTCACACCGCTTTAGGGTGAAAAGACATAACCCTTATTACAAATTATTTTGAAACAGTAATAAACTAACTAAAAAATAACTACCTAAATTTCAGATTTGGCTGAAAATCCAAAACACCTTGTGAAAATCTAATATGTCTACTGGAGATAGGAAATTTGATTTCCCAAACTGGGTCATTTTTAGATTTTTAAAATTCAACCATCTTCATCCTCTGTCGGCATCATCTTTGTAGAAGGTCAAAATTCCAGCATTTTCTGAAGGCTTCGATTAGTTAGTTCTATTTATTTGTGTCATAAAGCTTCATTCCTTTGATTTTTTTAGTATGGAGAAATTTGATTTCTTGATAATGGATTGGGACTTCTAAATTCTAAAATTTAGGGTACTAACATGGGGTTCATGAAAAATTTGTGCAAATGTTCTTGTATCATAAGGGGGATCAGGAGGAATAATGGGATCCTGCGATGGAATACGAGTAGTGACAGGATCATTTGGAAGGATATGATCTTGTGGAGAATATGGAGGATTAGGAAATGGAGATGAAGGAATGCTAGGCTGATGAGGAGGATCTGGAGGGATGATGGGATCTTATGGTAGGCATGAAGCTAAAGGAATAATTTGATCTTGACTTGGAAGGGGATCATTAGGGTCTATTATAAGGATGGTTTTATTTTGAATATAAATAGTATCATCAGGAATAATGGAAGGGGTGACATGATCTTTCTTAGGAATAGGATGATCAATAAGACTTGGAAGGAAAAACATTTCTAGGGATAGAAGACGATCATCTTGGATAGTATGGAAAAGGATAGAATCTTAATTAGACTCTAGAAAGATGGGTTCTTGGTAAAAAAATGGCCAGGTTTGGTCATTATTGGGATCTTTATCATGATTTTCTTTAGGATTTGTTTCTTCATGCTTTGCATACCCCTCTTGACATGGGGTATAAATTTTGGATATGTATGGTAGATTATTAGAAGGGTTTGATGTTTTACATGAGGGAGAAAGACTTTAAATGGGACTCTTTGGAGAAGGTTTTTCTGGGAGGGGAACATATATGGTGGCATTGGATCCAAAGCAACTAAATTGTAGAGGGGAATTGTATCAAGAAATGGATTAGATTAGAAATTAATTGTGTATATCCCTTGCAAGGTCTCATCATTGGATATATCATTTGCTAGAAATGACAAAGATTGCTCTTGTAACACTTCAGGAGATGAAGGATTGTTGGGAAATATGGAGGATTCACGAGGGAGAAATTCTTCATGGAAGGAAAATGTGTCATTGGTATGATTTTTTTGGAATGTACCATTTCTAGACATGGGTAGATGATTTTTATTTGTTAATAATAAGATGATTATTATGCACCAATTTTTCATGCAAATAATTGAAAGGACTAGATTGGAATTTTTGTTGCTTGAGCGATCTTGTTGGTGATACTACATTGATATTTTCATGCTGTAAGTTATTTTTTGATTGAACATGTAGTACATAAGGTTGCTTATTGATTATGTTTGATTGATGTCCAAAGGATGACATATTTGCAATCATGTTTGTTTGGGAGATCCTTGGTGGTAGATTTGAGGGAATCAACAAATGTTCATTGATATGTGATGTGATTGGAGGCATATAGTCAATAGGGTAGGGATAAAAGTCCTCTATGGTGTAATGCTTTGGCTTCCTTTGATTTTTAAGATTGTTTAGTTGAGTTTGTAGGTCTTGCACTTGTTGCATGAGGATATCAGTTTTCCATTGTGACATGTTTTCAATATTAGCAGATACATTAGCTTGCCTTTGATACTTGGGTTGTGATGTAGGCACATATGATCTATTGTAGGTTTTATATTGAGCTCTAGACTGCAGTATTTGTGAAAAACATAAGGCATTGAGATTTTGGTTAGGACCTTTCTCTTCTTCCCATCAAGATAAAAGGGTTGATGTACAAGTCATCTAGGTTGTTACTTTTTTGAGATCGGGTTACTAGTCTTCCACCAAAATGGTATGATGAGGGTGACATCTTGAAAAATTCTTTGATAACAAGATACAATATGATTATTCTTGACAAAAGGAAACACCTCTTCTAATAGGTTTTAGTTATTATTCTGAAATTTCAATCCTGGGGGTAGCGTTTGACTACTCTTGATCTTAGAGTTAAGTTGGTTTGATACTGATTTGATTAGACACTTTATTTAGATGAAGCAAGGAGTATGGGTTGATTCTTTTGATATGATTGATAAGGAATAGATCAAAATAGGTCTAGTCTGACCGGTTGGGTTGATAGTCCCAAATGATTAATTGACACAAAAGATAGGTTTCCTAATGTTGAAATTTTTGGTATAATCCATTTTGAAATTTGAAGATGACATTGGTAGAATTTGAAATGTGTGGAATAGGTTGCTTTTATTGTTGATTTTAGATGTTTGACAGTTTGTAGATTTGATAAATAGACAATTTGTCGATTCCAGAGAATGGTTTTGACCATTTGTAGCTTTAGATTTGATAGATAAACAATTTACTGATTCCAGAGAATGGTTTTGACAATTTGTAGCTTTCAGGGGATGGTTTTGATAAATTTTTAGATTGTTTGCAATTTTGACCAATAGGTCATTGATGATGACATGTAACTGATTAAATGTTTGACTATATTAAGTTGAAGATGATGCAAGACATTAAATCAGTTAATAGTTTGTATTGTCATTGATGTCAACTTGATATCATCTGTATGGTCATATACATAATGCCAAAGACTTCAGAGAATCAATGGAACAGAGGTTATTCTTTCAACAATGCATAAAAGTCAATTATTCACCAAGTGACAAACTACACCGGTGGAGTGCACACCATCGGTAAAGACAAAGATAAAGTCACAGTGATACCCGACAAGCATAAGACAGTGTTACCCAATGAAGCAGAATCACAAGATGCCCGATGAGCTAAAAATAGTGTTGCCCAATGAGCAAGATCCAATAATGCCCAATGGACGAAGATCCTGAAGCTAACTAAAGTTGTACCAATGGAACTGGCAGTTGTCACCGGTGACGAACTGTAGAATTGACCTACAGAACAGAGAGATCAGAAAATGACAAAATATCTAGCTTGCAGAGCTAAATGATAGACTTAATTGCTTCTTTTATTTTTTTTATTCAAACTGCAGTTAAGAAATTGATTTTTACAGCTGGCAAGAAGATAACTATGAGATAAATCAGGAGTTAAAGCCATAAATCAATTTAGCTGGATTGTTTTTCACGCCAAGAATCAAGAATCAAGAACCAAGAATTAAGGAATATCATGTCTATATAAGAGACAAGCATAATTCATTTCCGTAAGCAATAAGATACACGGGGGAGTGAACTGATAGAAGATGCTAAAGAGAAACTGATGAAGGATAAACTTCATGCAGTCCTGATCAATCAAGCTAAGGGAGAGCTAAAGAATTCTGTAGACACTGATGAACAAAAAAGCACAGCATCACAGAGAAAAAAGAGTTAAGTACAAAGGAATTGAATTGATACATTGATCAAAAAGATATTGTAAGTAAATAGATCTGAAAATCTACAATTCAGTTGCATTAGAAACAGGTCATTTTGTTTCAGTTTAACCATTGAAGCATTAAGTCTCTT
>MU223137.1:433417-447439 GCA_018584345.1 Thuja plicata | reverse complement strand
GATACACACCCAATGTAAGTTATTTCAAAATTTTTGGCAGTCAATGTTATATCTTAAAAGATGATAGAAATGGAAAAATTGACTCCAAGAGTGATGAAGGAATTTTTCTAGGATATTCTACCAAGAGAAAGGCTTATAAATGTCTAAACAAAGCCTCTAACAAAATTGTTAAAAGTGCAAATGTAAAGATACATGAATTTGCAGATAAGAATGAAAAGGAAAGCACTAAAGAACCAAAGGACTACAATAAATTCACTTACAATAAGGAACCAGACACTCTACCCTACCAACAATGTAGAGCTCCTGAGCAATAGATCATTACACCCAAGCATCATGCTGCAAATATCGATGATCAGAATATTGCTCAAGATGATGCACAAATTGATGAAGAACAAAATGATGATCAAGATGATAGAAAAAGAGCTGAACCTGTACTTGCAAGATATGTTAGAAGGAACCATCCACAGAACCAGATCATTAGAGACAAGAAGGCTGGTATGAGAACTAGAAGTAAGTTTCTAAATACAAGATGTCTTATTTGTGATTATGAGCCCAAATTTGTTAATGCTGCACTAGATAATGATGAATGGATAAGTGCTATGAATGAAGAGATTGAACAAATAGAAAAAAAAAGACATGGACACTTGTATCAAGACCAGATGACAAGAGTGTCATTGGTACAAAATGGATATTCAGGAATAAGCTGAATGAGAATGGAGAAGTCACAAGAAATAAAGCAAGACTACTATGCAAGGGGTATGCACAAGAAGAAGGAATTGACTATGGAGAAACCTTTGCACCCATTGCTAGGCTAGAAGGAGTAATAATATTACTTGCTTATGTTTCATATAAAGGATTCAAGGTATATCAAATGGATGTCAAGTCTGCATTCCTGAATGGAATACTTGAAGAAGAGGTATACATTGAACAACCAAAAGGGTTTGTTGATCCAGACAAGAGGGACATGGTATGTAGACTTCACAAAGCCCTATATGGATTGAAACAAGCACCCTGAGCCTGGTATGAAAGACTTCATTCCTATCTTATAAGTATTGGATTTGTAAGAAATAGTGAAAACAATAATCTTTACTTGAAGGAAGATGTTGATGCTAACATTTTGATTGTTGAGATATTTGTTGATGACATCATATTTGGAGGCAATGATATATTCTATGCAAATCATTTGCAAATGAGATGATAAAATAATTTGAGATGTCTATGTTTGGAGAGATCAAGTTCTTTCTTGGTCTATAGATCATGCAACAAGATGAAGGTATTTTCATCACACAGCCAAGTACATCAAAGAAGTACTAAAAATATTCAAGATGGAAGAATCCATACCAGTTGGAAAACTGATGGAAATTGGATGCAAGCTATCAAAGGAGGACAAGTCATTAGAGGTAAATCAGACTTTGTACAAATCAATGATTGGAAAACTCATGTATGTTGTACATACTAGACCAGATATTGCACATGCAATAGGAATAGTTGCTAGATTTTCTGCTAATCCCAGAGAGTCACATATGACTGGTGTGAAAATAATTCTAAGATATCTGAAGAATACTGAGGAATAGGGCTTATGGTACAAAAGAGAAGGCAAATTTGAACTTAAGGTTTTTATCGACGCTGATTGGGCTGGAAATCTTGATGACCAGAAGAGTACAACTGGAGGAGAATTCTTCATGGGTGACATACTTGTCACATGGATCAGCAAGAAACAAGGATGCATCTCACAATCTACTAAAGAGGCATAGTATGTTGTTGCTGCTACAAACTTCTCGAATATTGCATGGATCAAACAGTTACTGGAAGGTATGCATATGAAAAATCTAGAACCAATAATTATGTACTATGATAATACAAGTGCAATAAAAATTTTCAAAAATCCACTCATGCATGCTAAAACAAAGCATATTTCCATCAAGTATCATTATTTAAGAGAACAAGTTCAGGCAAAGGAGGTGATACTTGAGTATGTGCAATCAAAGGAACAATTGGATGATATCTTCACCAATCCATTCCCCAAGGATGCATTTGAGTAATTGAGAAAGAGACTAGGGGTTAGACCCTTGTCTACTATTCAGTAAGCTGACTAGAAGGCTGCATCATCCTACATATTATCATAATATCATTCATGTTGATCCAAACAGAGAGATGGACTTCAAAGATAAATCAATACACAACAAGCTATTTATCTACTCCAACAATAGAGGTATTTTTTATGGATTGGGAAATTCAAGGAATATATTATGGATGGAAAGGATCCACTTGACATAGTTGTCAAAAGCTTGTTTGAAAAGATAAGATATTTTGCATTAATTTCAAAGGGGGAGAGATACCTAATTATCATACTGACAAAAGGAGAGAAAATAGAAAGGGAGAGAAAAAATAAAAAGAAAGGAGAACAGCCAAAGGGAGAGAGTTTGACACAAAAGGAGAAAACATCACATCAAAGAAAGAAAGATTCTACATCCATCCAGTGAAGGCATTGAAGACAGATAGAAAGCTGCAAGAATCAAATCAAAGATATTTGAGCTTACCGATAGTCAGACATTTGTAATAGTTACATTAGGAAAGCTTGATGAAACTGTATATTTCATATTGTATTAGAAATAGTATAGTATGATAATGTAGTATGTTGCAATCAATGCCAAAGGGAGAGATTGATGACATGTAACTAATTGAATGTTTGAAGATGTTAAGTTGGTGATCATGCAAGACATTAAATTAGTTAATGTATTGTATTTTCATTGATGTCAACTTGATATAATCTTTATGGTCATGGGGATACTGTAAAAGACTTCAAAGAACTCATGAATCAAGGCTATGATAATCAGTAATGCATACAAGTCTAGTATTCACTAAGTGACTGAACACACTGATGGAGTGCACCCGATGGTCAAAGTAAAAGAACAAAGTCACAGTGTTTCCCGACGAGGAAATGCACAACATTACTGATGAGCAAAACATAGAGTTGCCTGACAGAGAAGACAAGGATGAATATCCCGATGAAAACTAAATTCACACCAATGGAATAGTCAGTCATCACCAATGACTAATTGAAGTGTTGACTGACAGAATAGAGAGTTCAGAAAATGACAAAAATTTGTAGCTATCAAGAAGCTAAATATAGAGCTAACAAATACTTATCATTGTTTTAATCATCCAGATATTACGGAGATAAGTAATTGATTTAAAACTATTTTATCCAGTTGGCAAGAAGATCTCTATAAGATCAGACTCGAGATTTTCTTTAAATATATTGGCGAGAATTGTGGAACACGCCAAGATCAAGAAAGCCTAGAAAAGAGGAAATCATGTCTATAAGAGAAAAACTCAATTCATTATGAATTGTGTGTGTGGGGTGAACAAGAGAAATAAAAAAGAAAATAAGTCACAATGGGCACATGATACGTGTCATTCTCAAACACAACAATGAAGGGCTTCAAGTTTTAGTTCAGAACCTGAAAGCATTATATGCTTACCTAGAAAGAAGTTTGTTGGAGAATACTACTATTACCATGGATGATAAGGCAGGAAGTTCGGGCCCAGGGACAAGAACCCGAAGTGGTCTTAAAAGGAAAATCCTGAAGATCCCAAAATAAATGCTAGAGCTGAAGGAGTCCATTGACAAAATGGAAGAAATGTAGAAGGAGGTAGAGGAAGCCTACCAAAGAACAATGTAATGTCTTTTCTTCTATTCTAGAAATTGTGTTGGAAGTTGTGCTAGAAATTGTGCTGGAAACTGCACTTTTTTTTGGTAGTTCTTTTATTTCCTGTTTTGGGTTTGGGTGGTTGTTGGGGTCTTGCCTTTTGTTCATAGCAAGCTTTCTATGTTTGTATTGGGCTTATGATGCTTATCTCTAGTAGTATCTTGTAAAAGGTTTCGGGGTCCTTTAAAAACCTATTTTTACCTTAATCAAAAAACAAGTTAAAGGAAGAGCTAGATTCTACAGACACCGATGACCAGTGAGACAAGCATCACAGAGCATAACAAGTTTGGAGCAAAGGTATACATTTGATTATATTGATTAGTGAAGTAATGGACCTACAATAGATCTGAAAATCTGCAATTGAGTTGTATGTATGAATAGATCATTAGTGTTTCAGTTTAACCATTGAAGCATATAAGCCTCTTAACTGAGAAGGACTTAAAATTATTTTTCAATTGAGATACATCCCAAGGAGTATCACAAAGTTTGATCACAAAAGTAGCATTGGATATGCCCGATACCTATTGACAGGCCAAGAGATTTTGATCAAGAATGGTAGCATTAGATTCCAGATACTAGTTGACAAACTATTTCTAAATCCTCTAACAAGGTCACACCTAACAGTGTGTTTGTAATCTTTAACAGGGTTGGCTCCTAACAGGGCTTACTTCAGAAGGGTGAAAATTTGGGGTACCAGTCCCAGTCATTTTTCCCTTAACAGGGTTACCATGTTAAAAATCCATGTGTTATGTGTGTATGATTCATTTATTTACTATTTTGTATCTTACATATTTGATTCTGGATTTATCGGTATACTTTGCATATTTACTGTATTTTGGTAAATAGATGACTGCTTATCGGTAAACATACAGAAGAAGGTTTGACAGAGCAATCCGATAAGTAGTAAATTGATATAAGTATTTCATGGTATTCATCTTGTAGGATAGAAGATAACTTGAGATATAATTTATGGTTATAAGATTCATAGAGTTGATTTAAGGATTAATTTTTTAGGCCACTGATTCACCCCCCTCTTAGTTATTACTAACAACGTTCTTTTCCCTTTAAAAGAAATTTTAATGTTTAGAGTTAAAGGCTCCCACATTTATGAATAAAAGTAGAAGTGACTGTTTCTGATCATCTGGTTTTGTAAGATGCTATGGAAGCCATTATAACTGGTATGATAGCAATTTACCTTGGAGTTTGGAACAAAGATCATAGTTTGGAAGACCTTCTTTGAATTCACTTTATGGAATGAAATCTTGGATTTGATGTTTCCTTGAAATGTATTCATCCTTTGGATCATGCACATATTTATCTCTGTTATGCATCTTTAAGTGGGTAGAATTGACTCTTGCATAGGTTATAAGCTGTATTTTTTCTCAAAAATTTTCTCCATAATCAGGTTAAGTGTGAAGATTATTCATCCTCCTAACCTATTAATGAAAAGAATCCGTGAAACCTCCTTATGAAGCACTGCTATGTAAGTTGTCTAAATCATCAAATTGTGTCATATGATTTAAACTTATCTTCTTTTCAAGAACTCCATTATGATCAAAGATTCATTATGGTTGCATTCTTTCTGGTGTATCAGCTAGTACATTAGATTTTGCTCAAGGTTTTAGTTTTTTTGCCTTTCTACATCCTCTATCCCCTTTCCACCAAACTTTTTCCCCTTTTAGGTTCAAGATTTCCATAGGTGACATTTCAAATAGGAACTGGCCTAGAATCTAGAGATTCACTCCACCGATAGAAAATACCACCACCTATGAGTGTGTCCATGTTGTCCTGAAACCTTCAAGCCTTCATCTAGAAATTTTGAGGAGGGTGCAATTTCTGTCCTCAACAGCTTTTGGCATGCCTAGTGGGACTCAAGTCAAAATATTTTGAGATTCTTTTTGTTTGGATATGCTACCAAAAATTTACTAGCCTAAGAGAGGTTAACATTCAACAAATATGGTGACTCTATGTAAAGGAAGAAAGACCAATGCTTGTTTAGCATTTTTATGAAAAAAAATAAGACAAGGAGTTCAAATTCTTGTGAATATCTACAATTGGATCCTTCTAGAAGGAGAGGGAGAACCCTTGTAAATAATCAACCATCAAACCAAGATAGATATGATACTCCATATTTCCAAGCTACTAAAAGACATTCAACAAGCCCTACTTTCTCAAGAGGATCATTTGAACCTGAAGAAGCAATGATCTCAACCCTCATAAAAGGAATCATAATCAACTCACAAGTTTCAACTTTTGTTCATCATCAAAAAATTGGAGTTCAACCTATATCTATGGAAAGAAGATTTGGATTTGTGCCTTTCAAGCAAGGTAGTCCACCGAATTCTTCAAATCATCATGATGTACCACTAGCAGCCCTAAAATGTTTGCATGATTTTAATTGAGAGGATCAAACTAATTATGTTGATCATATTAGAGATATGGAAACCTTGTGCAATGTGCATTATTTTATTGAAGAATATGTTGCAGTCAAGTTGTGGAAACATCCTTAAAGGGGAAAACTTTGGAGTGGTTTAGGACTCTAGCTATTGGCTCAATAGATTCATGAGATGTGCTTGGTGAATTATTGACTAGAAATTCTGAAACAAATCAGATTACTTGACTTTGGTAGAGCAGCTCACTACAATCAAATGTGCTCCTCAAGAGAAAATGATGGATTTCAACAACAGATTTCAGAATTCATGGCATAGAATCCCTATAGCGGTAAGGCCTTCAACGGATCATGCATTTCTTTATTATTTGAGAAATTTGAATAGTTATATCTTAGTTATGTTCCAATCTATGGGAGGCACTTCACTCCCCAAGATTTTTGGATATCCATTAGAGTTGAAAATAGCCTCATATAAGCTAGAAAGATAGCCCCTAGGCCACCTATGCATATTTTTCCCAATATCCAACCTAATATGTCTTTGCAAATACCTCCATTTAATCCTTTTCCTACTGCATCAACTTCCCATCCTTTTGAAAATCATGAATCAACAGTTTTAGGATCTTCTCAAAAGTTGCTAGAGATAAGAGGAAATCAACAAAAGATGGAGACCTTATTGAAAACCCTAGGTAATGAGTTGATAAACATGAGGAAGAAATATCAAGCTCCTAGACCACCTTATCAACAGTATTAAGGACCTAATCAACAATACCAATGTCAAGGGAAATGATATCAAGGTAATATATCTGCTTACCAAGGAAATTTTCAAGGATCCAGGAAAAAAATTAATCAAAGGCCTTATCAACCTTATGCTCCAATACCTCTTAATATTACCAATCCTACGAAGAATATTGTTCTTGTTCAAAATAACCTTGCTGCAAATTATGAATGGTGTTTTCCTTGAAATAAAGCTCACAATCAAGTCACTTGTTCAAATGGGATAATCAATCAAGCACTCATGGTGCAAGGTTTATCAAGCTCTCAGCCAATTATAAAAGAAAGTTCACAACAATAGGATCATAGTCCAGTTGATGCCACTTTTCTTAATTGACAAGGTGAGGAGTTTTGTGGAGTAAGTAGAGATGATACATCAACTGCAGTAAGTACCAAAAATAAGAAAAGAGATCTAGATGTAGCTCAACCAAAAAATAGCAATCAATATGCTACAAAAGCTAATCCACTTACTCCATAATTCACCAAGGTCCTAAAAAGAACTTCCAAAGAGAAAGACAAGGAGTAGCCTCAAGTGCAATTTAAGGCTATTGGTGTCAAGGCTCCCCAAAAGGTACATGCAACTATTTTATTCAATTTATTGAAAATATGAAGAGGATGAATGTTAATATGAATATAAGGGATACTCTTTCTATTCCTGGTCAAGCTGATATTTTATCTTCTTCTTTTAATGAAAGACAAGTTTATATTGCTAAAAATGTTGATGATCCTTTAAAAGTTCTTACAAATGATTCTAAAGACAAAAACAAATCAGCGAGTAAATATGTCAAGCCTCTTCCATTTTATGTTTATCAAATTATAGGGAATAAGCTTGTTCATAATTGCATGGTAGATAGTGGAGCTACAAGCTCAGTTATGCCAAAGAAAATTGCAGACAAATTAGGCCTCAAATATCAGCCCCTTGAGAAAGGAGTAGTACAGTTGGATGGATCAATTGTAAGTATAGTGGGCCTGGTTAAGGATGCAAGTCTCATTCTCCATGCATGTCCTAATTTTTCCATATTGCAAGACATATTTTTTATAAACCTTCCTCCTTATTTTAAATTATGTTTATTAAGGGATTTCATTGCTAATATAGGAGGGTACTTGTCCTCAAATTGGTCACATATGTTATTTAGAACAAGGTATGGAACCAAAGTGATAATCAAATCATAATTGTTGGCCAAAGATCACATTGAGCCCTATGTGACTAGTGCCATCAATGCTAATTTTCTTGCATTTGATCGTGATGAACACCCTTCAGTCCAAGAGCCAGACACTCAAGTAGAAGGTATTCCAGAAATCTTTTTGGATGAATGGGTAACAGAAAATGCTCATGAAAATCAACATACAATTATTGAAGAGGCAGGTTTAGGGATGTACATGATACATGAGCCTGATACATTGATGCCAACCCTTGAAAAGATTGCAGATCAGAATTCAGAAGGGCAGGATCAAGTATGGAAATTGTATTTTTATGGATCTAGAAGTAAAAATGGAGTTGTTGGAGGTGCGGTTCTTGTATCCCCATAAGAAGATAATAATTATGCTTCTTTTCATTTTGCATTTGCATGTACTAGTAGTATTTCTTAATATGAAGGTTTAATTCAAGGTCTTGAATGGGATAGAAAAAGGAATATCAAATGTCTTCAATTATTTGGAGATAGTGAACTTGTTGTCAATAAAATTAGGGGATTGCATGTGGTTAAAAATGATACTTTGAAGTCATACAAGCACCAAATTTGGGATTTATTGGAATTATTTTATGCATTCAATATCATCTCAATGCCTAGAAGAGAAAATAAACATGTTGATAGACTAGCTATAGTAGGTGCACATGTTGAAATCCCAAATGGGATCAGAAAGGATAAAACACAACAGCATGTCAAGATAATTATTAGGCCATCAACTCTAGATAATGACACAAATTGACAAGTTTTTGAAAGTGATGACAAAATTTTGAATTTTGTACTTGAAGAGGATGTTTTTGCAGTAGCTAACCTAGATGAAATTAAGCAAAAATATAGAGATCAAGTAATATAGTTAAGGTCTAATAAGATGTCCAGCGGGTTGGGCACCTTAGAATCCATTTTAAGTAGAGATGATCAGTTTAAGAAGAACAAAACCAACATGCTGATTAAAGAGGAACATTATGAGGAGCTTGAAATATTCAAAGGTAAACTACTAAAGGTTGGTAAAATTAATTCAAAGAAAAAATAAAGCTTTTACAGAGTTATTTCAAGAGTTAAATGATGTGTTTGCATGGGAATATAATGATCTAAAGGGATTTGATCCAAAATTGGCCCAACACACCATAGAATTATAGCCAAATGCAAAGCCAATTTGACAGAAGAAAAGACCAGTCAAACCCAAACTAGAGCCTATGATGCAGAAAGAGATAAATAAGTTAATAGAAAGTAGTATTATATACCCTATCAAGCATACCTCTTGGATTTAAAGCCTAGTACCCGCTAGAAAGAAAAATGGGGACTTGAGGTTATGTGTTGACTTTAGGGATTTGAATAGGGCTTCATTGAAAGATTGTCATCCTTTACTATCAATGGAGAAAATCCTTCAATTTGTTTCAGGTTTTGAATGTTTTTCACTCCTTGATGGTTACTCTAGTTATAACCAAATTTTAGTGAAAGATGAGGATAAATTCAAAATACTTTTTACCACTAAATGGGGTACTATGGCATATAAAAGGATGCCATTTGGCTTATCCAATGCAAGATCTACTTTCCAAAAGGCTATGGATATGGCCTTTGCTAGTTTGTGTAACCACCTAGATTTGGTATGTTCCAACTATAGACCCTGTTTGCCCTTAGGGTGATCATACCCCCAATTATGTCATGACAATGTTACTTTGGCATAATTCTTTTTTAAATCAAATTTAATGTCCTAGGTGATTTTTATCACTAAATTATATTAATTAGTATAGCCATATGATTCAAATCAATCCAAACCAATAAAAAACAAACCAAATTCAAAACATGGCTATAGTATTTAATCATAAAGGAATTAAATAAAATCCTAAATCAATTGCTCACTTGCAAAAATAAAAAATCCCCTAGCCTAATTAATTTAATCAAATTGGCTATAGTCCTATTGATTATTAAAAAGCATTTAAAAGCTTAAATAATTGATATTCCTATTTTTGAATGAATTAAATAAGTTTAATTCATTTCATTAATATTCCTCTAAACCCCAACCTAACCCACCTCAACCACTTTGACTCTGGGTTCAAACTCATCCCAACCTATTCCCCCATGCTAAGCCTAATCCTAATCTTAATCCTATCTTAACCCACTTCCTAATGTTGTCACATTCCTAATTTTATGATTAAGAACTCAACCCACTTGAGAAAGTCAACTTTCTCAAGCTTGACTCCCTCTAATTCAAATCAAGATCAAAATCCAATTAAATCAAGATCAAAATCAAATCAAATCAAATCAAAATCAAATCAAGATCAAATCAAATCAAATGATTTTTTTTAGCTCAAATCACTCCTAATTTCTTCTATAAATAGAATGAGTTTTAAGCTCAAATGGCCCTAAACTTGGAAGTCTTTTATTATATTGTTGTAATGCTCCTAATTTTGAAGAGTTGATAAGCATCCTTATGCTACCCATATTTGGAGAATTGAAGGAGAAATATCATGTTTCTCATGTTTTAGGGATTTTCATAGTGCTTTCTAGCTTATTTCTTAGTCATATTGTTATACTCTTCATTTCTAGAGCTAGAATGCATGTTTTTCAATCATTTAGTTTACTTTTCATTTGAATCTTTCGCTCTTAGGTTGTATTTGTCACTGGAATATGCATAATTTGAGGGCTATTATGTCATTTTTCATACTCCTCCTAAATAGGAAGCAATAGATCGATTTTGGTGATTGCTATGTTTGCTAACCCCTTGTTTTCACTAATGCAATGATTTATTGAAGTGTTGTGTCTCTTAACAGGTACAAAAATCAAACACATTTCTGATGCCCACTATGGGGCCCACTTCACATGTTCTTTTTCATTGTTTTGCTTGCAAACTAACCCTCTAAGCTAATGTGTTTTTGTTGCTTGAGTATGTTTTGCAAACTCTTATTTTATTTTGTAGGTTGAAAAAGGCAAGAAGACTATATTCCTTCTATCTTCTTTCTACTTTCTCTCTATTACGCTTCCACAAATATCATTGATACACAAACAGGTATATAGGTTAGCCGTCTAGTTTGGTGACAAAGCACATAATCTTCTAATTAAAAAATTCCCATTTCACTTTTGGTGTTTAAAAAGAACGGTGTATGTACTCACAACATTTCACACTTGGTTTTGGGTTTCAAAGTCAACAAAAGTCAAAGTCAACAAAATTCAACGTTAGCAAAATTTAAAGTCAACAAAAGTCAACAAAATTCAAAGTCAACAAAAGTCAAAAGTCAACATTTCTTTTTCAGGCTTAAAATGAACATGCACAAAATCTCAGATTTTACTGGTTTTTGAAATTGCAATTTGAGAAGTCTAACCATTAATCTTTGGATGTTTTCTATCTTTGTCCTCTAAATAGCTTAATTATTGTTTGTAGATCACTATCGAAGACTAAAAATCAGAAAGGAACTATTAACTTGTGGGTTTGCAAGTGGCCAATCCCCCGTCTTGACTTCTATTTTGTTATGCTTTCAAACTAAAGACATTTTCTAATCACTTAATAAATCAACCAGGGGATTATGCTCTTTTCCTTCAAGGAAAATCAGAAACTCAGAAGTTGATTTAAGATTTGAGAGGAATTTAGGGTAAATGAACAAAGCAAACTCATCGTTTAATTCATTTGGGCAAAGTAATTGAACAACACAAGTCACCTAACTTTTGTGGGATAAATGAACTTCATTGTCTAATTTGGGATTTGTAATTGAACAAGCAAAGCACTAAAAACTGTGGTCAAAGAACAAACAAACTTTGCTTTCAAGTACTTGTGTTTTCATTAAACTAGGAATATCTAAATCAGGCTCAACATAGCTTGAGGGAATGAACCTTTGATTGAAGTGTTTTGGGAGAAAATGACATTGACTAGGAGAGTATGCTCTTCTTATTTTGAAGAATCAGAAATCTAGAAATCCTAAGCTCGCCAATCCTTTGCATGCTTATTAAATAGTAGAGGGCCTGCCGGTTGAGGAAAAAATCTCCCAGGAATGAACCAAGTGAGGATAGGTTTTACGCCAACCCTTCCAACTCACTATAAATAATTGCTTCCTTGTAGGCCAAAGCCTCGAAAGATGAAGCCGGTTTTGTTCATGGAATTTTGACATCATTCCTTGAACATGCTTGGGTATGTGTAGAGCGGAGCCGCTTGAATCTTGCTTGCGATACTACACATATTCAAGAACTCATAGGGCTATACGCCTCAATTTTTCCTTGTACAATTCTATGGGGGACGGTTTTGAATAAATTACCCAATAATAGATAACATTTCAACTGAAAGAATTCCTGATTCATCCCCGAAAGGGTGATAATCTTTGTGCAAGGAAAAAATAAATTGCCAAAAGACACTCGTCATATCGTGCCCTCACTTACGTTTGGAGTCATCTAATACAACATCATGACTAGAGCCATTGTGTGTTTGGTGATGGTTCTATTCTGATTAGCATTTGAGTGTGTACCTGAGTCAATGAGCAAAGATTTTCATCCTCTACCTAGAGAATAGGAAAAGATGAGTGTTTGTTGCACCCTCCTAACAATGAAAAACTGTTTGATGTGTTCAAAAGATCATTAAAAAGATAAGCTCCTCAAAACAATCAAAAAGTTTCAAAACCTGGAATACAAGTGTTTTCACTCATTACGACACCTCCTAAAGAAATTTGGAAACCAGCAACTTCACGCACTTTGAAAACAAAATTTTCAGAACTGACCAAAATTGACAAAGACATCATAAGATCACATCCCAGATTTCCCAAGTTGCATTTAGTGTTTAGGGTCACATCTTGTATATTGGCTCCAATTTGGTTAGCACATAGTCACATCCAGATTCTAAGATTGCATCTGGTATCATCAGAGGCTCGCATCTAGGAGCTCGCATTCAGGACAGTGGGTACTTGTAGACTTTTTTCCTAGAAAGTCTTAGTTGATTAGGATACCCTTTTAGCTCTTTAGTTGGTTCCTATTGTCTCTTCTAGTCTCCCTATTGTAATTTCAAAACACTTTCAAAATGTCCACCTTGCATGCCTAGTCAGTCCTTCATGATTAGTTCAATACGTGTGGTCTACCCGCTTTCTACCAACAACTTGGTTCCCAACTCACTATTAGGGCATTCTAACCCTCTGACACTAGAATCATTTACATCCAACAACAAACTATTACTTTTACCTAGACACGCCCACTTGAACAATCTGAAACTCTCACTTGCACTATTGGAAAACATTGACAAAAGTTGAGGAACAACTTCATGGTTAACACAAGACGCAACAAGTACGCATCTAAAGGATCAAAAGTGCCTCCTAAAACACCACACTTTCAAGGAGAAACTTCTCATAGTTCCCTTCTTGATCTAGATACCCCTCAAATGGGTAGTGACACTCACAGATGGAGCGAGGCTTTTGAGAACTATAACAATGGAAAACACCAAAAACCCGAAGATACTGATGAAGAGGAAGAACCCAAGTTTGAACGTCCTTTGTTTGAATCTGGTAGTGAGGATGAAATCACTAAAGATGAACATGAAAAACTCAAATAAAGCAAGAGGTTCCACTAGATAATGGAAAGAATGATTGATGAGGATAAAGAAAAGTACTTCCTCCATTTAGCTTCCATGGGCGTCAAATTTCCTAAAGATTACGATGTGGAATAGCTCAAAGAAAAGAAGGTACCAAATCTGATATCCATTCTCACCAAACAGCTCAATTTGATGCAAATAGAGCTCACGAATCTCAAACAAGAGAAGGAGAAACCTAAAACAAGATACTCTTTGGAAACCATTTGTCCATTCCCTTTTGACAAGAGTATCACTATGGTCCCATTTCCTCCCAACGTGGCAAGACCAAAGTACAAAAAGTACATGAGAGAAACTGACCCACATGACCATGTGAGAGAATTTTGTGCTCTTAGCATAGAATACATGCACGAACCTACATACCTCATGCGACTATGTCTGGGAAGTCTAGGAGGTAATGCCATG
>MU223137.1:376577-423242 GCA_018584345.1 Thuja plicata | reverse complement strand
CTCCTCCTAGATAGGAAGCAATAGATCAATTTTGGTGATTGCTATGTTTGCTAACCCCTTGTTTTCACTAATGCAATGATTTATTGAAGTGTTGTGTCTCTTAACAGGTACAAAAATCACACACACAGTTTGATGTATAAATTTGTGCTTGTGTACTTGGATGATATCACTGTGTATTCTAAAGAACCCAAGGATCACATAGGACACGTAAGACAAATTTTTGACAGATGTAGGGAATTTGACATCTCTCTTAATACCAAGAAATAAGTTTTATAGTTCATGAAGGTAGATTACTTGGATATATTGTTTCTTAGAATGACACAATAGTGGATCCTAAAAGAGTTCAAGCTATATTAGAGATACAAATACCTAATCACAAGAAGGGACTACAAAGTTTTATAGGCATAATCAACTTTGTTATAATGTTTTTCCTGACATTGAAAATTTATTGAAGCCTTTGACATTCATGTTAAAGAAGAATGCATCATTCAGTTGGACTAGAGAAGGAAAGAATAGTTTTCAAGACATCAAGGAAGGTTTGTCATCAGCCTCAACACTAATGAATCCCAGCTTTGAGAAGGATTTTATATTGTATGCATATAGAAACCTTGAGACAATTTTTGAAATTCTAGTGCAACAAAATAATGAGGGCTTTGAGCAACCCATTGCTTTATTTAGCAAAGGTCTAGAATAATATGAACAAAGGTACAATTTTGTTTAGAAAAATGTCTTATCTGTGATCAAAATCCTTAATAATTTCATACATCTAATATATAATAGCAAGGTTCATTTGATGGTTGTCCATCATAGTGTCTAGGAGTTTCTTCTTAACAAGGACTTAAATGAGAAGAGAGCTGGTTGGATTACTAAGGTAATGGAGTTTAATTTGAATATACAAGTGACAAAAATGGCCAGGGGAAAATTCTTGTGTGAAAAATGGTTGAAACTATTCAAGAAGATAAAGATACAAAGGAGGCGGTGCTGGTCCAAATTGATGAAACTAAGGATAAAGAACCAACAAGCTGGCTCAAAGAGATGACTCATTTTTTTCATACCAGTGAATGCCCACCTAATATTAAAAAGACTAAAAGAAGGTACTTTAAACTCCAATCTATATCTTATGTGTTGATTGATAATGTACATTTTAGAAAGGATCATAATGGAGTGCATTTGAGATATGTTGGAAATGATCAACTAGATAAACTGCTCTTTGAATTTCATGATGGACCTGCTAGAGGTCATTATTTAGTAAGAAATATAACTTGGAAGATCATGAGGGCTGGTAATTATTTTCCTAACTTATTTAAAGATGCTCATTATTGGATAAGGAAATGTGCAAAATATGCCTTGTTTGCAGGAAAGGAAAGGTTTTATGCTTTACCCTTGCAACCTATTCAAGTGCAGCAACCCTTTGTGAAATGGGGTGTTGATTATATAGGAGTCATCAATCCACCTTCAAGTACTAGACACAAATGGATCCTTAAAGCAACTGATTATTTCACAAGATGGACTGAAGTAATGGTTTTGAAAGAAGACAATGAGATCACTATCCTTTATTTCTATGAGGACATTGTAACTAGATTTGGTGTACCCGATTGAATAATTTTAGATAATGCTTTGGCATTTTTTGGACTGAGGGAGACTGATTGGGCTATGAATAATGGCATATACCTCAATATATCTTCAAATTACTATCCACAAGGTAATGGATTAGCTACATCTACTAATAAGAATCTAATCAAGATCATCAAGAGGACACTACAAGATAACCAAAGAGATTAGCATACCAAGTTAAAATATGCCTTATAGGATGATAGGATAAAACCTAAGAAATCTATTGGAAACTCCCCTTATGTCCTACTATATGGAAAGGGAGCTAGGTTTCTTATTTATATAGAGCTACCAGTAATAGAACTAGCTGCTGAAATGATGTTGTTTGAAGAGGTTGATCCAATGGGGATAAAATATTTTTAGTTGATAGAGTTGGAGGAAGTGACGGACAAAGTAATGAAGAAATTAGAATATCAACTCCAAACCATGAATTTATTTGAGAAGAAGGAAAATTTCAAAGTAATCAAAGAAGGATACCTAGTCCTAAGGTGGGATGAGTTGAAGAAAAAACTAGGGAGACATACAAAGTTTGACAACATATGGAGTGGACCATTCCTGATAAAAGATTGCAAGGAGCATAATGCAATCCAGTTGTCAACCATGGAAGGAGAAGTTATACCTATACTAGTTAATGGTATACACCTCAAATGTTTCTTTGAGATATGACCTATTTATGCTCTGTTAAAGTAGGTTTCCAGTTTTCAATAAGTGCTCTTGCACTATAGTTTAGATTTTAAAGATTTCAAAAAGTGTTGTTGCACAGTTTGTTAAGTCTTAAGAGTCTTAGTTTCTATCTTTTCCTAAGTGTTGTAAAAACACACACTGCTAAGAACAAGTCCCAATTTCTAGTCAAGCATTCAAAGAATATCAGATACATATTCATTCTAAAAACACATCTATTATTCTTGACAAGGGAGATGACTCATCATCAACCATAAATTTATTTTCAATTAAGGATCAGACTGATATATTCTTCATGGTTTTACCTTCCATGTATTGATCTTTTTTGTTACTAACCAAATCACTGGCCAATGGATTGCACAAGGCTACTATTTTTTCCTTTTAGCAGGAAAACTATTAGGAATAACAGTCCACCAACACAACTAAGAGGGGGGGGGGTGAATAAGTTGTGAGACAAATTATTAAACATTAAACTTTATAAACAAAAATTTCATCCAAATTATAAAATAGTAAATGCCAACACAATAACACACTCCTTTGTTTTTTAGGAAACCCTATTAAAGCTAAAGTCCTCTATGGGAATTAGCACACACAAATAATGTACTGAGAGTATAGTATCCCCATTAAAAGATTTATCCCTATTAGGAGCTTATTATAGCATTATAGTACACATTCCCTGTTAAAGGACAAACCCTGTTAGGATTGAAGAACAATGGTGGGGTCATTGCCCATACACACTGCCTAAAGAAGGTTAATGCCACCCTCAAGGACTTACAACCTAAAACACAAGTGTATATAGAAAATATACAATCTAGTGAACAGTCTAATAGAAACTATCTTTGCTTGGTCAATTCCAATGAAGTACAATAATCATATCCTCTGCTCTACATCCAGCAGACAATCAAGCTTGCAGATTCCACAATTCTCTATCTTCTCTTCATACATACATATTTTCAAAATAAAAGATCTCTCATATATACCCTATTCCAATAATTGATTAGGTATAAGATATAATCCAAGATATGGAATCCATACTCGCAATCCATAATACACGCTACATCTATGAAGTTGGCCTGAAATAGATCTCATCCAAAATACACACCACAACTGATGTCATCAACAATCATACGAATTGTGACCCATAACAAAAATTCTTGAACATGTCTTCTGTCATCCTTTAACCTCGCATAACCTGAATCATCATTGCCTGTAAGATATACTCAAAATATAGAGTCTCTTTGTCAATCATCACTGTCACGGTCCAGTAACCAGTCTTCACCAAAACATATGTAGCTTTTCCAATATGCAATATTAAGCCAAGAGACCTTATAAATAAGGTCATCATATATCCTTCTACATATCCCCATCTTTTCTCATTCTGATTCATCTATATAGTATCCGTACACTTCTTTTAGTCATCATATCTAGTTTGTTCTTCCTCCATAGAAACATATGTTGACATCAGTGACAACATGAATGCCAACAACATCATTAGAAACTAATTCCAACATCATCCAACAATTTCCCCCTTTGGCATTGATGGAAACTTATGGGAAAATCTATCAACCCAAAAGTAATCTCTCTCAATACAATCTTCTCAATTGTTGGAATAATAATAAGGTGTGTACTGAGAGGGGAGGGCTGAATTAGTACCCTTAAAAACTTTCAAACAAATCTTTGTAACCAAATATTCTGTTATAACCGACTGAGTAGATAACTTTCACCAAACACGTAATATCACTGCTGAAATGTAAATGCATGTAATGTAAACAATAAACATACATGAAATTTAAGTACACATGACACTAGTATTTTGGTATCGCAGAAAACCCCTGTTAGAAGGTAAAAACTGCGGTGGGGATAAAACCCACAAAAATTCACTACTGCAGTAAATAAAGTAGTCTGTTAAAGATTACAAAGATTGATCACTTCTGGTGACCTTACCATGTTAGGAGTATCAATAATATCGATTAGATCTACCTTTTGTGAGGATTTAGCCACACAATGTATGTGTGCACTCGGTTAAGAGATTTATACAAAGACGGTTAAGTCTACTATGTTAGGATATTTGAGGATTGTTACAATTGTTAGAGAGTAATAAATTTATGTGATTTGAACAAATTAAAATATCTATATTGTGAATATAGATCCTTTAAGTGCATATAAATCTATCACCTTACTGTGAATGATAATACCTTCTGTACTGCTCGATAGCCTTACCTCTGTTCTAAGAACTGAATACTTGAAATGTAGTCCTTTTCTTAAAACCCTTGTCTGATCTCTGATGTCCATAGTATGGCAGCTACTTGATCATTACTTGATCAACATACATTACAAAATGATATCGTAACATTACATATATCAAACTTCTTGACCTAATTAGGCTTTTACAATATCTTACAAAACCTAAGATCAAATGTGTATAAAATTTACCTTGATCATCTAAACATAGGAGATATAAACAATTAATGTTGTAAATTCACAATTAATGTTCTCCTCGATCATTGTAAACCGTTATCCAGGACAGAAAAATTTTCTACCTAGATTGATGTGCTATTACATACTTTTATGTGACCGCTGGTCCACTCGGTAAATACTGTCTCTCGGTGCTCTGTTTTCTCTGTGTATCTCGATGTAAACTGTGTGCTCAGTGTACACTGCTACTCAACAAAAAAAAAATTCTTGGTAATCACTACACTCAGTTAACTCTATGTGTGATCAGTGCACTTGGTTAACTTTGCACTTTTGTGATCATACCGACTAGTCTGCCTGTGACTCTTATTATCAAATGTCAATTTGATTGCTTGGATACTAAGGACAACCTTCAAATCTCATTTGGTGTAACATTATCCCCCTTTGGCATTAGTATCAAAAACTTGTATATGTAGATGTAGTATACACACAAAAACTTATACATAGTAACTATACATAGTGACTTCCCCTTTTTACATGCTCAGTATATACAATTTCTTCCTCCTTCAATGTTCCCCTTTATATACATGTATACATATGTTTTCCCCCTTTTTTGAAATTAATGACAAAAATAATAAACTTACAACTTGTCAAAAATGTTAGGATGGGATTTCTGGAGATTTTCCATTAACTTTTCCCATTCCTCCTTTAGATTCTCAAGGGTCAAAATCTCTAGGTTCAGTTGATCATGCATATCATATATTCTCTCGATAACTGATAGCTCCAGGGTGACAATAAAGTTCTTTTCCAATGTCAAAAGCTTTTACATCATAACCAAATGTAGTAGTAACATAGCCTGTAGCTCAGTTACCTGTACTTCTCTGATTTTTTCCTCTTCCTTCATCAAGCCTCAACCGATGGGTTTTTAGAACCTTGGTGTAATGCATCTATAATGCATGTTGCTCGGTTGAAAGACTGTTAGCACTATCTTTTATAGCTTCATCTAATTTATTCATCTATTCACTAAGCTCAATAGTGAAGTGATCTAATGTGCATAACTTCTATAGAATTGTAAGGGCTTCAGTTATAAAAAAAATTTAAACCGGTTACGAATTCTGACAGAGTTACCTTGTTTACTGCCACTACTTGGCTGATCTTCTCAGTAACCTTGCACTGAATCTTCTTTTCTACTATGTCTTCTAACTTCTGCTTGCATCAATTTCTGGACTATTTATTGCCTTGGTGTGTAGTGCAAGTTGATCAATGATGGGGGCTAATTCATTGATGTTCAAGTCAGGAACAAATTGTTGTAGAATCTCCTTTGCAGCCTCTATCACCTATACATTTTTATGTTCTTACCTCAGCTTATGGTGTGCTTCTTTTTAGGTGTATAACTCACCATATTTTCTAAGTGATTCAGAATCAAGTGTCTTTGGATTACAGTCAGGGATATTTATGATTTCATCTAAAGTTACTGCATCCTTTCTCCCTTTCTTCTTCTTCTTCTTCTTCTTCTTCTTCTTGACTTGCACACTTGGTGAAGGAGATAGAGTTAGTAACATTTGAGCCTTTTTCTCAGTTTCTTGCTTGTGTGGCTCAGTGGGTGTGATCCCTTGTGAAGGTGCCTCGGTAGCTAACCTGGTGTCATTAGTAGGAGTGTCTATCATCGTTTCTTCTTTACCTTCACCTTTTTTTGCAACATCAATGGTATCTATAGGTGCATCACCTTGTGTTTTTTCTCAACTGTGCTTGGTATCTTTACCTTTTGTATCACCCTTGTCTTTAGTTGTTTCTATGACCTGCTCGGGTGTCTTCTTTTGTGCTTCATTCTCAATGTCAATAGCTTGTACCAGAATGGGAAGATTACCTGGTACCATTTCTTGGGCAACCTCTATTGTATCTTGTTCATCTATGGTCTCAATAGCTCTGATTATTTCATCTTTTTTAGCTTTATCATCAGGATGACCTTCAGTTATATCATTTAAGGTGATCTATGGATGTCCTAAATTAGTCAATAGAGTAGGAATAACATCTAGTACATTATTAATTTTTGCATCATCAATATTTATTGGTTCGGTACTTGGTCGATGTCCCTTGGTATTGACTGTAGATGCAATGTCCTTTATTTCCTCGGTATCCTTGGGTGGATTCAGTAGATTGTTTCAAATCCTGGTGCTCTCTGTTGGAAAGATACAATGTAAACAATTATTTTTTTGTCATTGATGTCAAACCTTAACTGGTAAGACTATTGCTATCTGTTTGAGTACCATATCTATTAATTGTTGAAGAAGATTTGAAGGCAAGGATAACAAGAAGACCGAGTGAAATGGTTGAGTTGTGAGAAATTACAAGGGTACTTGATCAGCTGGCATATTAGAAAAGTAATGTGTTGTTTATTCATTACACTTAGTCAAAATGACAGTTTACTGGGAACAATATATGCCGAGTGAAGTTTGTGTCAACCAAGCACTAGTGTATGCTGAGCATAATTTCTTAGTGTCGACCGAGTGCCAGTAATTGCTGAGGAAAATAGTGATGACCAAGTGGAAGAACACAGTGTTGGCCGAGCAGCAGTATTTTGGTAATTATTGAGATTTGAGATCTCTGGCCAACATAATTGAATTTATTGGGATATGTAAAGTTAATTAAGGAAAAGCACGATTGGTCGACACTATTTAAATGCACGGGTAACCATAATTAATGTATGGATCCAAGATTTAATTAATGATTACTTTAGATAAATACATTAAATGTAAATGATGGAAAGATCCATTGGATCTGACCTAACCTAAGATCTACAATCTTGATTAAGCAACAAATATTTATTTACCTAGATAAAGAGGTATAAGATAACCTCGAGGGGTTTTTTCAAGGAGTGAGAAGTATGTGAAAAGTGTATGTAAGAGGATTGTATGGTTAATTGACTGATTGACATGATCTAGCAAAGAAGGCTGGATAGAGAAGTAGAGAGTTGCGAAAGTGATTGCTTGATGGATTTTCCAAGCAGATCTAAAGATTCAAATGAGAATGGAGGCCACTCAGTGAATTAGCATAAGAGGTGAATTGGATCCAGATTTTCAAAGTAAGTTGTATGTATTAGATCACACCTTCTGATTACTTTCTAACCATTATATAAGTCAAAATCCTTTAGCCAAGTTGACCTAATATTCATTGTATAAATCCTTTGAGCAAGGTGACATTCAGGTGGAATGTTCTAAAACCTCTGACAAGGTCACTCCTGATAAGGTGATTAAATCCTTTAACCAGGTCACATTTAGCAATGTGTTTTGTTACCTTTAACATGGTTGGCTCCTAGTAGAGCTCACTTCAGAAGAGTAAAAACTTGGTAGCATGTTACTAGTGATTTTTCCCAATTTGGGTTTCCACATTAAATAGTGGTGTCAACTTGTGTGGATGTTTATGTTGTGTTTTACTGTTAAATTTCTACAAACTGATTACATCTGAACAATAAACTGCATATTTATGTTATTTTTTCCGAGCAGATCTAAGTTGTTTAAAGTGCTATAAAGTTCCAATTGGTACATCTAGACATAAGGATAACTAATTCACCCCCCCTCTCAATTGTTCTAAATTCATTCTTACAATTGGTATCAGAGCTTTGGTCTCTTCAAAACAATTTGAAGGTACTTGGAGCAAAAGATCAAGATGTATAAAAAGGAGGCACTAAAGTTGAACAAAGATAACTTCCCTGCATGGCAGAGTTTGATGAAATTGCATCTGGCTAGTATTGGTGATGCTGCTAAGTGCTATATTGAACATGATTATGTAGTCCCAACTACACCTCTCACTACTAAATAGTTAAGAGAAAAGCAAGAACACAATCAAGCAATGTTGGAGATCACATCATCCCTGGGCTATCCTAAATTTCAAGACATAAAGAACTGTACAAACGCAAAGTAGATGTGGGATACCCTAGCAACCATCTATGGAGGAGATACAAATGTGTTGAGAGCCAAATCTAAAATTTTAAGAGGTAAGTTTGATGAAATGAAAATGCAAGAAGGATAAAATATAGTTCAATACTGTGGTAGGATAAAAGAAGTTGTGAATGATATTAGAGGAGCTAATGGAACCATTGCTGATAACACCATTATGAGAAAGGTACTGAGAACTCTTCTTCCTATATACGCTATTAGAGTCTCTGTAATTCAATAATTAAGATGTACTCCTAATAAAAATTTGACTTTAGAAGGTCTAGCAGGCAGACTTGTTGCATTTGAGATGTCAAATTTTGATAACTACACTCCATAAGCTATTGATTCCGCATTGAGATCCCAATTGTTCCTTAACAAATCAAAGAAAGGAAAGAAATGTGCAAATAGTGACAATGACACTACAAATGATGATTTGGAAGAACTTGAGGCACTTATGGCAAGAAGACTATCTAGAGGAAAAGGAAAATTCAAAGGTAAACTTCCTATCATTTGTTTTTCATGTAACAAAGTTGGTCATATTGCTACTAGATGTCTTGATAAGAATGAAAAAGATGAAAGAAGGGACAACAAGTACAAAGATAGAAAGAATGAGTGAGACTTCAGAAAGTATAAGGATTACAAAGACAAAGGTAAGAAATCTTGCTATATAGCCGAAGATGCTTCTGATAGTGGAACTGACAATTCTGATGAAAATGATATAGAAGTTGTGTATGTTGCTATGAAAGATGATTCTGATGATGATGAGAAAAATGCACTAATTTCTTATATGAATAAAGGTGACCATTGGATTATTGACAGTCGTTGTTCACATCACATGACTAGTGACAAGGATAAATTTGAAACCCTAGATCAGTGTAATGGTGGTCATGTTAAATTTGGTAATGATACACCATGTCTTGTTAAAGGGAAAGGATCAATTAACTTGACTAATGAGATTAGATGTGACAATGTATATTGGGTTGATGATCTTAACTACAATTTATTGAGTGTTGCACAGCTAAATAATTCTGGTTACAAAGTTGAATTCCATCACAAGAAGGCAAAGCTCTATTTATGCCACTGAAGAACTAGTTGGAAGTGGATAGCAAAAAAAAGGTAACTTGTTCTATCTGGACTTAACTAATGAGACATGCTTGTTTGCACAATATAATGATGTTTGGTTATGGCATAAAAGGTTCTATCATGTAAACTTTGATAACTTGGTAAGCATAAGTAAATTGAAAAAGGTTAGAGGGCTGCCTAAGTTAAAGAAACCTGAAAATGCAATGTGTAAGCAATGTCAATTGGGAAAAATGACTAAATCTAGTTTCAAAAGAAAGACTCATACTTCTGAGGAAATTCTGGAATTGGTTCATATTGACCTTTGTGGTCCCAATGGTGAGAAAAGTTACTATGGAGATAGATATTTTATTTTATTTGTTGATGATTACTCTAGAATGATGACTATTATGTTTCTTAAAGAGAAATCTGATGCATTCCAGTTATTTAAGTGGTACTTGGCAAAAGTTGAAAAGGAGACAGGAAAAAGTCTGAAATGTTTGAGATCTGACCAAGGAGGCGAGTTTATTTCTAATGAGTTTAACATGTTCTGCAATGACCAAGTTATAAAAAGACAGATTCTCGCACCTAGGACACCACCATATAATGATATTGTTGATAGAAGAAATAGATCTATCATGGACTGTGCCAAGACACTAATGATGGAGAAGAATGTTGCACATAAATATTGGAGAGAAGTTGTAAGTACAATAATCTATACCCTGAATAGAGTACAAGTCAAGAAAGGTACTAATGCTACACCTTATGAGCTATGGTATGGATATGCATCTAATGTAAGATATTTCAAAGTTTTTGGAAGAAAATGTTTTATACTGAAGGATAACAGAAATGGAAAAAGTTGATGCTAAAGGTGAGGAAGGCATATTTCTTGGATATTCAACTAAAAGTATAGCATATAAGTGTTTGAATTCTAACACTAACAAAATTAAGGAAAGTGCAAATGTTAGAATTGATGAATATGCAGAAAGAACATAGGAACTTGAAAGTTACAAATCATTTGTCTATCTAGATGAGGAAGATTCTAATGTATTACCTAAACCTAAGAATTAGGTTTCCAAGCAACAACTAGCACCTGCCGAGTCATAGAATGAGGTTGCCAGACAACAGGAGGTGATTGCCGAGCTATCTGATGGAGATGCCGAGACATAGAATCAACCTGAATTGAACAAGAATAATGAATTTGAAGCAAAGCAAGAACGTACTCTAGCAAAGTATGTAAGGAGGCACCACAAACCTGATCAAATCATAGGATCAAAGGATTCTATAGTTATTAAAAGAAGTAAGCTGAGAGACAGTACATGCTTTTTATGTGATTTTGAGCCTAAAACAATAAAAGATGCCTTAGAAAATGAAGATTGGATACAAGCCATGAATGAAGAGATTGAATAGATTGAGAAGAATAAGACTTGGACACTTGTACCTAGGCCAAATGAAAAAATGTAATTGGTACTAAGTGGGTATTCAAAAATAAGCAGAATGAACATGGAGAAGTAACACGGAATAAAGCTAGATAGGTATGGAAGGGTTATGCACAAGAGGAAGGAATTGATTATGGAGAAACATTTGTCCCAATTTCAAGATTGGAAGGAGTTAGAACCTTACTTGCATATGCAGCCTATAAAGGTTTTAAATTTTATCAGATGGATGTAAAGTCAACATTTGTAAATGGAATATTAGAAGAAGAAGTGTACATTGAACAAGCTGATGGATTTGTTGAACTAAGAAAGAGGAACATTGTTTGAAGATTACACAAGGCACTATATGGACTAAAGCAAGCACCGAGAGCATGGTATGAGAGATTGCACAATTACTTGATATAGATTGGATTTGCAAGTACCAATGACAACAAAAATCTATATTTGAAGACAGAACAAAATAAAGGTACTTTATTAGCTAAAATTTTGGTTGATGACATTATATTTGGTGGACAAGATGTGTTATGCCAAACATTTGAAAAAGAGATGCAAACTAAATTTGAGATGTCTATGTTTGGTGAAATCAAATTCTTTTTTGGCTTACAAATATATCAAATGAAGAATGGTATCTATATTACTCAATCAAAATATGTCAAGGAGATACTAAAAACTTTTGGAATGGAAGAATCAAAACCAGTGAGTACACCCACGGCTACTGCATAAAAGTTAACAAAAAATGATGATACAAAAGAAGTGAATCAAACCCTTTACAGGTCAATGATTGGAAAGTTGCAATATGTTGTACATAATAGACCTAATATTGCTCTGATTATTGGAATTGTTGCAAGATTTTCTGCCAATCCCAAAGAAAATCATATGATGATAGTAAAAAGAATACTTAGATATTTGAAAGGAACAGATGAATATGGTCTATATTACAAAAAGAATGATGAGTTTGAGCTAAGAGTTTACACTGACTCTGATTGGGATGGAAATGTGGATGACAGGAAAAGCACCATAGGTGGCGCATTTCTTATAGGAAAGAGATTGATTTCATGGAAAAGCAAGAAACAGAATTGTACCTCACAATCTATAGCTGAAGCGGAGTATGTGGCAGCAACAGTTAACTACTCTAATATTGTATGGTTGAAGATACTACTGAAAGGTATGAAAGAAGTGATCACATAACCAGTTGTTATATATTGTGATAACATGAGTGCCATCATTATTTCTAAGAACCCTATGATACACTCTAAGACAAAGCATATAGCCATCAAGTATCATTACTTGAGGGACCTAGTTCAAAAAAAGGAAGTGAGACTAGAATATGTGCATACTAAGGAATAGTTAATAGACATATTTATAAAAGCACTACCCAAGGATGCTCATAAGTATCTGTGAGGAAAATTAGGGGCGATTCCCCTAACCAAGGCTAATTAGTTCAGAATGGAACTGTTGCATCAAATGTTATATTCAGAATATTTGACACATTGATGCACAAGAAGTCACACTTTAGGATGCCACCTAAAGTTGTGAAAGAAAGACAAGGACAAAAAAGAGGATCAGTCATAAGCAAGATGGTACTGAGTGAGAACAGAAGAATCCTCATGATAAATATTTCAATGTCTTTGACATTGTTGTCAAAGAGGGAGAGTTTACTGAAAGAGGGAGAATTTACTATACTTAAGAACAAGGGAGAGTTTACTGAAAGAGAGAGTCTACAGTTGAACAGAAATAGAAATATTTCAGTGTTATTATAGACACAGAGGGAGAAATTTTTTACAAGATGAGAATCAAAATGAAGCTAAATAAATTAATGAAGATTTGTTCATATTAAGGAACATAGGCAAACTTTCTGGATTGTATGGTAACTATGTTTGTAAAATTATTGTTTTATTGTTTAATTTTTCTATCAATCCCAAAGAGGGAGATTGTTGGAAAGCTACAATGTAAACAATTGTTGTTTTGTCATTGATGTCAAACCTTAACTGGTAAGACTATTTCTATCTATTTGAGTACCATATCTATTAATTGTTGAAGAAGATTTGAAGACAAGGATAACAAGAAGACCAAGTGAAATGGTTGAGTTATGAGAAATTACAAGGGTACTTGATTAGTTGGTACATTGACAAAGTAATGTGTTGTTTATCCATTAAACTTAGTCAAGATGACAGTTTACTGGGAATAGTATATGCCGAGTCAAGTTTGTGTCAACCGAGCACCAGTGTATGTCGAGCATAATTTCTTAGTGTTGACCGAGCGCTAGTAAATTGCTAAGGAAAACAATGATGAACGAGTGGAAGAACACAGTGTTAGCCGAGCCGCAGTATTTTGGTAATTATTGAGATTTGAGATCTTTGGCCGACATAATTGAATTTATTGGGATATGTAAAGTTAATTAAGGATAAGAATGATTGGTCCACACTATTTAAATGCATAGGTAACTATAATTAATGCATGGATCCAAGATTTAATTAATGATTACTTTGGGGAAATAAATTAAATGTAAATGATAGAAAGATCCGTTGGATCTGACCTAACCTAAGATCTACAATCTTGATTAAGTGGCAAAGATTTATTTACCTAGATGAAGAGGTATAAGATAACCTTGAGGGTTTTTTTCAAGGAGTGAGAAGTATGTGAAAGTTGTATGCAAGAGGATTGCATGTTTAATTGACTGATTGGCATAATATAGAAAAGACGGCTGAACAAAGAAGTGGAGAGTTGCGAAAGTGATTGCTTGATAGATTTTCCAAGCAGATCTGAAGATTGAAATAAGAATGGAGGCCACTCAGTGAATTAACATAAGAGGTGAATTGGATCTGGATTTTCAAAGTAAGTTGTATGTATCAGATCACACCTGTTGATTACTTTCTAATCATTGTATTGGAAAAATCCTTTAACCAGGTTGACCTAAAAGTCATTATATAAATCCTTTGAGCAAGTTGACATTCAGGTGGAATGTTCTAAGAGCTCTAACAAAGCCACTCCTGACAGGGTGATTAAATCATTTAACCAGGTCACATTTAGCAATGTGTTTTGTAACCTTTAACAGGGTTGGCTCCTAGCAGAGCTCACTGAAGAAGAGTGAAAACTTTGTAGCATGTTACTGGTGGTTTTTCCCAATTTGGGTTTCCACGTTAAATAATGGTGTCAACTTGTGTGAATGTTTATGTTGTGTTTTACTGTTAAGTTTCTACAAGCTGATTACATCTGAACAGTAAATTGCATATTTATGTTATTGCTGCCAAGAAGATCTGAGTTGTTTAAAGTGCTATAAAGTTTCAATTGGTACATCTAGACCTGGGGATAACCGATTCACCCCCTCTCAGTTATTCTAAATTCATTCTAACACTCTCTTCATCATCTTTCTTCAGATTCCCTTGAAGTATATTCAATGTTTGTGCTTTCGTAGGGAATTTCTTGGCATACTATTTCATTATATCATTAATTTGTTTTACTGTGCAATCCACCTTAATTAGAGTGAGAGCTGCCTCTCTCATCTATGTCTCAGTGTTGAGTGCATAAGTCCATTGCACTGATATCTTATCATACAATTCAGATGGAATATAAGTAGAAAATTCAATAGAGACATGTTTGAAATTGATCATCATACCTATGATAGCTTCTTCAAGTTTATCCTTATTCTCAGTAGTCATATATACATATGCATGTATCTTAGGATGTCTTAACCCCCTGATTGTTTTGATTGCCTCTACAATTTCATCAATATTCTACGATGCTTTGTTACGCACAACCTTAAATTGATCAGGATAATCATCAGAATCATCCTTGTCATTCTTATTCCTTACATGTTTCTTTCTCTATCTTGGTACTATGGTTTTCAGTTTCCTTGTTTGATAAGTGAATTTTGATGATGACCTGGTAATTTTTGCAACTCCTTTCTTCAAAGGTGGTGAATCTATTGTTACCGATTATGATCTTGTCCTTGGTGGAGACTCAATCTTTATGCCTTTTCCCTTCTTGGCCTTAGGTGCCTCTACTTGTGCTTCATCAGACTTGGTGGCATTAGCATCTTGTTGATGACATATTTTTCCATTAGTATGAAAAGGAAAATAGTTTTGAATTGTTGGTAACATCAACACCAAAAGACAAGTTTGGTGAAGGTTAAGTACAGAGGAACCTGATAGACAACTTCACAAGGAACTCAACAACACAGTTTACAATGTAAACCGACAACACAACCTACAGAGTAATCCGATAGAGAAGTCAATAGTGTAAATTGATAAAGAAGAAAACAAAGGAACCTGACATATAGTCTAAAGAGAAACCTAAGAGGAAAGACTATAGAGCAACTCGAGCACCAGTCTACTAAGAGATAGTTATAATTCTGAGAAATGTGGATCTGACTTACATGTCAGATAAAACACTTAAGTTTTATATTTAGCTTAAATCTTAGCTTTAAATTCATTTCTTGAGGGACAAGTAAAGCAATTGTAATTTTTTTAATCGGTCTAACTGATTGAAAACATGAAAACTAGGAGATCAAGGTCAAGTTTTAAACCTTTGATCATAGAGTTATCATTGTTATGCGTGAAACTTAAATAGGTCAAATTCATTGTATAAATAGATGTGTAATCAATCAGAACAAGATGATGTGATGATGATTGTAGCCAAGGAGCACATCTAAGGATCAGAGACAGAGTTTTATGTAGAAGAACAACAAAAGATGGAATCAGTTATAAAGAACAATATCTAAGGCTACCAAGAAGAAAAAAGGTATTAATCAGTCACTGTAGGTGATACATCATATTGTAAACTTTAATGGATCTATACTCGGCAATTCTGGATTGAATATACTCATTTTAATAAGTATTTTTTACTACATTCTAACAAGTGTAGAAAATAGGAGAAATCCTTTGAGAAGGTAGATTTAACAATCCTTTTGTAAATCTCTTAACTGAGCACACACTAAAAAGTGTAGCTAAAGATCTTAATAGAGTATACCTTAAAAAGTCTAAACATGTTACTCGTAACATGGTAAGATCATCAGAAGTGATCAAACTTGTAAGCCTTAACTGGCCCCTTCCATTTTGTAGATAGTGAAGTTTTGTGGGTTTCATCCCCACCGAAGTTTTTACCTTCTAACATGGGTTTTCTACATTACCAAATCTTGTGTCATGTGTCATTACATTTCATGAATTTTTCTATGAGTGTTAACATGTAATTTAAGTTTATGAATTAATATTACATACACAAAGATATAATAGCACATATGGCCGGTAATAAAATTTATTGATTACTAAAAGGATTAAGGTAAAATGATAAAAAAATTGAAGGGTACTGATTCACCCCTCCCCTCTTAGTACACACCATTCCATTATTCCAACAATTGGTATCAGAGCTAGATCTCTTATTTGGAAAAGTTTAAATACTTAAGAGAAAAGATCATACAATGGAGATGTATAAGCTAGACAACAGTATTGAGAATCAGAAGTTAGAGTTATAGATCTTCTATGAGCAATACAATGAAGCTAGAATCAAGATGTGAGAGCTACTAAATAAAAGAAAGGTTATGGCATCTCGCTGTAATGAAACAGATTATCATGAAGAAGAGATACCTAATTTATTTGAGTCAACGGGATCTACATCTAGAAATACATCAAACACATATGAAGGAAGCATCACAAGTATGAATGAAATCAATTAACATCTAGATGAACAAGTAAAATAACTGCAAATCAGTCAAGAAAAATAGATGGTAAGGATGATTGATGTTATGAATGATGCTAGAAAAGTTGAGCAAGAAATAACATTAGCTATTTATGATAGGAGGAAGATCACTGAAATAATACAAGAAAGAGAATCATAAATACAAAGACTTACTGAACATCATCTTGAGATCACCAATCAGATAGTTCTTATGAGTCAGGAAGAAAACTAACTGAACATAGAACTCAATGGAAAATTGGAAGCTATTGATGAGCTAAGAGAAAAAAATGAGAAACTAAAGCATGAAGAAAGAATTCAGAAACCACACAATGATATGATCAAGAAAGATGAAGAAAGTACAAAAATAATGGATGATTTTTTGGAAGAACAAAGAAGAGTCAACAACAATAACAGACTAGGGTATACCGAGCATGGAGAATCAATATACCAAGCTGATCCAAAAGATGTCTACACCAATCCAAGACCAAGAAAGCAGTCATACAATTACTGTGGAAAACCAGGCCACACATCAAATGTTTACAGGAGAAAAATCAAAGGTATTCCTAAGTCCACATCTATATTCATAGTAAATTGTTATAAATGTAACAAGAAAGGACACAAAGCACATGAATGCAAATCTAAGGTGAAACAACCAAAGAAGGAAACCTACATGGAAAAATATTTTCCTACTTGCAAAATGCATGGGCACACATCTCTTGAATGCAGGAATAAGAAAAGACAAGCATAGAAGCCTAAAGAACAAGAGACTTCTTATCAACCGAAAAGAGTCAGTAAATCATATGTTTGGGATTACAAAACATGGAAAAATTGCACAACATGTGGTAGATATGGACACATTGTTGAAAACTGCATGAAGAAATGGATGAGAAGGTCTAGAAGCTAGACTAACCCCAGAATGACATGCTTACACTGTCATAAGGTTGGTCATCTAAGAAAGGACTAAAAATATTGAGTGACAAAGACAAGCACTTTTCCCAATGGAAATACCATTGAAGACATCAGAAAGATGAGAAACAAAATGTGGAGGAAAGCTACAAACATAGATGATGCTAGACCAAGAAATGAAATTGGTGACACCTTATCCAATGGATTTGGTGACATCACTAAACCCACCTAAGCTGAACAAGTAAGTATGGAAATACACTATACTAAGTTATACTTTACATCAGTTCCTTTATACATTGATAGAATGCCAAACTAGTATGAATAAAGATGCACTATGGTATTACTTGTTATGATTTTATGATTACAATCTCATCGGTCAATACATACGGAGAATCTTTAGTGTACATATGAAAGTCAAGTTAACAATATAAATCGAGACTCATTGGTAATCATATAAAAGAAATTGAACTCTTTGCTACTTACCAAGAACCGTCAGTAAATATGTGAAAGGTCAAGTGAGTTGTCACTTACCCTGAGCTAGAAGGTTGTGTGATACCCAAGAGATTCTGTCTTCAAACAATGAGAAGTAGGTAGAGAATTTATTATGCTACTTAGAGCATCATCTATAAAGAGGCGATGAAATAGCTCATTCACTCACTATGCGATTAAGAGCGAAGAAGTAGAGCGAAGAGTTGAGCACAGAGAAAAGAACAATGACCATATAATAGAGCGTCTCATAAGAAGATTCACGATATTCATATAGATTAAAAACAACTACAGTAGGAAAAGTGAGTATCTAAAGAATCACCCAGCTCACTTTTATTTACAGGAAAGCCCTAATTTTCATAAACCATGGCAACCACATCTTGCATTTCCAAGATCAAGAATGCCAAGGATAAAAAGGTTAACCTAATCAAGAACACCACTTGTGAAGAACCTAAATATAAGTTCTTTCAAGAGGTTTCTTCACAAACTGATGATGCTAGATCATTTTCATGCATACCACCTAGGGTTTTGCTGACCAAATATGTCTGATCGTATATCCACTACAAATTTACAGAAATCAAAGATCTGAAACTTGAGAAATCTTACAAGAAGCTTTACACAAATGGAACCATCAAGGATGAACATAAACATATCAAGGTGAAAGGGATGACAAATTCTTTAATGTTCCTGAAGGAGTTTAAAACTAAGTGGTTTAGGATAGTGTTGAGAAGAGTGCATGACTGAAAGATGTGGCTGGATGAGCCAAAATAGATCACTAGGGATGTGATACATGAAGTGACCGGTTATCCTATAACCAACAAGGCCAAGGCACTCAAACACCCTCCTCACCCCAAGATTGAGAAGATAATAGGTGTAGAATGGGATGGCAGAAGATTAAAGGTAAATTTCATCAAAGATCTAGAACTAAAATTTGGTGCATGTGTGCTGGGATAAAAGATATTCCAAGCTAGCATAATGAATAGTATTGCATGCAGAGAAATAGACACCACTCACAAGATTGTAAAGAAAGGTCTACAGTTGGATCTATTTGAGCTTCTAATGAAGTAGTTAGAGGAGAACATGAGGATAATTAGGTCTACAAAGTCCAATTCATGTAAGTTTGGATAACTTCTAATGTGTACATTTTTCTATTTCTAGAACTTCTTCCCATCTATCGGTAATGTCAATTGGGATACTACCCAATAAATTAAAATTAAAATTAGTGAATTCATCAAGTCACTAGGTGACAAATTTACATCAGTCATGGATGAATATTACACTGGATTTAAGGATAGAATGCAGAAAATGATGAGGATACCAGAACAACTGGTAGAAAAATATAAAGCATATATTTGTTTTATGGTAGACATTGATACCACCTTGATCAAATGAGTTGTACTGAGGACAACATAGTTAGCACCACTTGACTATGAGATCAACATATATCAAGAAACCAATGCTATTGAAGCATTATTAAATGAACCATTAGATAAATCATTACCAAGGTTTGGAACCTATGAAGAGGCTAAGGAAAGAATAAAGACCGGCCTAGTAGTGAAGAAAATTGACAGAAAGATGGGTAAAATGGTAAAGACTCTTAAGAAAAAGTTGTTGGTAGATGATGAAGAGACATAAAAACAAAAAGACACCAAGGGATAGTCACCTATTGGTGAAGGTGAATAAGTGAGTGACTCCAAATCAATAGAGTCTGATACACCACCACCATCTTCAAAGATACCAAGAACAACTAATGCATTTAGAACAAGGTTTCATACAACTAAAGATGCAAGTTCATCACCAGTTAAGAAAGGAAAAGTGAGGAATTACAAGAGGAAGCCTCAAACTAGACAAACTTCAAAACCAAAGAGGAGGAAAAGACTAATCCGAAGCAAGGAAGATATAGAAGACACTAAAAAAGATGAAAAACCTGTAAAGAAAAAATTTCCTACCACAATTGATGAGGCTACTATACATCAATCATTAGGTCAGGTACAATATCTAAGCCTAAGGTTATAAAATGGCTAACTCTGAATCCTGAGGATCAGAATAAAATAGGAGAACCCATCATCACAACAATGTGTATATTCACATATATACCTATACAGTTTGAAAATATGATGCCACAAGAACTTCTAGACAGGTTATCGGCAAGGTGGACATTTTCACTAAATTCTAAAAAATAGATAAGGGAAAAATCCCTAGTTTCTATAATGCCACTCGAGTCCAAAATGGAAGAGATTGATGAAATGATGAAGTTACATTCGAAGAATTTCTCAGCCAAATTGAGAGCCTACAAGGTACTGCATGGAAGCTTAATTGAGCTTGACAAAGAAAGTGAGGATGCTTGGAGACAAATACTCAATGTACCTAAAGAGGATACAAGCCCCGAGAGAGTATTAGAATAAGCCTAACAATGAAGAGAATCAGGCTATACAAAGCCTAGAGCACATTATTATAAATGATAAAGAGAATGTCAATTTAGTTGAATTGAACATAAAAGCAAGAAAAAAAATGGATGACATACCTTAGATTTTGCAGTCATTACAGGACACAATAGATGTCAAAAGCCAAGTTGTGACAATAATAGATATAACTAAAGATCATGCCGAAGAAGTAAAGGAAGATGAAGATGTCACTGTTACCTCAAAGAAAATCAAGGAACAAGACACAAAAATAGATTTTGTATAGGATAACACACTTGGGAAAATACCATTATTGATACAGGATATCAATATCATCTTAGAAAAGGAGAAGTCACCCAAGCATGATGTAAGCATACTCGAGGATTAGGGTGAAGAGGAAGAAAAAAAAATAAAAATGAAGAACAAAAATAAATAGATGGAGAGAAGAAAGATAAAGGTGAAGAAGAGAAGAAAGGTGATGCTACTCCCAAGGATACCGAAGGAGACATTGCTGATAAAGCTAAGGTTGATGTTGAGATATCTACACCCAACCAATAGGTAAATACTAAGCAAAAGGTAAAGGCACAACACCTCCAAAGCCTTCATCAAGTACATCAAACAAAGCAAAGGAACTTGCTATGGTACTGCATATAGGTGCCTCCGCAACAATTTCAAATAAGAAGAAGAAGAAGAATACGAATCCAGTCACCCAGGATGAGATCATTGAAATACCAGACTGTGGTTTGAGGACATTGGATCAAATGTCACTTACAAAGTATGTAGAAATTTGTAAAAGGAAAGCTATCCAAGATAATATTAAAAAGGAGACAAAGGACACACAGGTACTAGAAACCACAAAGGAAATACTTTTGCAGATTGTACTTGATACCGACATTGATCAAAGTGCTTCTATCATTGATCAATTAGTAGTTCTTACAAACTCCATCACATCACAGAATGTAGATGCATAGAAGGCAATAGAAGAATGTGCAGAATAGAAATACCAATACGAATTGACAGAGAAAATCAGCCAAGAAGTGGCAGAGAATAAGGTAAAGCTATATGAACTAGTAAATGCATTGGACCTAATCATTTTAGAAGCTATAACCTTAGTTCAGAAGTTATACACATTAGAGAAATTCACTAAGGATAATAGTGAAAAGATTGCAAACATAGATGCAAATCTAAATGCTAGTGCAAAAGGTCTTACAACCACTCATAATGAAATCAAGTTGCATTATGAGAAGATTATGGAAGATAAAAGGTTGAGACTTGAGATTTTAGAGGCTGAATCAAAATTCAGAGATAAGGTAACCAATTTTTAAGCTCCACTCCTACCGAATCATACATTACTGCAACAACATATGAAAATGACAAGACAATTGATTACTACCCTGGAGATGTCTATCACTGATAGTATCTATGATATGCACACAAGAATTACATTGGAACACATGACATTGGAACATCTTAAGGAGAAGTGGGAGAAAATGATGGAAGACATGAAGAACTCCCATTCCCACATTTTTGACAAATTGTAAGTATTACACCTTTGTCCTTATTATAAAAAAGGGGGAAACAATATGTGACAAAGAGAGAAATAATAAAGGGAGAATTGATAAGGTGAAAAGGGGAAATAGTATAAAGGAAAGTATATATACATGTACATATACTATACCAGAGCATACACATAGGGGGAGTCATATTGACAAAGTGAACACATGGTGTATATACTAAACATTTTAGTTTTTGCACATATTAGTTTTTGATACTAATGTCAAAGGGGGAGATTGATGACATATTTTTCCATTAGTATGCAAAGGACAATAGTTTTGAACTATTGGTAACATCAAAACCAAAAGACATGTTTATAGTGCAACCCAAAACAATAGTTAATAGAGGTGACCAAAAATGTTAAGTACAGAGGAACCCGACAGACAACTTCACAAGGGAACCCAAAAACACAGGTTACAATGTAAAACAATGACACAACCTACAGAGTAACCTGATAGAGTATTCAAGAGTGTAAACTGATGACACAAGGAGGGATAGTAGGAGGGGCCTGAGGCTCACCCAACTACCAAACCAGCTTGCAGACACAATGTGAAAGCCAAACAACACAGTGAGAGAAGAAAACACAAGGATCCTTTATTATTAACTTGATGAAAATCATTACATGCTGGGTTGTAAGGCCTTCATAGTTTTGGCCATATATTCAATGAATTACAATAATATCTTCATATGAAAAAGATCACAAACATTTGATCTCAATATATAAACATTTTCTTTCTTGCTCTAAGAATCCTCATAAACTAAGAACATACAACCAGATATATACAAGAGCCCAAAAAGGAAGTTGGCACTCAAATCCATAAGAGAGACCCAGATTTAGGTCCACATAGATCCCAATGAGAAATCTCAAATGAACTCAGCAATTTAAATTAAATGAAGAAGTTGGCCAAAGATCAGACTCCCAAAATAAGCATCTCGGGCAGACGAACACCAAAAATAGTAACCGTCGGTAAATCATACCCAAGCAATAGAAAACCCATCAAGAAGGAAATCACCAAAACCTGTCGATAAAGCATGACCAAGAAACAAAAGATAAACATGACTGAGCAACAGAACCCGAGCGACAAAGACAAGCATGCCTAAGAAGCAGAACCCGAGCGATAGAGAACAAACTAAAGAACTAAAACAAACATCTTTTTGGTTGTGCAGGATTGCCAATGACCCAAGATGCTCCTGCATCAACTGATAGAGCATAAAATAGAGGAACCCGACAGACAATCTATAGAGTAACCCAAGAGGAAAGACTACAGAGAAACCTGAGCACTAGTCTATCGAGAGACAATTATAATTTCTAGAAATGTGGATCTCACTTACACATCAGATAAAACACTTAAGCTTTATATTTAGCTTAAAGCTTAGATTTAAATCTATTTCTTGAGGGACAAGAAAATAAATTGTATTTTTTTTAATCAGTCTAACTGATTGAAAACATGTAAAATAGGAGATCAAGGTCAAGTTTCAAACCTTTGATCATAGAGTTATCATTATTATGCGTGAAACTTAAATAGGTCAAATTCATTGTATAAATAGATGTGTAATCAATAAAAACAAGATGGTGTGATGATGATTGTAGCCGAGGAGCACATCTAAGGATTAGAGACAAAGTTTTATGAAGAAGAACATCAAAAGGTGGAATCAGTTATAAGAACAAGATCCAAGGCTATCGAGCAGAATAGAGGTATTAGTCAGTCACTTTAGGTGATACATCATATTGTAAACTTTAATGGATCTGTACTCAGCAATTCTAGATTGCATATACTCAGGTCAATAAGTATTTTTGACTACATTCTAATAAGTGTAGAAAATAGAAGAAATCCTTTGAGAAGGTGGATTTACCAATCCTTTTGTAAATCTCTTAACCGAGTGCACACTAAACAGTGTAGCTAAAGCTCTTAACAGAGTAGACCTTAACTAGTCTAAACATGTTACTCCTAACAATGTAAGATCATCAGAAGTGATCAAACTTGTAAGCCTTAACTGGCCCCTTCCATTCTGCAGATAGTGAAGTTTTGTGGGTTTTATCCCCGTCGTAGTTTTTACCTTCTAATAGGGTTTTTCTGCATTACCAAATCTTGTGTCATGTGTCATGTGTCATGTGTCATTACATTTCATGAATTTTTCTATGAATGTTAAAATGCAATTTAATTTATGAATTGATATTACATACACAAAGATAGAATAACACATATGGTCGGTAATACAATCTATTGATTACTAAAAGGATTAAGGTTAAGTGATAAAAGTTTAAAGGGTACTGATTCACCCCTCCACTCTTAGTACAAACCATTCCATTATTCTAACACTTGTTCTGGTTCTTCATCTTTACCGACTGAGGTCTGCTCCTTGGTATCATCATCTGACTTATCTAGTTCTTTATCAGTGATAGAAAATTTGCATTTTAGAGTCTTTACAATCTTGGTCTTCTTTCTACCCATATTTTCAACTTGTAGAACAATTGATATTCAAGTCTTAGCTTCTTTATATGTTCCAAATCTCATGCCAGATTTGTCAACCGGTTCATTTAGTAACTTCTTTATAGCCTCAGAAGCTAAATCAATATCTATTTCATATTCCATCAGAGGTAACCATGTTGTTGTTAGTTGTACTACCTTGATAAGAGTAGTGTCTATGTCAACTACAAAAAATATTTCATCCTTATATTTCTCTACCAACTCCATTGGTATCCTTAATCTCTTTTCCATTCTTTCTTTGAACTTTGTAAAGTATTCATTCATAACAGGTTCAAAATTTGTTCCTAGACTTGTAATGAAGTCACTGATTTGCAGTGTAATTGTTTAGGTTGTCTTCCATTTCTCATTACCGATGGAGGGAAAAAAATTCTTTAGATAGAAGAATGTACATAACATTAGAGAACCAAACTTACATGTGTTAGATCTGGCTGATCGGATTGTTCTCATGTTCTCTTCAATTTGTCTCTGCAACAGCTCGGCTCGGTGAAGTTGTAAACCCTTCTTTACAATCTTGTATTCTATGTCAACAACTCCACATGCAATGTTGTTAGGTCTGCTTGACTGGATTATTTTTTAGGCAATAACATACGCACCAAACCTAAGTTCAGGATCACCGATGGAGTTGATCTATAGACTTCTACCATCCCACTCGGCTCCTGCAATCTTTTCAATCTCAGTTCTAGATAAGTTCCTTGGGGCTTTTTGTTTATCCATTGTAGGATACCCGGTTACTGCATGTATCAAATCTTTGCTTATCTTTTTTGGTTCATCCAGCCAAAGCTTTCCATCATGAACTCAACTCAGAACAATGCGTATCCATTTGGTTTTTAATATCTTTAAGAAATTTAGGGCATTGGTTGACCCTTTGACCTCTAGATGTTTATGATCATCTTTCATTTTACCATCTATGAAAAGTGTCTGATACATCAATATAATTTCAAAATCCCCTATATCATTGATCTTTCAGTGAATGTATGCTTGCACATCTTGAACTAACAGACCCCTAGATAGTATCACGGAGAACGTGCCTTTTTTATTGAGTTGGGATACAACCTGAAGATGTATCTTCTAGTTCATTCCTATACAAGTATAATTATTAACAATAATTACCTTTTTTCTCTTTTTCCATTTTTATCTTCATAGTTCATGATGAGGACGCAATTGATTTTGATTTAGGGCTTCTGTGAAAGAACTCAAAGTAACTTGGTAAGTGCAAGTGCATACAATTTCTAGCCTTTAACTGCTTGAAATGTGCTTAGAATCTCTGTAAAATCCTTCATAGTTCTTTGGTATGTATTCCCTTTCAGTTTCTTTTCTTTGCTCTATGATCGTTGTGTGAACAAATGAGTTCACAACCCTTGAATTTATACTAAATAACTTTAGTCAGCACAATAAATGCTCATTACCAACCACTCAGTAGAAAAACATAATACTCAGTTAATACTAATGATACTTCAGCTTGGTGAGTATACCAAATGATTGTTTTCCTTAGCAACTTGGTTGTCTCTCACATATTCACCGACTAGAATTACTAACTTAGTATAGATTAACCGACTCAACTAGATCAAAGTAATCAAAAATATAATACCATAGTGTATCTTAATTCAGGCTAATTTGGCATTTGTACAATGAATATAGGAACTAATGTAAGATATAGCTTTGTAAAACATAGTTCCATACCTGCTTGTATTGCTTGGGTGGAGGTGGTGGAATGACCTAAATCTTCAAATGAGGTGTCACTGACTGTTGTGCTTGGTCTAGCATTGTCATTTTATTCTCTCATCCACATTTGATTAATGATCCTCATGATTTATTTGATTTTATTCCCATTTCCATAAGTTTTTATTTTGTTTGCACAATATCTACTTAAGTGACCTACCTTATGAAAGTGTGAACATGCCATACCAGAGTTTGACCAATTCCTAGACTTAGTTCTTCATTTCCTCATACAGTTTACTGCTATATGTCCACATTTACCACATGCTATGCAACTAGCCCAAGTGTTATAATCCCAAGCATAAGAATTACCTTGTCATCTTGGTTGATTTATCTTTTCTTCATCTCCTTTAGGTTTCCAGATTTGCTTCATGGTAGTCCTGCATGCTTGTGATATGTGATGATGCATGTTGCAAGTTCAAAAATATTTATCCATGTATGGTTTCTTCTGTGGTTTTTTCAACTTGGATCTAGATTCATGTGCTTGATTTCCATGCTTATTATAGTTATAGAAATTTCCATTGAATTTATGAGAGTTTCTAGAAATACCTTTTGCTTTGCTCCTACAAATATTTGATTTGTGGCCTGGTTTTCCATAGTGATGGCAAGAGGGCATCTGAGGATTCAAATTTGAGTATACATTCCTTTGTTCAGCTTGATTTGATGATTCTCATTGCTTGGTATACCCTAATCCGGTATTTTTTTTCAATCTTCTTTGGTAGTTCAGAAATTCATCCATTCTCTTAGTACCTTCTTTAGATCTCTTAATAACTTCAATATGTTGTTGTAGAATATTCAATTTATTTCTCAATTTTTCATTCTCTTCTTTCAATACACCAATATCTTCTAGTTTTCTAGAAAGTTCATTATTCACTTAGTTTTCCTCATGATTCATAGCAACCACTTGATTGGTGATCTCAAAGTAATGTTCAGTAAGTCTCAATATCTCAGATTCTTTTTCTTGTAACTTTTTAGCCTTTTTCCTTCTGTCATCAACAACGATGTTTCTATCTTGTTCATCTTTCTTTGCATCATTCAAGAATCCAACCATTTTAACCATTTGTGTATCTTGACTAATATGCAGTGCTTTCACTTGTTTAGTAAGTTGTTGATTGCTCTCAAATAGCTTTGATATGATTCCTTCAGATATGCTACCATATTCAGATCCAGATGTGTCAAATGGGTCATGAATCTCTTCTTCCTGATAATCAATCTCATGATAGAGAAGTTCCATATCCTTTCTCTTAATCAACATCTCCCTAAGTTTCTCCTTGACTTCTTTGTATTGTTCAACATAGATTTGCAACTCTAACTTCTAATTTTCAATAGTTTTATCAAGTGTATACCTTTCCATTGTAAGATATTTTCTCTTCAATGATTAAACTTTCTAAAAAAGGGAAGTACCTCTAATACCAATTGTTGGAATAATAGAAAGGTGTGTACTGAGAGGGGAGGGTGAATCAGTACCCTTAAAAAATTTCAAACAAATATTTGTAACCAAATATTCTGTTATAACCAGCTGAGTAGATAACTTTCACCAAACATGTAATGTCACCGCTGAAATGTAAATGCATGTAATGTAAACAATAAAAATACATGAAATTTAAGTACACATGACACTAGTATTTTGGTATCGCAGAAAACCCCTATTAGAAGGTAAAAAATACAATGGTGATGAGACCCACAAAACTTCACTATTGTAGTAAATAAAGTATCCTGTTAAAGCTTACAAATATTGATCACTTCTGGTGACCTTACCCTATTAGGAGTAACAATAAGATAGATTAGATCTACCTCATGTGAGGATTTAGCAACACAATGTATGTATGCACTTGATTAAGAGGTTTATACAAAGACGGTTAAGTCTACTCTGTTAGGAGATTTCGGGATTGTTACAATTGTCAAAGAGTAACAAAGTTGTGTGATTTGAACAAATTAAAATCTCTATATTGTGAATATAGATCCTTTAAGTGCATATAAATCTATCACCTTATTCTGAATGATAATACCTTATGTACTACTTAGTAGCCTTGCCTCTGTTCTGAAAATTGAATACTTGCAATGTAGTCCTTATCCTAAAACCCTTGTCTGATCTCTGATGTCCATAGTATGGCAGCTACTTGATCATTTCTTGATCAACATACATTACAAAATGACATCTAACATTACATATATCAAACTTCTTGACCTAATTAGGGTTTTAAAATATCTTACAAAACCTAAGATCAACGGTGTACAAAATTTACCTTGATTATCTAAACAATTAATGTTGTGAATTCATAATTGATGTATTCCTTGATCATTATAAACCATTATCAAGGTCAGAAAAAATTTGTTACCTAGATTAATGTGCCATTACAAAATTTTATGTGATCGATGGTCCACTCAGTAAATACTATCCCTTGGTGCTCGGTGTTCTTTGTGTATCTCGGTGTAAACTGTGTGCTCAGTGTACACTATTGCTTGGTAAAGTCTATCTTCTCAGGAATCATTGCACTCAGTTAACGTTGTGTGTGATCAGTGCACTTGGTTAACTCTACACTTCGGTGATCATACCGACTAGTCTTTCTGTGATTCTTGTTACCAAATTCTAGTTTGAGTGCTTGAATACTATTGACAAACTTAAAAGCTCATTTGGAGTAACTCTCAATATCCTTAACATAATTCTCCCTAAAATAGTAGGGATTTTCACATAGAATCTCTCCCCCTTTGACAACAGTGGAAAAGGGTGCCATAACTCTTCATCAATTTTCTCCAAGGTGTAGCTTTTTCAAATATTCATGTCTATAAAAACCAAGTGCAAAATCACCCAAATATGTTCTGTAGTGTTCCTGTGATCACTCCCCTTGAGGATTAGATCCATACATCAAGTCCAAAAAATGATATAGCTCTAGAAGCCACTGGACTGATGCATTCCTTCATCTATTAATTACCACAAGGAGGGTCTCTCACCCCAAGCATTCTTCTGAGATACTCAAAAGCATCTTTTGACAAAGATTTTGTAAATATATCTTCTATTTCTTCCTTTGTGCTAACATACTCCAATCCAATCTCCTTCTCTACTACCTTGTCTCTCAAGAAATGATACTTATTAGAAATATGTTTAGTCTTTGAATGCATTATAGGATTATTTGACATATTCACTGTGCTAGTGTTATCACAATGGATAACCACTAGCTCTTCAAAATTTATTCCAATGTACTTCAGCATTTGTTTCATCCAAACAACTTATGTACAATTTATAGCAGCAGGAACATACTCAGATTCAGCAGTAGACTGAGCTATACAATCCTGCTTCTTACTTAACCATGAAACCAACCTTTTCCAAGGAAAAATTATCCTCCACTTATACTATTTATATCATCCACACTACCTGCCCAATCAACATCAGTATAAGCATGTAAAATAAAGTCATCAAATTTTTCATACCATAATCCATACTATTATTCCTTTAAAGTATCTAAAAATTATTTTCACAATAACAAGGTGTGTCTCTTTAGTATCTGCTCGATATCTTGCCATAATTCCAACTACATTGGAAATATCTGTTCTGGTGTGAGTTAGATATTGTAGACTTCCAATTATTGATCTGTAGTTTGTCTAACAAACACTTCAAGTTTCATCATCATTTGTAATTTTATAACCACTCACCATAGATGTCCAAATAGGTTTACAATCTTCCATTCCAAATTTCTTCAATATTTCCTTAAGATACTTGGTCTAAGATATAAAATTACCATTCTTGTTTCAATTAATTTGGAAACCAAGGAAAAATTTCATCTCACCAATCATTGACATTTAAAATTCATTTTCCATCTCTTTAGAGAACCTTTTACTCATTTCATCATTCCCTCCAAAAATGATATCATCTACAAAAACTTCTATGATTAGAATTCCATCTTCACCAATTCTTAAGTATAAATTATTGTCTACATTACCTTTTCTGAAAGCAAGACTAAGTAGATACCTATCTAGTCTTGCATACCATGCTATCAATGCTTGTTTCAGTCCATACAATGCTTTCTTCAATTTACAAACCATATCGTCATCTTCTGTCAAAGAAAATCCATCAGTTTTCTCTATGTATACCTGTTCCTCCAGATGTCCATTAAAAATTTCAGATTTCACATCCATCTGATATACCTTAAAGTATTTATGTGCAACATAAGCAAAAAATAATCTCACCACTTCCAACCTAGCAACATGAGAAAATGTCTCTTCAAAGTCTATGCCTTCTTGTTGCGAGTAGCCTTTACAAACCAGTCTAGCCTTATTTCTCACCATTGTTCCTTCCTCATCCATTTTGTTTCTAAAAACCCTTTAGTTCCTAACACATTCTTTTTTTTAGGCCTTGGAACCAATTCCCAAGTGTTTTTTTTCTTGATCTGTTCTAATTCTTCCTACATAGCTTTAGTCAAAGATTCATCTCTACATGCTTCATCAATAGATTTGGGTTCAACTTGAGAAATCAAACAAATTTCATCTCTTAATTTTGATCTTGTCATCATTCCTCTATTTGTATCACCAACAATTTGATCTTCAGGATGGTTCTTCTTAACATACCTCAGAATCTTAGGAGTTTCAGTGAGCTCATTTGATTAATCTTGACAAGCTTCAATCTCATTATCAATCTCCAAAGCTTCTACAGGATCAACAGTGACCTCCTTAATCTCTGCAATTTGACCATAGTCATACATTCTCTCTTGAATCTGAAACTTTTCATCTATCCTCACATAAGTGCATTCAATCAAATTCCTCAATCTCAGATTGAAACATTTATAGGATTTTCTCTTAGTAGAATAACCAAGGAAGATACCTTTATCACTTCTAGCATCAAAATTCCCTATCTCATCATCTCTTTTGATATAGCATTTACTTCCAAATATTCATAAATATTTTACAGTAGGAGTATGATCAAACCATAATTCATAAGGAGTCTTACTTGTAACTTCTCTGATCTGAATTCTATTCAAGGTGTACACATTAGTACCAACAACTTATCTCCAATGAGCATGTGATACATTTCCTTCCAACAACATAGTTCTGGCAGATTCTAATATTGTTATTTTCCTTTTCTCTACTATCTCATTTTTTTGTGGTGTCCTAGGAGCAGATGTCTATTTGTATATTCCACTCTCTTTGCAGTAGGTATTAAACAAGTGTGAAGTAAACTCGCCACCTCTATTTGATCTCAAACACTTTATCTTCAAGCCTGATTCATTCTCAACTTTTTCTTAGAATATCTTCAATTTGTAAAATGCCTCAGATTTCTTTCTCAAGTATGTAACCCACATCATCCTAGAGAGTTCATCAACAAAAATTATAAAATACCTTTCACCATAGTAAGATCTTGCTCTTGTAGGACCACATAGATTTGTATGTACCTGATCTAACTTCCCTTTTGCAAAGTAAGATTTTATTTTGAAACTGCTTCTAATCTGCTTCCTCATAACACACTCTCTACTTATAGTGTTAGATGATTTCACAATCTTAGGTAGATCTCTTACTGCATTAGTCATACTTTCCTTCATAATATTATCAAAGTTAGCATGAAAAAATCTTCTATGCTATAACCAACTGTTATGAACCTTTGCAATAAAACAAGAAGCATCAGATGTATTCAATTCAAATAAATTACCTCTAGATTTAGTACCAGATGCGATCAAGTATCCTAACTTACTTCTGATAGAACATTTTCCATCAATGAATTTCAATTGATAACCCTTGTCCACTAGCTATCCAACACTCAAAAAATTATGCTTAAGTCCATCAACAAGCAGTACATTATCAGTATTAGTTTTTCCATCTAGAGAAATAGATCCAACTCCAATGATAAGATTAGGAGTATTGTCACCAAATCTTACAACACTACCATCATATGTTTTTAGACTAACAAACCTATTTTTATCTCCTGTCATATGATGTGAACAGCCACTATCTATAACCCATTCAAATTTATTTTCAACATGGGATACTAAGGCTCTTTCTTTATGTATAGGTTCATCATCCTTAATAGAAATAAATCCAATCTCATCATAGTCAACATCTTCATCATCAGAAACACCTTCACTAGCATAATAACATTCCTTATCATTTGAATACTTAGATTTATAAAACTTAGGTTTATGCTTTGGAACCCTTAGGACATCGAGATGAAAAATGACCTATCTTGTTGCATGAAAAAGATTTCAATGGTAACTTTCCTTCAAATTTACCCTTAACTCTCTTTTCTCTTCTAGCGATCAGGGCCACAACTTCATCTAGCTTTTGTTCTTCTTCCTGTATCTATTCCCATTCATCAGTATATTCTCCAAGTTCTTCTCTCATGTCACTATTGTTGGTTCTCATAGTTCCTAATAAGGTCTTTTTGTTTCTATGCATAGTCGCCTTGAATGTTGATTCAACTTTAGGTAGAGAATCTCCCAGTTCTGTAGCATCAAAGATAGTTAGTTTCCTAATCAACATTTATCTATTCAAGTTCAGTGTCAAAGGCATAATCTCTTCTATATCATGTACTTTGGTTCTCTATATAGGTGTCAAGGTTCTGATAATATTCACAATCACTTATTTCTCATTGTAAGTACCTCTAGAGTTCCTGACGCCAATAACAAATTCAGTAATTCTCTGTGAATATTCTCTAATATTTTCATCATCTCTCATTTTCAATGTTTCCATCTTTTCCTTCTAGTTCTATAACTTTGCCTGCTTTGTAAACTTATCTCCTTCATACAATGCTTCCAATCTTATCCAAATTTCATGTGCAGAATCTAAATCTTTTGCCTCTGTGAATTCACCTTCAGAAAGTGTGCTAATCAATGCTTCCCTTGTGACCATGTTACATGAAAATAACTTCTTTTCACCTTCAGTAGCTTTATCCAATTCATCGTCAGCTTTCATATGTTCCTTTATTTTTGTAATCATCCTGTAGTCAATTCCTAAACATAGAAAATGTGTTCTCATCTTGTTCTTCCAACTGTCAAAGTTTTCAACATCAAGATTCAGACAATTATCCTTCCTATAGTAAGTCATCTTTAGGATCACCTTAAACTATTAATATTTATCTCTAAGGACCAGCAACTCTAATACCAATTTTTAGGAATAATAGTCCACCAACACAACTGAGAGGAGGGGGTGAATCAGTTGTAAGATAGATTATTAAACATTAAATTTTATAAATAAAAATTTAATCCAAATGATAACACAGTAAATTCCAACACAATAACAAAATCCTTTGTTGTGGAGGAAACCCTGTTAAAGGTAAAACCCCGGTGGGAATCAACACCCAAAAATAATGTAATAAGAGTATAGTATCCTTGTTAAAATATATATCCTTGCTAGGAGCTTATTACAAAATTACAATACACAGTCCCTGTTAAAGGAAAAAACCTGTTAGGAGTCAAGAATAATGGTGGGGTCACTGCCTAAAGAAGGTTAATGCCACCCTAAAGGACTTACATTCTAAAACACAAGGGTATATAGAAAATATACAATCCAGTCAACTTTCTGATAGAAACTATCTTTGCTTGGTCAGCTCCAATTAAGTACAATAATCATATCCTCTACTCTACATCTAGAAGACAATCAAGCTTGTAGTTTCCACACTTCTCTATCTTCTCTTCATACATACATACACACATCTTTTCAAAAGAAAAGATATCTCATATATACCCTGTTACAATAATTGATTAGGTCAGCCAATTAAGCTTTCCCAATATACAAATAATTATTTAACCCCTTTTTAAGATACACATGGTACCTAGAACAAGTATACATCAATTAAAATACATCATATATATTACAAGATATAAAATCCACGCTTAACCCACAATACATGCTACATCTCTAAACTCAGCCCCAAATAGGTCTCCTCTAGAATACATACCATAGCTGACATCCTTAATAATCATACAAATTTTGAGCCATAAAAAAAATTCTTGAACATGTCTTCTATCATCCCTTAATCTCGCATAACTTGAATCATCATCGCCTGTAAGATATAATCAAAACACAGAGACTCACTCTATCAATCATCACTGTCACAATTGAGTAACCAGTCTTCACCAAAATATTTGTAAATTTTCCAATATGAAATATTAAGCCAAGAGACCTTAGAAATAAGATCATCATACATCCTTCTACATATCCCCACCATTTCTTGTTCTGATTCATCCATACAATATCCCTACACTTCTGTCAATCATCATAACTTGTCTGTTCTTCCTCCATACAAACATATGTTGACATCAGTGACAAAACATGAATGCCAATAGAATTAGTAGAAGCCAATTCCAACGTCATCCAACACAAAAAAACCTGAGAGACTGCCAATTTTTTTTACCAAAAGTCACACCATTGATTAAATTTCACTAAGGAACGATCTATCTTCTATTAGCATGTGCATAAAATGGGCTCCTATAAGAATTTGATCCCAAAGTTGCATGGAGAGATGTGATACAGATAAAGGAAAGCCTTAATGGTTCGATGAGAATTAGGGTGAAGAGGTTTTGTAGAATAGAATAGAGAAAAGTTGGTTAAAATGTGCGTCGGGCGCGCAAAGCAGAGTATAGGCTTATAAGACTTATCACACATTCACGGTGTGGGTAGCTTATGATTTTTTTTATACCTCAATGTGCAAGTAGAAAGTAGCCAAAGGAAAGTATCTTTTTGCAGACCAATCATGCGTAAGGTAGTCACATGGTGAATAGATGGCGATCAGAAAGGATATTTTTTTGGTCTGAAAAAAGCAAAGGAAGACAAGTGGCAGCCATTCGTGATCCTGTAGTCTAACAGGCCGAGGAAAGAGAAGGTTAACAGGATCATGAAAGAGTTCCACATGGAGATGTGGGGCCAACCAAGAGGAGTTCCATGAAGCCAATCCAAGTTAATAACCAAGCCAGGTGGTAGTATCTCATGATTCCATGGTTTGATAGACCAAGGCAAGAGAAAGATCCCAGGATCATGAGGACTTGCCATGTAGCAGAGTGGGGCTGGTTGGCCAAGTGATCGAGTGATGCCACATAGCCATTCTGAGTTAGAAAAAGAAGACAGGTGGAAGCTCATCACTATCCAGTGATCCCAATGATGAGGATAGGAAAAACATATAGGATAGCGAGGTGTCGACACGTGGAGGCCCATGCCCATGTGGTAGATGACTAGAAAAATCAGAGGGAAAACCAGGAAGTACCATGTGGAAGTATAGAGACAAAAATAATGGGCCACTAATCCAAATGGTAGAAGCTCATGATCCTATGATCTGACACACAAATAGATGAAGAAGATCATAGGATAATCAGGGAATGACACATGGCATAGAAGAGAGGAAGAGAAGAGTGGGTCCAGCGAGACAGGTGTCACAAGTTTGTGATCAGTTCATGATATTGTGGTCTAACACATAGAGGAGAGAGAGACCACAAGATAAAAAAAGAGTGTGATGTACCAAGGTGGCCCCATATACAATCAAAGGTAGATCGATGCCAAAGTAAACAGGTGAACCAATTGAAGAGTGACACATGGAAGATGAGTTGTTTTCAAGTTCTTAAAGGGAGATTAAAGAACAAATAGATCCAATGGTGGTCATAATCTCATTGAGGAAAATACAGGGTAGATAAAACCCATAGGATTATGACATGCGGTTGCGTGTCCCAGCCGAGGTAGGGCCAAGGCAGTTGTGAGAAAAAAAGAATGGGTCCCATGGGCCAAATAATGTGATGCCAAATAGTAAAGGAAGGGTCGATATAATAGTTAAAAACACACAGTCTTTCGAAATTGAGAGTTTACTACCCATGTCACGATCAATAAAGGTGGTCGACTAAAGATAAAGGTCATTAAATAGTGTTTTAAACAACGACAAAGGTGGATTTTTTATTTTTTGCATGCATATAAAGAGGGATTCAAGGGTTTAAACAACATAATTATCAAGATTGACTTTTATTTTTGCATGCTCCTTCAGAAACAAGGGGTTAGTGGCCTGGTTTTAGTGTAGCTCAACTTCAGTTCAGAAGCCCGCATCAGTTAATCAACACCAAATTTTTGGAGTTAGAATCCCGGTTGTGCATGACTAGAAATTAGTAATGAGATCCTTAGTTCTTATCCCTTCTGTAGTTTAGTTCTTCATCCCTTTGGTTGATCAGAGAGTTCAAGTAGAGTTCATCTAAGGTAGACTTTGGAATTGGTGTTTGTTTTCCTTTAAAATAAATTTTATTATTTAGAGTTAAAGGTTCCCACATTTTTGAAGAAAAGTAGAGGTGATTATTTCTGATCCTCTGGTTTCTGAGAGGATGTGAAAACCATTGTAACTAGTATGATAGAAATTTCCCTTGGATTTTGAAATAAAGATCATAGTTTGGAAGACCTTCTTTGAATTCACTTTATTGTATGCAGTCTTGGATTTGATGTTTCCTTGAAATGTATTTATCCTTCGGATCATGCAACTATTTATCTTTTTTATGCATCTTTAAGTGCGTAGAATTGACTCTTGCATAGGTTATAAGCTGTGTTTTTTTCTCAAATATTTTTTGCAAAATCAGGTTAAGTGTGAAGAGTATTCATGTTCTGAACCTGTTAATGACGGAATTTGTGAAACCTCCTTATGAAGAACTGATATGTAAGTTGTCTAAATAATCAAATTTGTGTCATATACTTGAAACATATTTTCTTTTCAAGAACTCCCTTGTGATCAAAGCTTTATTTTGGTTACATTATCTTTGGTGTATCACCTAGTAGATTAGATTTTTTTCAAGGTTTTAGTTTTTTCCTTTCTTCATCCTCTATCCCTTTTCCATAAAATTTTTGCCCCTTTTTGGTTCAAGATATGCATAGGTAACATATATAAACAAGGAACCGGCCTAGAATCTAGAGATTCAGTCCCCCCATAGGAAATCCCACCACCTAGGAGTGTTTCCATGTTGTCCTAAAATCCTCGAGCCTTCATCTAAAAAGTATGAGGATGGTGCAATTTCAGTCCTCAACAATGACATTAATCACAATCAAATATTTTATATAGAGGTTCAGAAGTGCTTAGATTTAGCTTGTTACCGCTTGGATCATCCGTTTAGGTGAGTACCTCTTTTCCCACAAAAGGTTGCCCTCTAGAAAAGTAAAAATTGAGCATCTTTAACATTTTTCTCTTGCACCAACGACCATGAGAGCTAGTGGGAGAGGATAGTGTATGTTAACAGTGGGACCAATCTACACTTGCACAAGTGTGCCAGATACACAAAATAGATAGGTTCAATTTTTAAGCACCAATTCAAGTGTGTATGAAAAGCACACGATTCTTCTTAGAATCCTAAATTGAAATGTTTTGAAAAGAAAGAAGGAAAAGACAACTAAGTTACCCCTGGAACCAACATTGATCAGTAGTTTTTTGATATTTTCCCCAACCTACTAGAGAATGATTAAGGAAAACAAAGGGGTCTTTGAAAAGTGATTTATTTTGAAGAGTCACGTTCTGAAAGGACAAGGTTAGTAACGCATGTTGAATCCTAAAATTTGGCTAAGTCAGTTGTGGTAATAGACAAATCAAATGCAGCAACCTGCAATCAATTTTGGTAATAAACAAAATGAATGTGGAAATAAAAAAGACAATTGCAAAATACATAAAAGATGAAAAAATAATAAAATCTTAGTCATACAACCGAGACTGGAAATTATTTTTAGATCGTATTCAAGCACTTGTTGGGCTGTAAGTTCATGTCGGGTTCACCAAAATGTATGTAGGGAAAATTGCACAAGCTATAATAAATGATTAATAGAACCAAACCAATCAAAGAACAAATTAATAATCCACATAAATTCCTACAAACAAAAGAAATATAAGCATGATAATCAGAAAAATATAAAACTCAATTCAATGCAAACCGAATATGCTTAATGGCTTATGTTGCTTCTCTGCACTCCATTAAGATGTTTATAGTTGGCGCTCATAATTGAATTTGACAACATTTGGACTCAGAGATTCAAGAACTGTTGAAAATGATTGATTACAAAGAAATGAAAACTTGCATAAGATAATTGCTATTCAGAAATCAAGATCCTTCATATGGGTTGAAGGGGGTTTATACAGATATTCAGAATTGATTAAATGGTTAAGATTGATTCTGGAAAAGAAGGTTGCACAAACGAGATAATTAGAGACTGAGTAATGAGAATTATTTCCACATTAAACTCAATAGAGAAGATTTATTTAGGAAATAAAGAAGAAGATAAGGTAAAGAATATTTTGAAAATAATGATTTCCAAAACTGCAAATTAGAAAAGGGAATGATTTTTATTTTAAAAGTGATTTTTGCATCTTGGGAGGATTTCTAATTTTTCAGAAAATATTAATTTCCAATTCAAAGATATTATGCATTTATTTATTTATGCATATTTTTTTATTTTTAGAATTTTGAATTTTGAATTATCTTGATTTTTTATTTTATGAAGATTTAAAAGCTTTAAATTAAATTAAAAATTCAATTTAAGAGGAAGATGAAATTATAATGAAATTAGGATGAAATTGGTTGAAATTGAATGAAGTGAAATTAATTAGAAATTGAGATGAAGTTAAATTAATTTGGGAAATTAATTTAATCAAGAGGAAATAATTAGATAATTTAAATAATAAAGATAATTATTTAAAGTATAGATTATAGAAATTGAATTTAATTAACTGATAAAGACCAATAAATTAAGGATTAATTAATTAAATACTATTAATTATTGAATTAATATCAAGTTAAAGAGCATAGACAAACCCCTAGAACTACTACAGGGATGTTCTTCCAGGAAATGGAGTGGTAAAGGTATCTCCTTCCTTGCAGACATAATTCAGGATGAAAAACTCATAAACTGGGAGGTTATTAAGCACAAATTTGATCTCCCAGACTCATAGTTTAGGACCTACTCTATTTTGAAGGGATCTTGTGCTGACCTATTCCTGCATAAGCAGATGTATATTGACAATGATTTCCACCTTCAGTATAGATGGATAAATGGTACCTTAATCATGAATTCTAGAACCAAATAGCTATATGATCTCCTCACACAAGACTCCTCCATCTTCCCCCATCTTAATTCCTGCTAGAACCTTGAACTTGAGCTTGATAAGTGGTCTAAAATATTTTTAAATCTCTGGACTTCTCTCTATGAACCAAAGATAATTTTTTTTATGTGGCGTCTTCTCTTGCACATGTTTCCTTTTAGACTCCCTAATGGTGACCCCTATATCTATCCTTTATGCCCCCTCTAAGAGTCTGTCTGTCATGTTTTCTTTAGCTTCCCCTTTGCCATTGAGGTTTGGAAGCTCTTTGGTTTCCCCCAGATTTATGCAATCTCAGTTTTGGATATCATTTCTAGTAAAATTAATGGTTTGAAGCAGCCTTTTAATAGCTTTTTTGCACTTATTTCTGCTTTAATTATGTGGAACATATGGAAAAAGAGGAACGATATGGTTTTTTGTGGTAACTGTAGAAGCCTTACTAAGTCTCTCAAGAGACTCATATATCATAATATTGTTGTGCAGGTAATAGTGGTGATAAAGATTGAAAGACAAAAGCTGGAGGACCTGTTTAAAAATGGCATGGTCAGATTGGGATCCTGGGAGTTGTCCCATGGCTACACCTAGACAAAGGAGACACGAGAGCTATCCCCCTTCAGAGATTCCCTCCATAAATGTATGGCAGAAGTTGGAGCCCTCAACAATGAAGAAAGACCAGTGATTAATGTCATACCACTCACAGCTATTCCAGGCCCAACAGTTCCAGAAGCAGTACCCCTATCCCACCCATATGAACAACATATCAGGAAGGATGAATTACTTTGCTGGATGGAAGGTCAACAAGGTTGGGTGACTTGGGTTCCCTTCAGTAATGATGACTTCATATGATGCTATTTACCATATAAACTACTTCTCATACTTTTTTCGTATAAGGCATCTTAGTTAGATATATTTTGCATCTATGGTTCTATTTTAGATATATCAGTCAGGTGTAGCTAGGCGTGTATATAGGACTAGTTTATAAACTTCCAAACATATATGTTTAGCTCTATTTTTGTTAATCAGTTAGAGCTAGACACCTAAATTTACTCATTTTCTATGAATCAATAATCATATATCTTTAATAGAAAAAAATTAATTTTGAGGGGATGATTAAAATATTGGGTTATGGAAGAATTAAAGGTGATTTATTTAAATTATTAAAGAACCATTTATTAATAGAGAAATAATTAGTAGTTAAATGTGAGCTCACAAGAATGTCCATTTCTAGATGTCTACAGTGGTACAAACATCAATTTTCAAGGAGGACCTTCCAATCAAAACCTTAGTAGTATGACCACCAATTTTCAAGGCGCCTCCTCTAATCAAATTCCAAGTGGAAAAAATGTCAGAACAACACTACAATATCATCCCTCCAATCCTATTTCTCAAAAAAATATAGCATTCACTTTTTTTATTTCACAGAGCATGTCCACATATATCCCTACTTATGTGTATACATTGAATGTGAACATTGGGTATCAATAGATGTATATGTATAATCAAGCACCCACATATCAATAGTAAAATCCATTTGTGGATCCTAATCTTGGTTCTAATGTGCATGTACCTTTGACACCTACTAAGATATTAGCACAATAGGTGCAAAATATTTAACAACAAATGTCCAATATGTGGACTAGTGGCACGAAGAAGATGTAAACTATAGAGGATTTTTGTCCCTACCCTTTTGGGAAATCATTTTACATGCCATCCTTTTCTCCTAATTTCAAAAAGCCTAAATTTGATAGATATAAGAAGAAATGAAACTCAAAAGATCATCTTGGAGAATTTTTCATGGCTTATATAGAGGTTTCTCATAATGACACTTATTTAATGTGACCCTTTCCATGAAGTCTTGGTGGTCCAGTCATGGATTGGTACTCACATCTACCATCTATAATAAGATATTGGAACAAATTAATAGAAAAACTTATATCAGATTATTCTTATAACATTGTCACTGAAGTCACAATTATGGATCTATGTAACACCAAACAAAGAAATGGGGAGCCCTTTGCATCCTTCTTACACCCTTGGAGGAACATGGCTAGAAAAGCACCATTCATATTCCTGAGAAAGAAAAAAATCCAAATGTTCGTTGAGAATTTCCAACTTGACATGATGTGCACTTTACACTCCCAATGCATACAAACATTTTCTAAGGTTGTCGAGCAAGGCTTAAAACCAAAAAGAGGGATCAATATCAAAGGAAAAATCAAAGTCAATAAAGAGACCATTGGTAACAGTTAGTATAATCAATCTATGAAAAATATAAATGCTAATCTCAAAATAAAAATCACAAATGATGACATTGTTGATGCTAAGGCTATTCATAGAGCACAACCTATCATACGTCTACAAGGTGAGTCACCTCCTAATACTGTCAATACCAACAATAATCTCTCTCACAATTATAGTCAAACAAACAACATAACCAATAAATAAAAACATGCACCAAGGAGACAAAACCCATGATGCACTTTCACACCTCTCATTGAACCACTTGAGGTGGTCCTGAAAAGATTGATCCAATCTGGTGCTATAACTTTACCAGAATTAGGAAACTACGATCTTGGTCATTTTAAAATGGCATGGTACAATGAGAATGTTTTTTTAGAATAATCCTAGAATGACTAACAAAGATCATACTATATTTAAGGATCCTCTCCATAATCATGAAAAAGTTTAGGCTTCTAGTTCCAGAAAATGTAATAATGCTAGCTATATATATGGTGCCCATAATTTTTTTTTAATAATATCCATCATGATATATATCACACTATCCATACCATCACTTTCCAAGGTAGAAATCCTGATTGTGCAGTCACTACCCTTAAGATCCAAGATTTTAGTCCAAGGACTTCCTTCCAAGTCACTGGTTCCATCAACCAGTCAATATAATGTCTTTGACCAATTGATGAAAACCTCTACACAAATATCCATATTCAAACTATAGCGTCTATGACCCAATCACAAAATAGTTCTTGATATAGCCTTGCAAGAGTCATTAGTTCAAAATGACATAGATATCAAAGAATTTTAGGCCAAGGTGGTTAATCTTTCCACTACATACCATGTCACATTTACTGCTTATGATCTACCTCCCCATAAGCCATTTCATAATGACCCAATCCATCTAAAAGTATATTTCCATAAAAAAAAAAATTAGACTAGTTTTAGTAGATAGTAGAGAAAGTTTTAATATTTGTACACTAAAATTGGTTAAAATATTGGGATTCTCTTGTAACACCCCAAAATTGGCATCTTGCAACCCTAACCAATTTTGTTGCATTTGTCATTCTTTTGGATCATCAAAGTCCTATTGTACTAGGCAATTCTGAGTTTTTGACTGACTCTACTTGACCTGAGTGCCAAATGTAGAAAATCCTAAATCTGCATTAATCATACATCATATTTAATTCCTAAATACCAATTGGCTAAACAAACCTTATAATCGAATTAATTTAATTAATAAAGTCCTAGAACTTTAATTAAATTAAATTCACCCTCTTTATCTAAGACACATGAAAAAGGAATTAAATGATATTTAATTATTAAATAAATATCCTCATTTTCAATAATTGAATTTAATATTCAGATAATTGAGAAAAAGCAATTATGAGGTCATATTTATTTAATTAATTGAATATTCTCTCAAAAATCTTATCTCTATTCAAAAATGGAAACTTTGAATTAATTGTGCTTTAAAGAGAGAGAAAACAATTTAATTCAAATAAAATAGAACTAAATCAAAGAAAGAAAATAGTTAAAGAAGGAAGAAAACAATTTATTGAATTCTTTTCAATAAAGCTTTCTATTTTAAACTGGCTTTTCTATCTGTTTTATTTCAAAGAGGAAAGTTTCTATTCTGATCATCTCTGAGTCTATAACAGAACTCTCATTCTTCATTCAAAGCCCCCACTTACTTTTGCATTGTTAGAATACTAAATTATTGTCTCATTTTCTTGCTAATCTCATATAGAATAATTTCATTTTGCAATAAGATAATTTCAATTTCTAGAATAATTGCATTGAAAATCATGTCTTAGATTATCTTACATCTTTCAATTCTTAGTATAATCTTGCATTGTATTGCATTCATCATGATAAATCCTTCATTCCTAGATTGTTCCATGGTTGTGAGACTCTCGTTCTGAGAGCAATTTCAAAAACCCCTTCTGGATAGAAGGCAACAGGTCGAATCATGCAGGCAGACAGGATGAATAATCTCATATTCAATCTTGTGTGTATCTGGTGAACAAGGCCAAATTTACCACATACATTTCTAGCGCCCACCATGGGGCAGGTACATTTCTGTCCTGGCCTCATTTCATTTCATCTTTTTCATTTTTTTGCATTCTGTTTATACTTTCGTACAAGTTTTGTTTTAACTTCGCGCGAACTTTCTGTACGTCTCGTGCGAACTTTCTAGTTCTTCACGTGGCTTGTAGAACTTCTTCGCATGACCTAGCATACTTTATCATGCGAAATTACTGACTAGAACTTTCATTTTGATATTTTATTGTCTCAGTTTTCTAACCGCCTGTTGTTTTTTGACAACTGTGTTTCCCTGATTTTATCTTTTGAAACAGCTTGACAATGGTTTGCAGGACGCTGAGATAAAGAGAAATCCATCATAAACTTCTGACATGTTTGTTGCAGGACACTGCTATGAAGAAAGGCATTACAAAATACTAATAGGTTTTATTGAAGGACGTTTGTCGAAGACCTTGCATGTTTTCACAACTTCTTATATCTATTTTTGGTAGTTAAAACACACTTCGGTTGGTGCTTAAAATGAATCATTGTCTTGCATGATTGAAGTGTTTTTTAGATTTTAATCCTAAGAACTACATGAATGTATCCTCTCCCCTCACCTTTATGGATCTTGGGTGTAAGAGAAATTCATGTGATTCTTCTAGAATGGCTACCTCCCGAGAGATTTAGCAGAGCCGATGAGAGTGGATGCCTAACCGATAATAGGCTAAATCCAATCCCTTCCAAACTGGTATATAAAAAATGCTATTGTGATTAATGTCACAAAAGATAGGTGTGAATTTATTGTGGCAACCAAAATCTCCTCCAGTACCCTAGTGGTGCGTTAAAGTCCTGACATTGTTAAGGTGAAAGCCTTGCTTTGAAAGGACCGAGAGAGCCCCCTTTATTGGGAAAATGACTTGATCACAACCACCTGAATGGATGACCTTACTACAAACTATTGTTCTAGTTTTCCAAAAACCCTCTATCTATTGGCGCAGAAGGTTAGAGACCAACTAAGATGCCCCACATTCTTACAACTTTTAGTAGAGATAACAGCCCTTTGGGAAGCAATTCCTTTGGGGTTCGAAGCTTGGTATGCCTGAGAAGTGAGTGCATATGTAAGGAGGAGCTCGTGCTTCCAAGATTCTAAGTTATCCACTAAGAGTAAGCATAGATAAACTTTGGTTCAAGTGGGGATTCAACATATATTGTCCTGGCTATCCTAGGATTGTGATGTTCTTGTTCTGGTATTACAAACATTCTGTTTAATGTGTTTTGCGTGGGTGTGTCATTTAAACAATCAAAACTATTGTCAAAACACACAAACTGTCAATCTTGAACATGTCCAAAACAATCTGTAACTTGAACTATCTATCAGAAAATAGCATGATTTCATCTTGGAAAATGCAAACTGGTCTTAACAGTCTGATTTTGTAAACGTCTTTTTTTAACATTTGCATAGTTTCGCATGAAATTTCTAAATCTTCACATCATTCGGTGAGAATCTTCATGCGATACATAGTATACTGTCGCATGATGTTTGGCAATAGTGCCACTTTTTTGTCATTCCTTATTCTATCTTCTGGTGTCATTCTTCGCGCAAAGTGAGCATTTCTTCACACGGTTCGGTGGGAAACTTCACGTGACAGAGCATTTCATCGTGTGAAACTGGAGTCTTTTGTCCAAAACAGTGGGATAAAATCTGCCAGTCAATTATATTTCTGTCAAATATGGTCTCTGGTATGGGTCTATTTTTCTTCCATCTATCTTCATACAGTCTAAAACTCAGTTTCTTGGGTTGAGAACTACGTGATTCTTGCTTAAACTGGTCTCGTCTCATGTCTTTTTTATCTTTTTCATCTGTGTCATCATGCCTTGTGCCGCAATAGTCATCTCTTGGCTTGTTTTAGCCTCATCTTAGACAATTTGCACCAAGGATACTTCACCTTTTGGCACATTTTGTGCAATTACTTTGAGACAGTTTCAAGTTTGGGCCTAGTTCACATTTCCTTGTTTAAACTTTGTCTATGACTGTCACAACTCAAAGTGGCAAAACATTTCCTTCAGTCAATCAAGATGAATCTGTACTTTCCACTCCATTACTGGCTACATCTGGTGAGGAATCATCTTGATCTCCTTCTCTGGTACGTTGACCTTACAATAAACAGTCATTTCCTATGGATCTTAGTAGGGTTTGAAATCCTTTATTTCAAGAAGACCCAAATTCAGAGAACACTCAATCTTTTCATACTGAATCTTTACACCTTGAATCCTTGCATTTTGGCAAGATGGAAAATCATAACCAGTTAGGAGAGGCTAGCAGAATTGACCTCTTTAAAACTTGGGGTAAGTCCCAATCTCAAGACCCCCCTAACGATGTAGAAGTAGAAATCACTCAAGAGGAGATTGCACAAGCTCGTGCTAACAAAGAGTTCTATAAAATGATGGGAATTCTACTAGCTGAGGAAAAAGAAAAATACATTCTTGAACTAGCCAATCAAGGGGCTAAGTTATCTTCCAATTATGCTTTAGAAACACTTGTTGAGAAAGAGGAAGAAACTAAAAATTCCCACTTGCGCAAAGAAATGCAAACTATGCGAGAGAAACTCTCTCAAATCTTGAAAGATAAAGACAAACCTGTTACACAATTCACATTGGAAAGCATCTGTCCTTTCCCATTTGATAAAGATCTTCACATGCCTCCTTTTCCCAAAGGAGTTGAACTTCCTAAATATGAAAAATACTTGGGTACATCTGACCCTCAAGACCATTTGAAAGAAATTGGTCCTCTCTCCATGGAATTCATGCATGACACAAACTATCTTATGCATCTTTTCCCATGTAGTTTGGGAGGATCAACTATGGAATGGTTCTCTAGACTACCAACTGGCATCAAGACCTTTGACGAAATTGCCAATTTATTTCTACAACACTATTCTCACAACATCCAACATCCAGTTCATATTTGAGATCTTTGCAACTTGAAACAAAATAATGGGGAATCCTTCTTGGCATTTCTCCAAA
>MU223137.1:338389-362901 GCA_018584345.1 Thuja plicata | reverse complement strand
AAAAATCTTATCTCTATTCAGAAATGGAAACTTTGAATTAATTGTGCTTTAAAGAGAGAGAAAACAATTTAATTCAAATAAAACAGAACTAAATCAAAGAAAGAAAATAGTTAAAGCAGGAAGAAAATAATTTATTGAATTCTTTTCAATAAAGCTTTCTATTTTAAACTGGCTTTTCTATCTGTTTTATTTCAAAGAGGAAAGATTCTATTTTGATCATCTCTGAGTCTATAAAAGAACTCTCATTCTTCATTAAAAACCCCCACTTACTTTTGCATTGTTAGAATACTGAATTATTGTCTCATTTTCTTGCTAATCTCATATAGAATAATTTCATTTTGCAATAAGATAGTTTCAATTTCTAGAATAATTGCATTGAAAATCATGTCTTAGATTATCTTACATCTTTCAATTCTTAGTATAATCTTGCATTGTATTGCATTCATCATGATAAATCCTTCATTCCTAGATTGTTCCATGGTTGCGAGACTCTCGTTCTGAGAGCAATTTCAAAAGCCCCATCTGGATAGAAGGCAATAGGTTGAATCATGCAGGCAGACAGGATGAATAATCTCATATTCAGTCTTGTGTGTATCTGGTGAAGAAGGACTATGTTGAAGTGTATGGTGAATTAACAAGGCCAAATTTACCACATACATCACTAAGATTTATGCAGACCCTTCAAATAAAATCATTATTCAAGCATATGATGATGTAGAATGCCCTTCAAAAGGTGTCATCTGTGTACCTATCAAACTTGGATGAGTCACACATGAGACAACATTTCAAGTACTTGATCTTGAGCTTGGATATCACATGCTTCTTGGTAGAACTTGGACACACGCCATGCAAGAAGTCCCATAAACATTAAATCAATCTATGAAATTTCTCTATAATTGGTCAAAAATTACAATCCCAGGTGACAAAGATCCATTTTTATATTTCACCAACCTAAAGGGGTTGACTACTAATCAAGTCCCAATCAATCAAGCAACTTTCACATTGTCACCTACCAACTATGTTGACCCATTTAATTTATGTAAAACCTCTACTTCATCCACTCCATCCACTTCTATATCCAAGCTCAATATCTATGTCTAAGACAAAGATAGTGGAGAATACACATATGTTGATTCTTTTTGTATGGATAATGCCTACTTCACCATGTACCTATGGAAAATTGAGAAAACTGCTAAAGTGGAAACAAAAGCTCACAATTATATTTGAACCACCTATAGTCTTTACTAGGTGGGGAGAGATAAATTTTAAGAATCGATAGAGAAAGACATACCAGATTGGATCTATAGAGATGACGATCCTCCCCATATCACACTTCCTATACATGATTATGGGAGAGAATATACTTGATAATACAAATGTAGGGATAAAATGGATGGAGTAGTGTCAGGATGTAGAATAAATGTGTATTAGAACCAATACTACCTAAGCCTAATCTAAAATATAGAGGTATAGGGTATCAGTTTGGAAGAAAGAACCATCAATACTCAGTTTCCTTACATAAAAGTCATTTGTGATCATGATGACATCGAGACAAATGGGGAAGAATACTATGAAACTAATTCTCATGACTACGAGTGGGACATATCTCACACCTCTAGCACCTATGATCTAAATGACATCTTTGAAAATTTTAGTAACCTATCCTTATACGCTAGACCTATGGTTGGATGCACTTAGATTGAAACCTTTTGGAATCTATCTATGTGATTTGGAGTCCCTCCATCAAAATATATTGAATCTATCTTTGAATCCTATATAAAAACCCTTTCATTTATTTCCATATCCTATGTTTAAAGTAGTGGTAACATCTCCTTCATATACCACAAGCTTATAGACTAGGGAAAAAAAAACTCCACCACACTTAAATATTTTTAAGAAAAATGAAGCTATCACTAAGTTCATGAGAATTTGAAGTGTGATAACATTAGGGGAAAATAAGGCATGCTTTACTATTGATCTTGATCATGCAACATAATTGGTGTAAGAGCACAAAGGATTAGTCCTAAGGGGATAATTTCAATAATCCACAATCATATTGGTATCAGAGTAGAAAAGATCTGCCCAGGGAGTGCATATTTGATGAAGAACCAGAGTTGGAAGTTGAGGATGACACAATGCCTCCCAAAAATATGTCTCAAGAAGGAATCGAGAAGAAGATGGAGGGGATGCTTGAAGAAAATATTGAAGAGTTAAAGAGGTCTAGTGATAAAGATAGAGATGCTAATTGTGAGAATGATGCAGACAAAGAAGGTGAAGAGGAAGGATCCCAAGAGCCTACAAAGGAATTACTTGCAGACTCAAAGGCAATTGTGGATATATTGAAGTTAGTAAAATTTGATGGCACTTAGAAGCTACCAACCTATGGGGGTGGCCTAGATTCTAATAAAGTCATTAAATGGATGGAAGCCATGACCAACCACTTTGAGATGAGTCAAGTGGAAAAAGGACACAAAGTTGGGATTTCAAAGGGGAATTTAAAAGTTTCTACAATAGAATGGTGGAACTTTGTTCAAAGAGAGAGAGTGAATGAGGGTAGAAACATGATCTCATCTTGGGAGACAATGAATTCAAAAGTCAAGGCCCAATTTCTACCCACAGACTATAAAGTACAAATGTCCAAGAAGCTCCAAAACCTAAAGAAAAGGGATTTGGATGTCATTGCATACGCTGAAGATTTTCAAAAGGTGACTCTTACATCCAAGAAGCAAGAAGAGGAAGAAGAGAGGGTGGCCAAATCTTTGAATTGTTTGAGGTTGAATATCCAAGAAGAAACAAGTCTCTGGGCTCCTGAGATAGTGAAAAAATGTTTTCAAATGACTCTTAGAGTAGAGGAAAATTTAAGGAGAAGAGGCGATCAAAACAATAGAGACAGAGGTGGAAGAAACAATAGAGGAAGAGGTATTTTTGGTGTCAGAGGAAAAGGCCAAGGATCCCAAGGGGATTCTAGACCTAGAGAGAAGATGGGGGACTCAAGTAGAAGATGAGGCTTCAAAGGTAGGGGATGAAATGGAGGAAGGTGTAATGGATTAGGTAGAGGATCCAAGTTCTCTTGAATGAAGTGCTATAATTATGGCCAATTGGAGCATACTTATTATAGGTGTCCATATAAGGCTTCCACTTCTAAAAAAAATTAAAGGAGGATAAATTATGTACATGAAGATATTGCTAGTGTACATTCTTATGAGATGCAGTTGGCATCATAAATAGTAGGAGAAAATTTGATGATCAAAAGGACATTGTTGAAGGAACCTGTCAAAGAGGAGACACCCCAAAGGAGATAACTTTTTAGGATCTAGTGAAAAATGAAAGGTAATTAGTGTAAAGTCATTATTGATTCAGGTTCCACAAATAATATAGTTTCCTTGGAAGCAGTAAATAAATTGAAATTGGAAAGGATTCTACATTCTTTCCCTTATAAAGTGAGTTGGTTAAATAAAGGGCAACATGTAGTGGTTAATGAGAAAGCTTGGGTATAATTCAACATAGGGGGATATAACGATAAGATAATATATGAAATTATACCCATGGATGCCTTTCATCTTCTTCTAGGTAGACCATGAAAGTTTGATAGGAAGGCTCACCATGATGGTGAGAAGAATTCATATGCATTTTAGAAAGATGGGGTAACATATAGAATACAATCCATTAGAAATGAGAAGGATACCAATCATGTGGGTCCTACAGTATTGATGGTGGGAGAGAAGGAGTTCCTAGATACCTTGAAGGGTGAAAGGGAAGGATTTTCCCTAGTATTGAAGCCAAAGGTAGAAGGAGAATCCAGTGAGAAGGAAGAGATCCCTAAGGAAGTGAAGGATTTTGTACATAAGCATGTTAACATCATCAATGATGGTACACTAGGTACCTTGCCTCCTAAGAGGAGTATGAATCACCAAATAGACTTAGTGCTAGGAGCTTCCCTCCCAAAGAAAGATACATACAAAATGACTCCTCAATAGAATGAGGAGATTACCAAACAGATTCAAGAATTGTTATATAGTGGTTTGATAAGGAAGAGCATAAGCCCATGTGCAGTCCCCATAGTCTTGGCTCCAAAGAAAGGGGGTAAGTGGAGGATATGTAGATATTCAATGGAAACCAATAGGATTACCTTAAGATACAGGTTGCCTATACCAATAATGGAGGATTTGATGGACTATCTAGGAGGGGCAAGATATTTCTCAAGGATTGACTTGTAAAGTGGTTACCACCAAATCAGAATCAAAGAGGGGGATGAGTGGAAAACCACTTTCAAGACCACAAAAGGCTTGTATGAGTGGATTTTAATGCCATTTGGACTTTATAATTATCCTAGTACATTCATGAGGCTCATGAATGAAGTCTTGAAGGAATACATTGGTAAATTTGTGCTAGTATATTTAGATGATATTCTAATCTTTAGTAGGACTAAAGAAGATCATTTAGTCTTGTTTTGAAGAAGATTTTTGCATGAAAAACTAACGATAAACTTTGAAAAGTGTGAGTTTATGAAGCATGAACTTGTATATTTGGGTTTTGTGATCTCTTAGGGATATTTAAAGATGGAACCTGCCAAAGTTGAGGCCATACTCAATTAGCCTACTCCTAGGAATGTAGGTGATGTGAGGATTTTCCATGGATTAGCTATATTTTACAGGAAGTTCATTAGAAACTTCGGTGGGGTTTTCTCACCCATTCAAGACACCATCAAGGGAGGAAGTAAGACAAGGTTTGTCTAGACCAGTGAAGTAGACAAGGAGATTAAATTTCTCAAGAAAAGGGTAGCCACTTAACCCATTTTAGTTTTTCCTACTTTTAATAAGTTATTCACCATTGAGTATAATGCTAGAAATGTTTCTATAGGAGCAGTGTTGATTCAGGAAGGAAGACCTCTAGCTTTCTTTAGTGAAAAGTTGAAAGAAGAAAAGAGGAAGTATTCCTCTTATGATCTTGAGTTATATGCTATAGTGCATGCCCTAAATAAGTGGAGGCATTACCTCCTACCTAAATAATTTGTGGTTTATACTGATAACCATGCATTGATTTTTTTGAAATCATAGGAAAACTTGAACCATAGCCATGCAAAGTGGGTGGAGAAATTTCAGTCCTATAAATTTACCATTAAACATAAGAAGGGTCAAGATAACAAAGTAGAAAATGTCCTTAGCAGAAGGGTAATGACATTGCAGGAGATTCACCTATAAATTATTAGGGTGGATACATTCAAGGGTCTATACAAGGATGATGAAGACTTCTTAGAGGCATACAAGGTGTGCACAGAGTTTGAAAAAAGTTTCCATGGGGATTTTGCAGAATATACACTCCAAAATGGTCTTGTCTTCAAGGGATGATAATTATGTGTTCTAAGAGGATCAGTGAGGGAGAACTTGATCCAAGAAAAACATAATGGGGGTCTTGGAGGCCATTTTGGTCTCAATAAGACACTAGAGTTGGTTAAAAGGTTTTACTTTTAGCCAAGGATGATGAAAGATGTAAGGAGCTACGTGGAGTTGTTAGTGGACAATTTTTTTCTCTTTTTAAATTTTGATAAATAACTGAATTCTAACCCAATATAGAGAGAAATACACTACTATCAATTGAGTTAGTCACCCATGACTACATTATCTGCATCCAAGGTGCATCTACCTTCTAAAACAATCAATCTTTTACTCCTTTATTTCAAAAGAATAATTTTGTATGATACATTTAATGAAAAGGTACTAAATTAATCAACATTCCATTATAATCTTATAAAGGAATGCCAAAGGATATCATAAATTCAATGATCACAAGCTAACTAAATTTAAACTAACGGGACTAAGATTTTAGAATCGATCCCAAAGATTAATTCTTACATGAAAAAAATTACTGAAGGAACTTAATAACATACACAAAAATCATAGTAGCATGTAATCCAATTCCAACTGAAATCAAATATAAACATTCCACTTAACCAACAGATCAGAGAAACACCATAATCTGATATATAAACCAACTAATATATTCATATGCTATATAGTCTTAGCGGTACCAAAAATAAATATATCAGCCCCAAAATTTACAATATAAAGATGTCTTTTTTAAATCTAGAGAATCGATCCTAACTGAGTCGCAAATATTAAAATATATAGCCATGGCTAACTGGACATAATAACCCCGCCAAAATAACCCTGGACATAATAACCCTGCCATAATAACCCAAGGACACAATAACCCAGCGTCACAATAACCCATGGACAAAATAACCCATGGTTAAAACAACCCATGGACAAAATAACCCATGGTCATTTTAGATCAAGGTAGTATAATAAAAAAGGGATTTTGAGGAACCATAGAGGATATTTAGGTCATTTTTAGACCATATATCCATTATATACCCCTAAAATAGCCTTAAACATCTATAATATGCTTAAATAACTTATAAAATGGTAAATAATTTTAAAAATAAAGACAAATTCATGGGAATAAGCTAAATAAGAGTTATTATGAAAAGATATAAGTCAAAAGGCATTACATGAAGAGGCATTAAGATGATATATACAATGGTAGAATTAAGAGAAGTAAAGGAAGGAAGAAGGGGAGAAGAATTAAAAAAATAAATATACTTTTAGGGAATCAAGAAATTCTTCATAATTTTTAATACATAAAATGCCTCTTCAATTTTCAACAAGTCTAAAAAATAAGAAATTACTCATTTTAAATGGTTACACATTTTTGATTCATCGAGAAGGTGTCAATAAAGTGATCTGGAGTTGTGCAGAATATTTTACAAATAAATGTTCAATTCGGTGCTATAGTATTTTTTTGAAGACACATGGATTGGAAGACTAACTAGAAGAGGCAAAAGAAGAGAAAAAAAGAAGAAGGTCTCCAAGAGAATAAAATAGAGAAATATATGGTTGGACACACTACACAACCAAGTAGGAAAAAATATCGTGAACTCAAAGAAAGACTAAAAAGACTAGTTGATGGTTATGACAATAATAATATTTTAGATTATATAAGAGGCATTTCTCATAATTTGACACTTTAATTGAAAATTTGAATAATTTTTTTTTGAAATATACTTGTAATTTATAAATTTTGTTTTCCTTTCTATACAATCTAATGGGGTTATTTTGTCCATGGGTTATTTTGGATTGGGTTATTATGACCCTGGGTTATTTTTTCCTTGGGTTATTGTGGTTGGGTTATTCTATCCATGGTTATTTTGGATGGGTTATTATGTCCTGTAATCTAGCCACGTAGGGGATATTTAGTTTTAAAAACTAACTTATCAAAAGCCTAGCCAAAACTTATTTCTAGAAACTGACTAAGCTAAAACATAGAAAAACTAAATAGACTATCTCTAGGCACAATATATTCACCATTTGGGGGGGGGAGGGGGGCGCGGTATCTTTGGTTTGATCATGGACATACACAACCTTTCACATAGTACTCCATTCCTCATATGCGACTAATAAATTATCTATAATCTGTCGGTTGGGCATCTCGATAGCTCCTATCAAGTGTTTCCATATTTTCTAGTCATTCTAAACCTGTCCTAGTTTATCTTTGTGTACCTCCATATGCTCACATCCAATCATCATCGTGGAGTCTACTTGGGTTATAGTTGAGAAATATTTTACTGTCAAGTCCTTTGTTTCTTTCAGGGATTTCGTCTTGTCTCTAAATGATGTGATTACTTGATCTGCCTTCTTGTTTGGGTCTTCTTCATTCCCCATTCACTTAATATCAATTTATTTAAGATCATTGTTGATGATTTTGTTAAGGAAATTAAGCTCCTTCAGCATATCTAATAGCTCTTGTATTCCTTGTTCAACAATTTCATTTCTCAATTCCATGTTCACCCTTGCCATGAATAGTGAACTTTCATCAAGCCCTGGTATTGGTTAATATGCAAGGAACTTATCTACACCATAGGTGTGAACCTTTTCCATGTTTGTAATCTCATTATCCCATCTGTTTGTTTCTTCCACCCAAGCGGTGATCTCCATCTCTAACTCATTGGAAATTATGATAGTCTTATGATGAGTTTTATCAAGGTTTGAAACATAATCCACTACTTCGATGACCTTGTCTATCCAATCAGAGACTATTTTTTATACTGCTTTGTCTCTCTCCACTTGGTAAAAAAAATTATGACTTGAGGTATATTTGACATTAATTATAGGAGATACTTGCACTAATGATAGAGGTTCAATATTTTGAAGTGCATGAATGTATTTGACCATCATGTTCAAATATTGCTTAAGAGATTTCTTGTCCCTCCAATCCTTCCAAATTCTCTAACTGATTTTCTTATTACTTGATTCAAAAACCATCATATCAACAGAATTGGTTGCTGGACCTAGATCCACCTTTTCCACATTGAAGTCTTGTTGAGAGACTTCATCCCTTCTTTTTTCTGTAAAAGGCTTGAAAATATCAGCAATACAATGCCTTGTATCCTTGTCCACATCTATTAGTGCTTCAGTTTTAGGTTTCTTACTCTTGGGTGTCTTTCCAAGGTATTTAATCACCATGTCTCTCATTGGTATGGATATTGGGACTATACTACACTTCTTTCTCATAGATAGCTCGAGTAAATTTGAAGTCTTTTCACTACTCTTTTCATGGGGAGTCTTAAAATCTAAAGAGTTACCCAATGCCAATGAATCTTGGCTAGCCACTTCTACTTCTTCTTGTTTACCTTCAGCTACTGGACCTCCCTTTGATTTATCCATGATTGGTTTCCTTTCTTTCTCTTTGTTTCCCTCAGTTGTTTCTAAACCCACCATAATGTGAGGCACTGGCGTGGGTTGGGTTTTATTATTTCTCCTTGAATAGGTAATCCTTACAGTTGGTTGCGTAAGAGAAAGTTCTTTCTCTTTATGGAAAACTTCTGCTTCTGATGCTGGTTCACCTGTAGGAGACAATTGGTCAATCTCATTAGTCCATATGGGTGGGGACCCAAATTTTTGAGCTATTGAATCATCTTTGAGCTTGTGTTCAGCCCATTTTGATTTCTCCTTCCTTTAATCTCTTAGTCATTGTTCTATTCTTCTTATCACATTATGGGTCTTGACTCTAACATCTTCTGTTAGGAATAACAGTCCACCAACACAACTGGGAGGGGGGTGAATCAATTATGAGATAGATTATTAAAAATTAAACTTTATAAACCAAAACTTCACATCAAATGATAACACGATAAATTCAAACATAATAACACAATCCTTTGTTGTCGAGGAAACTCTGTCAAAGGTAAAACCCCGGTGGGAATTAGCACCCACAAATGATGTACTGAGAGTATAGTATCCCTGTTAAAATATTTATCCATGTTAGAAGCTTATTATAGTATTATAGTACAAAGTCCCTATTAGGAGTCAAGATTAACAATGGGCTCACTGCCCAGGCACACTTCCCAAAGAAGGTTAAAGCCACCCTCAAGGATTTACAATCCCAACAAGTGTATATAGAAAATATACAATCCAATGAACTTTCTGATAGAGAATGTATTTTCTTGGTCAGTTCCAGTGAAGTACAATGAACATATCCTCTACTCTACATCCAACAATTCATTAGGCTTTGCAACTTCCACACTTCTTTGTCTCAATCAATCACCTTCTATTGATAGGATTTTGTGATGGCCTCGCCAACAGGAGATGAGTTGTCACCGAATACTAGAGTATCGACCAACTTCACCTGAAGAGGAGTTTGAGAGAGATAGCTCTCCTGGCATCCAAGAACATAGTTATCGGGTCATGACAGTGCGAGCTTAGCACAGTTGGACAAGTGACTATTTGTTTTGAGGGGATACCTAGTTTTGACTCGTAGACCTCTGAAACTTCAGGGATAGTGGGTTTCCTGCAAACATAATTTATATCTGACGAAGAAAATAACAAAAGATAAAATAGGGTTAGTGTATATCTCTGAATATACCCATGACATATGTTCCCATAACATCAACAAAGTTCCAGATAAAATAAAAAATGAATACTAGATATACATACAACCTTCAATCAAACGTATATCAGTAGCAAAGCAAAGTATTTCATTGAATCATTACAAAACTGGAACAGAGGACATAAGAAAGCATACAACATGAGAAACCTTTTGCTAACTATAGGATCAGAAACAAAAAAGAGCATAGGGATGAATGGTGTTCCTCATTCTTTCATTAACTTCAAATCCAACATCACTGGTAGTTACACTAGCGGCTCCAAGGGAGCATTAATCTACTCAGAACTTTTGAAAAACAAGATTGCATAAAGACTAAAAGATTGTATTACTAGTGGAGAGCTAAATCATCAATTTGTTTAACCCTTAGAATGGCATCAGAATTTGTATTTATAGAAAACTCTAACTACCTAAGGGACTATCCCTACGCTTTCTATTTACATTATATTACAATATTTACAGCCGGTACTACCTGCGCTGTCAAAACTTCCTAATATAATACAATCATTTGAAAAGAGAAGATAAGAAAGAAGCCCTGGGAAAACCACCATTGGAAAGAGCATCCTTGTACTTGTAGACATGAGGGAAATTCCCTAAGTGACCTAGGCCATATTCCCTCTTTAATGTTCTTATGTACTTTGGTGACTTGGATGAGTCGGGGTACGCCAGATAATAAATGCTAGAACAACGTCTCAAGAACTGGGAGGCATTTGCAGTGAACCAATGGATCAACTATGAATAGTCACACTAAGAGGGATAGTCATAGAGCTGGAAGCATGTTGTAGATAGTGATCGGTCGGCTTGAGAAAGAGCTGTCAACACTCATCACTAAAAAGAATAAAAAACTGGGAACCCGGGGTCCGGATCTGGGAGCTTACGTTCAAAAGAATAAAGAATGAGACTGTATGCAACTTCTGCTAAAGGATCCCAGAGTCTAGGATATTTTACTAGCCTTTCAATTTTTCATATGCCTCCAAGAATCTAGAGGATGCCATCTTCATCTATATCCTTCAAGAAATCCTGATGATCGACTGATCCCTGAAAATGGAGGCTGACACTTTCGGCCTTATCATTCAATTCTACAACCACCTTGGCCACATCATGGGATTTGAGTAATACTTGGGAGAGTTCCACCATGGTGGCACCATTAACATTCCCCCTAAGTTGGAATTGAGCCTTCACCACTTCATCAAACTTAGCAATTATAGAATCAATAGGAGTATAAGTCCCAGGGCTGAGAGGATCAGCCGATGTGATTTCTTGGATGAGGGAAACATATTGGTCCAAAGGACTCCATACTGCCTACAGTTGTTCTTCAACCACTCATACCAGTTGCTTTCTAGTTTTGACTTTGAATGCAAGTATGGAGTATTGAGTTTGGAGGAACCCGTGTGATTCATCCCCTAGAATGACTGTGTTTATTAACTCATCTTCCCCAAAATCCAAAATCTCTGATGAGGTATCCCTCTAATCTTCATATTTCTCAATCTCTCCCTGCCACTAGGGAATGTTGGAATCTATCTAATTTGATAAATCATTTAACGAGAAAAATTATGGGAGAGACTCAGACAAAAAACTTCTTATCACCCCCACCTGATGAGAAATCCACTCATCTACTGCTAATGCCTTCTTCTTCATAGTTTTTTGAGTATCAACATCACTTTGTGGTAGCGGTGTCCTAGGGACTAAGGATCTTGGTGTCTCAGAAGTGAGGGGTGCACTAATTTTTTTAGGAGTCTTGAAAGGTTAGCATTAGCTACTTTCAACTCCTGAATCTTATGAGATTGTTTCTCATACCGGGCCTGAATAGCCTGACATGTTTCATTTAGGAGGTCTAGTTCCCCCTGTTGAGTTCTTTTACCCAGAGACATCTCCGTGATTACATATTCTCCGGTAGTTACCTTAGAATCCTCTTTCCCTAGTGGAGGGGTGGCAACTGTCACCACAATGTTTCCATCTGGGGCCCTTCTAGTGTTGTGAAGGGTATGAGCCTTCTTGGGCTTCTTATGAATTTGACCCTCGGCTAACATCTCGGCAAGTGATAATGGGGTCGTGATAGTAGTTGGGGATTTTCTTTTTCGGGCTTCCACTAGCCACTACGGCGGGGCACCTAGCCCGCCTTTCATCATCATCCCTAAGCTTGAAGTGTCCCAAGGGTTCAATTCAAGCTTCCCCCCGGGTGTATTGTTTGTTGTATCACTGGGGTCCTTGTCTATGTGTTCTTTATCTCCCTCCCCGTCACCCTCGGGAATGGTGTTTACATATGGACTAGGTGGCAGAGGAGGCTAAGGTAGCTCATTGAGATCTACCTATTGGAAAATGGCTGCAACTTTGTCATCCGCTATATCTGGTGGTGTCAGCAAACTTTGATCACCAGTTAAGCCCAAAATCACAGCGTCAGAGGTTATAGTTGCTCCTGAAGATCAGATTCCCTCTTCAGCCGACATTTTCTCTATGACCGAATTGTTCCCTTGTCCTTATGGTATTTCCTTTTCACCTTCGGCTTCATCAAGCTGGGGTTCTCCTTCTTCTTGGGCTGCCACATCTTCTGGCCCTGTTGACTCAAGTATGGGAACTTCAACTTATTGTTTTGCTATCTCTTCTATGTCATAGTCAACCATACCATGTAGCTCTCCAAGATCACCCAGTGGGAAGAAGTCATCAACGTTGATCTGTGCTATCTTTGGGGGACTTGCTGGATGATCCTCCTTTTTGGAGGAGGAGGAAGAAGAAAGCATCTCGACCTTAGGTACATCTTTGGGATCCAGGCCTAAATTCTTACTCTACAGGGACCGACTTGCCTTTTGTTTCTTTCTCCTTTAAGTGGCACTTCGCGGTCTGTAGCTGTCGTTGTTCTAGCAATTTCTTATTCACATGTTGCACTTAACAAAATAGCCAAGGATGGAGAACCTCCTATCAGGGGACAAGAGCCTACCGGCGTAGCTCCAAGACCAAAAGTCACTCTGGAGTTTGTTGCGTCCATTAATTTTTGGGAGTGCTCCATCTTCTCACCCAACTGCTCCATTAGGGGGCCAAAATGGGATCCGATACCTAAGGTGGGGTGCTAAATTTCTTCTTTCCATGAATTTCTTCTTTCCTGAATCTTCCAAACAATGCTTATCCAACCAGACACTCTTCGAGCATACCCTCTCAAAATACAAGTGGCTGCACTCAATTACTACTCTCGAGATGGCCCCAATGTCCAAAATTTCTAATGTATCCTAGTCCACTGGAGGGAGGTCCATATTATCTATACCTATTTCTTTATACTTGGGGTCCTTTGGGGGCCCAATATTTGAGAAAATCCGTGGGAATTTCCAGAGCTTGAGTTGTTCCATCATCCTTTTTTTTTTTTTTTTAAATCTTGGTGTAGTATCGCTTCCAAACATCGTAATCATCTTGGCTGTTGGCCCAAAAATCTTCTATGTGTCAAACATGTGCGTTTACCCCCTTTGGTATCAACCTTTCTAGTCTCCCAAGGGGATCATAATCCATGCGGCGAAAAGAATATTTTTCTAAGTTAAAACTACTTATCTAATTTTTGCCTCCCCGAGCCGCAGCTAGGGAGAAAGAGTATTCCCCACATATGAAAGGGAATGTCAAGGTGGTAACTTTCTTGGCAGAATTCAAGACATGAGACTCCAAAATCTTCCTGTAGAACTCTAAAAAAACTACTCTATCCCTACAATATTTGGGCAATAGGAAGGGCTCTCTAGAGAAGTCGGTGATGAACTATAACTAATTGAATGTTTGAAGATGTTAATTTGATGATCACCAAGACACAAAAAGTTAATGCAAGACATTAAATTAGTTAATGTATTGTATTTACATTAATATCAACTTGCTATAATCTGTATGGTTATGTACATACTACTAAAGACTTCAAAGAACCAATGAATCAAAGGCTATGCTATCAGTAATGCATAAAAGTTAAGTATTCACAACGTGACAGTATACACCGATGGAGTGCACACCAATGAACAGAGTAAACCAATGAGAGAAAATTCACAGTGTTACCTGATGAGAAAAAACACAACATTACCGATGAGAAAAGTCACAGTGTTACCCGACGAGCAAAAGCACAATGTAACCTGACGGTTAGAATTATAGTATTTCCTCACAGATAGATAAACACTGCAAGACAGAGATCACGAAGACAACTGAAGTCTCAACAAAGGAATAGTCATTTGTCACCGATGACTAATTGAAGTATTGACTGACAGAACAAGATTTCAAAAACAAAAAAAGGCTTAGCTGTCAAGAGCTAAATATAGACTTAACTGGTAATTATCATTTCTTTAATCAACAAGATAAAGCCAAAGATAAGTAAAGGATTTAAAGTTGTTTTGTCCAGTTGGCAAGAAGATCTCTATGAGATAAAACATGAGTTTTGATTTAAATCTAATTGGAAGGAATTTTGAATCATGCCAAGATCAAAAAATCCAAGAAACAGTGAAATCATATCTATATAAGAGACAATCTAATTCAATGTGAATTAGGGGAGTGACAAGAGAATAGATGCTGAAGAGATTTTGAAAGAGAAGAAAGTCTTCATTCAGACCTGACCAATCAAGCTAAAGAAAGTGCTAAATTCTATAGATACCGATGAACAGTGATACAACATCACAGAGAAGAATAGTGTGGAGAAAAGGTATTGAATTGATAACATCGATCATAAAGGTAATGTACTTACAATAGATCTAAAAATCTGCAATTCTAGTTGTATATGTGAATAGATCAATTTACTATTTTAATTTAACCATTGAAGAATCAAGTCTCTTAACCAAGCAGGACTTAAAAGTCTTTTCTAATTGAGATACATCCCAAGGAGTATCAAAAAGTTTTATCATACAAAGTAGCATTGGATATGCCCGATATCTATTGACATGCCAAGTGAGTGTTTGATCAACGATGGTAGCATTATATTCCAGATACTAAGTAAAAAAATATTCATTTGAATCCTCTAACAAGGTCACACCTAATAGTGTGTTTGTAACCTTTAACAAGGTTGGCTCTTCACCGAGCTCACTTCACAAGAGTGAAAATTTGGGTTACCGGTCCCAGTGGTTTTTCCCTTAATAGGGTTTCCATGTTAAAAATCCATGTGCCAATGTGTTTATGAGTCATTACTTTATTATTTTGCATTTCACATAAGTAAATCAGGATTGATTGGTATACACTAGTTATTTACTATATTTCGGTAAATAGAAAGACTGCTAATCGGTAAAAGTAAGAATAAGGTTTGAAAGAGTAATCCAAGCAGAAGTTATTTGTTATTAATATTTCAAGGCAATCATCTTGTAGGAATGAGGATAACTAGAGGCTTATAAATGTGGTAATAGGTTTTTGGGTTCATTTAGGGATCAATTTTTTAGGCCACTGATTCACCCCCCCCCCGCCCCTCTCATTTATTCTAACAGTTGGTATCAGAGCTTGTGTGCTTAGAAGGAAGGTTTCAAGACCAAAGCTAAATATCACAAGATGAACATATGAGATGTGCCCAAGTTGAATAAAGACATCTTTTCATCATGCCAAAGAATGATAAAACTCCACTTATCAGGTATTGGAAATGATGTTACTCAATACTTAGATACTGAATATGTGTTTCCCATAGGAACACTCATAGTTGAACAAATGAGAGAGAAGCATTAGCACAACTACATTATTATAGAGTTTTCTTCCTCACTCTTTGATGCTGAATTTGAAGATGTCAAAACATGCACAACTGCAATGTAGATGTGGGATAAATTGAAGCTTGTACATGGTGGTGATATAAATGTTCTGAGAGCCAAGGCAGAAATCCTTAGAGAAAATTTTGATCTCAAAATGAAAGAAGGTGAAAAATCACACAGTACAGAACAAGAATCAAAGATGTAGTCAATGCTATCCAAGGAGTTGGAGGTGTACTAGATGAAGAGACAGTGGTAAGTAAAATTCTAAGAACCTTACTATCTACTTATGCTATTAGAGTATCTTTCATACAAGAAATGAGAGCAGTAGAAAATAACAATGTTACTCTAGATAGTTTGATTGGAAGGCTGATTTCATTTGAGATGAATAACTTTGATAATTATGTCTTACCAAACATAGAGTCTACATTCAAATATTCTTTGAGAATAAGTAAATCAAGTCATAAACACACTATGAGAAAATTTAGTGAAATTGAAAGTGAAGAAGATCTTGATGAAATTGAAGCACTTATGGCTAGAAGAATGCAGAGAGGCAAAGGTAAATACAAAGTTAAATTACCACTTGTATGTTTTAATTGTAAAGAGATTGGACACTTTGCTGCAAGATGTCCTATGAGAAGAAAAGATGACAGAAGTAATGACAGATCATTTCAAAATAAGTTTGACAGAGGTGATAACCAAGATTACAGAAGCAACCGACAATCAGAAAGAAGAGATACCCAAGACTACAAGGAAAAAGGAAAGAAGGCCAGTTACCTAGCTACATGCAAATATGAAGATACTGACACCAAATCTGATGAAGACATCGAGATGGTGTTTGTGGCAGTAAAAGATGATTCAGATGAAGATGAAAGGTATGTAGAAACTACACTCATATCTAAAGTTAGAAAGAATGATATCTGGATCATAGGTAGTGGTTGCACTCACGACATGACTGGTGAAATAGAAAAGTTTAATACTTTTGAGTATTATAATGGTGGTTCAGTAAGAATGGGTAATGACACACCCTGTCCAATTAAAGGTAAAGGAACTATAATGTTGAATAACCTCATAAAATGTGAAAAAGGCTTATTGGGTGAAAGGATTGAATTATAATCTATTGAGCATTTTTTAGCTGAATAATTCAGGTCACTGAGTAGCATTTGAAAATAAGAAAGAAAAGATCTTTAATGAATTAGGAAGATTGATTGGAACTGGTGAACAGACCAAAGGTAACTTATTCTATCTGAATGATACTAACACCACTTGCTTAATGGCTAGAAATGAAGACATATGGTTGTGGCATAAAAGATTGCGTCATGTAAATTTTGACAACATGATAAATATAAGCAAAAAGAGAAATGTAAGAGGCTTATCGAGCATGTCAAATCCAGACAATATCATGTGCAAAAATCATCAAAAAGGTAAGATGAAAAAGTCTAGTTTCAAAAGAAAAACCCATACATCTGATGCCATTCTAGAATTAGTCCATACTGATCTATGTGGACCCATGAAGACAAAGAGTTACTATGGTGATAGATATTTCACTCTCTTTGTTGATGATTACTCTAGAATGATGACAGTTATGTTTCTAAAAGATAAATCAGAAGCATTCAAGATGTTTAAATGGTACAAAGAATGGTAGAAAAACAAAGTGGTAAGGAATTGAAATGCTTAAGATCAGATAGAGGAGGGGAATTCATTTTAGATGAATTCACTAACTTTTGCAATGAGCATGGAATCAAAAGACATGTCTCTGCACCAGGAACACCACAATAAAATGGAATTGCTAAAAGAAGGAATAGATCCATTATTGATTGTGCAAGGACACTGATTATAGAGAAAGGCATCACCCAAATATTCTAGAGGGAAGTTGTCAGTACTGCTATTTACACATTGAACAGAGTACAATTGAAGAAAGACACCAAGAAGACACCCTATGAGCTATGGTATGGTTACACACCCAATGTAAGTTACTTCAAGATCTTTGGTAGTCAATGTTATATCTTAAAAGATGATAGAAATGGAAAGATTGAATCCAAAAGTGATGAAGGTATCTTTCTAGGGTATTCCACCAAGAGCAAGGCTTATAAATGTCTTAATAAAGCCTCTAACAAAATTGTTGAAAGTGTAAATGTAAAGATAGATGAATTTTCAGAGAAGAATGAAAAGGAAAGCACAAAAGAACTAGAGGACTACAACAGGTTTGTTTACAATGAAGAACCTGACACTCTACCCGAACAACAATGTATAGCTCCCAACCAACAGAATATTGCAATCGAGCATCAAGCTGCAAATACTAAAAAATCAGGATATTGCTCAAGATGATGTACCAAGCGATGGAGATCAGAATGAAGGACAAAATGATGATCAAAATGATAAAAAAAGAATTGAACCTGTAATTTCCAAGTATGTCAGAAGGTACCATCCACAGAACTAGATCATAGGAGACAAGAAGGCTAGTATGAGAACTATAAGTAAGTCTCTAAACACAAGATGTCTAATTTGTGATTTTGAGCCAAAATTTGTCAATGTTGCACTTGATAATAAAGAATGGATTAGTGCTATGAATGAAGAAATTGAGAAGATTGACAAAAATAAGACATGGATACTTGTACTAAGACTAGATGACAAATATGTCATCAGTACCACATGGATATTTAGAAATAAACTAAATGAGAATAAAGAAGTCACCAGAAACAAAGCAAGACTAGTATGCAAGGGGTATGCACAAGAAGGGATTGACTATGGAGAAACCTTTGCACCCATTGCTACGTTAGAAGGAGTGAGAATATTACTTTCTTATGCTGCATTTAAAGGATTCAAGGTATACCAGATGGATGTCAAGTCTGCATTCCTAAATGGAATACTTGAGGAAGAGGTATACATTGAGCAACTAGAAGGGTTTTTTTATCCAGACAAGAGGAACATGGTATGTAGACTACACAAATCCTTGTATGGATTGAAATAAGCACCGAGAGCCTGGTATGAAAGACTTCATTCCTATCTCATAAGTATTGGATTTGTAAGAACTAGTGAAAACAATAATATTTATTTGAAGGAAGATACTGATGCTAACATTTTGATTGCTGAAATATTTGTTGATTACATCATATTTGGAGGCAATGATATGATATGAAAATCATTTGCAAATGAAATGAGAAAAGAGTTTGAGATGTCTATGTTTGGAGAGATCAAGTTCTTTCTTGGTCTATAAATCATGCAACAAGATGAAGGCATTTTCATTACACAATCCAAATACATCAAGGAAGTGCTGAAATATTCAAGATGGAAGATTCCAAGCTAGTTGGAACACCGATGGAAACTAGATATAAGCTGACAAAGGAGGATAAGTCACCTGAGGTAAATCAAACTTTGTATGGATCAATGATTGGCAAACTCATGTATGTTGTACATACTAGACCAGATATTGCACATGCCGTAGGAATAGTTGTAAGATTTTCTACTAATACTAGGGAATCACATATGACTGTTGTGAAAAGAATCCTAAGATATCTGAAGAATACCGAGGACTATGGCTTATGGTATAGAAGAGAAGGAAAATTTGAACTTAAGTTATTTACCGATGCTGATTGGGTTGGAAACATTGATGACCAAAACAGCACAACTGGAGGAGCATTCTTTATGGGTGACAGACTTGACACATAGAATAGCAAGAAGCAAGGATGCATCTCTCAGTCTACTATAGAGGCAGAGTATGTTGCTATTACTGCAAACTGCTCAAATATTGCATGGATCAAATAATTACTGGAAGGTATCAATATGAAAATTCTTGAACCAGTAATTATCTATTGTGATAATACCAGTGCAATTAACATTTCCAAGAATCCAGTCATGCATGTTAAGATAAAGCATATTGCTATCAAGTATCATTATTTAAGAGAACAAGTTCAAGAAAAGGAGGTGATACTTGAGTATATATAATCAAAGGAACAATTAGCTAATATCTTCACCAAGCCATTACCCAAGGATACATTTGAGTACTTGAGAAAAAGACTTGGGGTCAGACCCTTGTCTATTGGTCAGTAGGATGACTAGAAGGCTGCATCATCCTACATATTATCAGAATATCATTCATGTTGATGCAAGAAAAGAGATAGACTTCAAAGATACATCTTTACACATGAAGATATTTATGTACACCAAGCACCAGAGTTGTTATATTGCTAATGAATTGGGAAATTCAGGAATATATTGAATGGATAGAAAGGATTGTTTGGCATTACTGTCAAATATTTGTTTGGAATTGTTGTCAAAGGGAGAGATTATATCCATTATCAAATTATCCAAAGGGAGAGAAACATTATCACATTATCCAAAGGGAGAGTACATACAAAGGGAGAGATTGCTGACAAGAGAGAAAAGAGACATCAAAGAAAAGAACAGTCAAAGGGAGAGAGTTTTTACACAAGAAGAGAACACATCACATCAGAAGAAGAAATATTCTACATCTATCTAGTGATGGGATTGAAGACAACCTTGGCAATCCTGCTCAACCAAAAATATGTTTACTTTCATTTCCAGTTTGTTCTCTGTCACTCAGCTTCTTTTGCTCGACATGCTTGTCGAGTTGCTCGGTCATGCTGGTTTTCTTCTATTGCTCGGTCCCTCTTTGGCTGAGTGCTCTGTTGCACGGTCATGATTTTTCGAGTTGGTTTTATTTGGGATTTGGAGCTACTAGCCAAATTTGACATTTAATTTATGTGGCTGAGTTAATGTGGGGTCTGTTATTGGGATCTGTGTGGACCTAAATTTGGGTCTCACCTTTGTATTTGAGTGCCAACTTATCTGTTGGACTCTTGTATATATTCTTTTGTATGTTCTTAGTTCAGGAGCAAGTCTTAGAGAAAGAATAAAATGTTAGATATTGAACATCTAAGATCTCTATTGTAAGAAGATCATTTGTAATATATTTTGATGTATATGGCCATAACCAGGAAGGCCTTACAGCCTAGCATATATTGAGTTTGATCAATTAATGATAAAAGATCACTGTGTTTCCCTCTTTGACTGTGTTGTTGTGTTAATTCTGCATTGTTTCCACAAGGTGGATGGTTTTGGGTGTGCCCTAGGCCCCAGATCCTTCTTCTCTTGCGTTAGGTGGTATCAAAGCGAGTTGAGATCCATGTTTCCTTCTTGTAAACTCTAAGGATATTTTGTTTTAGGGTGGTAGGTTACGATCTGACCTACAATTTCAGAGATTTTCAAGATGGTTCGTGGGAGAGGAAATCTTGATCAAGGTCTAGCTAATATGCTTAGACAAATGGTTTCAATATTGGAAGCTGTTGGGACAGCCCATTACAGAGGAAGACATCTTGAATATGTTAGTGATGATGAATTTGAAGAGGTTCAAGGTGAAGTTGCACCTGCACCTGTGATGGGCCAGGAAGAAGAAAGATTCCTAAGAGCCTTGAAAAGTTTGAAATCTACACCTCAGTTTAATCCTCCTGAGTATAGTAGAAAATTAGATTCTGATGGATTGATTGACTGGATAACTAAAATGGAAAAGTATTTTGAATATGAGATTATTGCAGAGGATAAGAAGGTGAAGATAGCTAGCACAAATCTAAAAGTTCATGCATCCTTATGGTGGGAACATCTACAATTGGATAGAAAGAAGAAAGGAAAAAACAAAATCAAGGTATGGGATAAGATGGTAAATAAATTAAAAGGCAAGTTTCTTCCTTGTGATTACCAAATTAACCTAATATGACGAATGCAAAGTTTGAAGCAGAAAGACAAGTTAGTAAAGGACTAAACTGAGGAATTATATAGATTAGACATCAAATTAGGACATGTTGAAAATGAAGTGGAAAGAGTTGCAAGATATTTGAATGGTTTGAGAAGTTCCATACAAGATGAGATCAGTTTGGTCAAAATGGAAGGTATTGAAGAGGCATACCAATTTTCCCTAAAAGTTGAAGAAAAGTTGAACAAAAGATATGAACAAAGACAAAGAGGTAGAGGTGGTAGATTCCCTAGAGGAAGAGGTAGATCTCATGGTGAAAATAGTAGATCTGAACCAAACAGGTCAATTTCAGACACATCTCAAGATAAAGGAAAGGCTGAATGAAAAGGTGGAAATTCATACCAAGGAAGAGGCAATTATTCCAGAGGGGGATATAGCAGAAGAGGGTTCCAAGTAACTTGTTACAACTATGGTGAAGAAAGACATAAATCCTTTGAGTGTACTCATGCAAGCAAGAAAGTGGGTAGTAGTAGATAAATGCATTGATCCAAGAAGAGGCATCCAATGAACCTGAAAGTAATCTCATGATCCGAAGGATACTATGGAGTGAGAAAGATAAGCAAGATCCAATCAGGAAAAGTTTGTTCAAGACCAAATGTAGATTTGCAGACAAAGTTTGGAATGTGATTGTTGACAATGGAAGCTCAGAGAATCTGTCATCTGAGGAAATGGTTGCAAATTTACAGTTGGAGAGGATAAAACATCCAAAACCCTACAAGATCTCATGGATCAAGGATGAGAATGTTAGGAATAAGGTGTCTCAACCTTGGATAATTCCTATTCTTATTATTTTTTTTATAAAATGTATTTCTTGCAAATAATGTTGATGTGTCGGCATCTTGAATTGTGTGTAAGGAGATCATGGCTAAAACGGTTATGACGAGTTCCTATGACACATAAGAGCTATGTCAGGAAGATTCAATGACAGGTGAAGACATGTGGCAACTGATAAATGTGAGTACTGTACACTCTTCCCCAATTGTGGGGTTCAGTGCATCACCCCGAAAATAAATTTGGGTTTCCTATTTTCTCGGAGAATGGTAAAACCCTAATACTGTTATCTTTGGGAGTAGCCGTAAAAAGTCAAGTGCATGATATATGCATTTTTTAGGGTTGCGAAGAGAAGTGATGCGAGTGTATTGTTGGAACATTTTTATGCTGCCGTTATTTGTCTTCAAGGGTTTTTAAGTCTTCTAAAAGAACTTGCATTGCAAGTGTGTTGTAAGCTGTAATAGTTTTGATCAATACATTGTGCAGGTTTTGGAGTGCTGGGGTTTTTTACCGAAAGGTTTTCCCCAAGGTATATCATTGTGTCATTCTCTATTTTCTATATGCATGGTATGTGTTTTCAATATCTCTGTTAAAGTATTTAACGAATCTGAAATTGTAAGGGTTTAAAAGAATTTGCATAATACTTTCCTATAGAGATTAGCGTAGGAAGTTGTTTCCGCACCTGAGTTTCCTTACAGAGCATACACTAATGGTGAGTGAACAATATTTTGTGAATCTAAAAATTGGAAAGTACTATGATAAGGTGTTTTGTGATATTATGCCAATGGATTGTTGTCATATTTTATTGGGTAGACCTTGGCAATATGATAGACATGCTATACATGATAGAAGGTTTAATATATATTCTATTTGGGTTGATGGTAAGAAGCAAATTTTGTTACCTTTGATTGAAGAATATGCTGATGAGTTATGTACATCTGTGAAAGTTTGTCTGATGGAAGGTAGACATTTTTCTAAGGATTTGAAAAGAGATGATATTTGATATGCTTTGATTCCTAATAAAACAAGTAAGAATGAAAAAGATGACATACCTACAGAAGTTGAGAAGTTGCTGACTGAATACAAAGAAATCATTTTAGATAATGTACCTGATGGTTTACCACCAATCATAGATATCAGTCATTGTATGGATTTGATTTTTGGAGCTATAAGTTTACCAAACAAGGAACCTCATTGGTTAACACCTACCAAAAATGAAGAGCTTAACCAACAAGTTCATGAGTTGTTGAGCAAAGGCTTGATCCGAGAAATTTTGAGTCCATGTGCAGTACCACCTGTGTTGGCACATAAGAAGAATGGAGAATGTGCATTGATTCTAGAGCAATTAACAAGATCACAGTAAAGTATAGGTTTCCTATACCAAGAATGGATGACATAATGTATTGTTTGAGTGGAGCAAAGTATTTTACCAAAATTGATTTGAAAATTGGATATCATCAGGTCAAAATTAGAGAAGGTGATGAATAGAAGACTGCTTTCAAGACAAAAGAAGGTTTGTATGAGTGGTTGGTTATGCCTTTTGGTTTAACTAATGCACCCAGTACATTTATGAGGTTGATGAATGAAGTTTTGAAGAAATTCTTGAATAAATGTGTGATTGTATATTTGGATGACATTCTGATATTTAGTAAGACTAGAGAAGAGAATTTGATGCATATAAGACAACTGTTGTGGAGATTGAAAGAGGAAAAGTTGCTGATAAATCTGAAAAAGTGTTCCCTCATGAAAGAGGAGCTTGTGTATTTGGGTTTTGTAATTTTAGTTGATGGATTGAAGATGGATCCAGAGAAGGTTGAAGCCATACTGAGTTGGCCTACACCTGAGAATGTTACTAAGGTAAGATCATTTCATGGTTTGGAAATTTTTTACAGGAAGTTTATCATAAATTTAAGTTCTATTTGCAATGCTATGACTGAAATAATGAGAGGAGACAAAAGAGAATTCAAATGGACACATGGAGCTGATAAGGATTTTGAAGCTTTAAATATGAAGGTTGCTAAATTACCTGTGTTAGCCTTACCTAATTTCAATAAGGTATTTCAAGTTGAATGTGATGCAAGTGGAAGTGCAATTGGAGCTGTGTTAACTCAAGAAGGTAAACTTGTTGCTTTCTTTAGTGAAAAGTTGAATGATGCAAATAGAAAATATTCTATCTATGATCAAGAGTTCTATGCTATTGTGCAAGCTATGAAGAAATGGAGGCATTACTTGATGTCAAATGAATTTGTGTTGTATACTGATCATAAGGCTTTACAGTATTTGGGTAGTCAAAATAAGTTGAATCAGAGACATATGAAATGGGTAGAGTATTTGTAGAGCTTTACATTTGTGATTAAGCATAA
>MU223137.1:292607-338156 GCA_018584345.1 Thuja plicata | reverse complement strand
AGTTATGTATACCGAGAGGATCAATGAGAACTAATCTGATAAAGGAGAAACATAGTAGTGGATTGGCTGGACACTTTGGCATTGATAAAACATTGAGTTTGCTGAAGGAGAGGTACTTTTGGCCTCACTTGTATAAGGATGTTCATAAATTTGTGAGAAGTTGTGGAGTTTGTAGTGTTGCAAAGGGAGTGAGTCACAATACTGGTTTGTATACACCAATATTTGTTCCTGAGAAACCTTGGAGTGATATAAGCATGGATTTTGTTCTTGGACTTCCGAGGATAACAAGAGGTAATGATTCTATATTTGTTGTTGTGGATAGATTTTCCAAGATGACACATTTCATACCATGTAGGAAAACATCAGATGCAGTACACATAGCAGATCTTTTCTTTAAGGAGATTGTCAGATTGCATGGATTACTGAGGAGTATCATCTCTGACAGAGACAGTAAGTTTGTAAGTTATTTTTGGAGAACACTTTGGAAGTAGCTGAATACTAAGTTGAAATTTAGTCCTATATTTCACCCATAGACTAATGGACAGAAAGAAGTTGTAAAAAAAAGTTTGGGTAACTTGTTGAGATGTTTAGTTGGAGACACACTAGGCAATTGGGATTTGATTTTGGCACAAGCAGAGTTTGCATACAATAGTTCAGTAAACATAAGTACTAGAAAGACACCATTTGAGATTTTTCATGGCACACAACATAGAGGTATATCAGATTTGAGAGACATTATTGGAGAAGAGAAAAGGAGTTCTGAAGTAGAGGAATTTGCAGAATTTATGAAGACATTGCATGAAGATGTGAAGCAAAAGATGGAGAAAAGCAATCAGAAATACAAGGATGATGCAGACAGATCAAGAAGACATAAAAAATTTGAATTTGGTGATGTTGTAACGGTTCATCTTAAGAAAGGAAGATTTCCTATTGGAACATATGGTAAACTGAAGATGAAGATATTTGGTCCTTATAAAATAATGAGAAAATTTGATAGTGGAAATGCTTATGAAGTTGAATTACCTGATGACATGGATATATCACCTATATTCAATATTTCAGACTTGTATGAATATCAAGAACCTGATGAAGTGAAAATACCAAGTGATTATCCTAAGAAGCAGATAGAGCAAGTGGAGAAGATCTTGAAACAGAGAGTTTCCAAAAGTACAAGAGGAAAGGAATATATGAAATATCTGGTAAAGTGGAAAAATAGAATGATTGAGGACTCATCTTGGATTTATCAATCTAATTTGGATTCATTTCAGGTTGGACCTGATACATGATTTGGGGAATCATTCTTTTCAACCCCAGGTTTCTGATGTAGGAGCATCTTGGGTCCTTGGAAATCCTGCTAAACCAAAAAAATGTTTACTTTCATTTCTAGTTTGTTCTTTGTCACTCGGCTTTTGTTTCTCAGCATGCTTGTCGAGTTTCTCGGTCATGTTGGTTTTCTTTTATTGCTTGGTACTTCTTTGGCTGAGTTCTTTGTTTCTTGGTCATGCTTTGTCGAGTTGGTTTTATTTGGGATTTGGAGCTACTGGTCGACTTCAACATTTAATTTATGTGGCTGAGATAATGTGGGGTCTCTCATTGAGATCTGTGTGGACCTAAATTTGGGTCTCACCTTTGTATTTGAGCACCAACTTCTCTGTTGGACTCTTGTATATATTATTTTGTATGTTCTTAGTTTAGGATCAAGTCTTAGAGAAAGAATTTTTTTTTAAGATATTGAATATCTTAGATCTCTATTGTAAGAAGATCATTTGTAATACATTTTGATGTATATGGTCATAACTAGGAAGGCCTTATAGCCTTGCATGTATTGAGTTTGATCAATTAATGATAAAAGATCATTGTGTTTCCCTCTCTCACTGTGTTGTGTTAATTCCGCATTATTTCCGCAAGGTGGATGGTTTTGGGTGTTCCCTAGGCCCCAGTTCCTTCTTCTCTTGCATCAAAAAGAGAGCTACAAGAACCAAATCTAAGCTATGTGAGCTTACCAAGGACTAGATATTTGTATCGGTTATAGTGCATAAAATCAGTAGTTTGATGAACTTAAACTATTATATTTCATATTGTATTAGTGATAATATAGTGTGATAATGTAGTGTGTTTCCATCAATACCAAAGGGAGAGATTGATGAACTATAACTGATTGAATGTTTGAAGATGTTAAGTTAATGATCACTAAGACACAGAAAGTTAATGGAAGACATTAAATCAGTTAACATATTGTATTGTCATTAATGTCAACTTGATATAATCTATATGGTCATGTACATACTGCAAAAGACTTCAAAGAACCAATGAATCAAAGGATATGCTATCAATAATGCCTAAAAGATAAGTATTCACAAGGTGACTGTATACACCGATAGAGTGCACACCAACAGATAGAGTAAACCAATGAGAGAAAAGTCATAGTGTTACCCGACGAGAAAAAGCACAACATTATCAATGAGAAAAGTCACAGTGTTACCCGATGAGAAAAAGCACAGTGTAACCCGACAGTCAGAATTATAGTGTTTCCCTATGGATAGACAACACCAATGGATGGAGATCCCAAAGACAATTGAAGTTTCACTGACATCTGTTACCACCGACAACTAATTGAAGTATTAACCGACAGAATAAAGAGATCATAAAAGACAAAAGGCTTAGCTGTCAAGAGCTAAATATAGACTTAACTTGTAATTATCATTGTTTTAATCAACAAGATAAAGCCAGAGATAAGTAAAGGATTTAAAGTTGTTTTATTTAGTTGGCAAGAAGATCTCTACGAGATAAAACATGAGTTTTTCTTTAAATCTAATTGGCGAGAATTGTGGATCATGCCAAGATCAAGAAAGCCAATAAATGGTGAAATCATGTCTATATAAGAGAAAAGATAATTCAATGTGAATTAGGGGAGTGACAAGAGAATAGATGCAAAAGAGATTCTAAAGGAGAAGAAATTCTTCATTCAGACCTGATCAATCAAGCTGAGGAAAGAGATAAATTCTACAGACATCGATGAATAGTGATACAACATCACAGAGCAGAACATTGTGTAGAAAAGGTATTGAATTGATAACATTCATGAGAAAGGTAATGTACTTACAATAGATCTAAAAATCTGTAATTCTAGTTGTATATGTGAACAGATCAATTTACTATTTCAATTTAACCATTGAAGCATCAAGTCTCTTAATCGAGAAGGACTTAAAAGTATTTTCTAATTGAGATACATCCCAAGGAGTATCAAAAAGTTTGATCATACAAAGTAGCATTGGATATTCCCGATACCTATTGACGGGCCAAGTGAGTGTTTGATCAAGGATGGTAGCATTAGATTCCATATACTAAGTGACAAACTATTCATTTAAATCCTCTAACAAGGTCACACCTAACAGTGTGTTTGTAACCTTTAACAGGGTTGGCTCTTCACCGAGCTCACTTTAGAAGAGTGAAAATTTGGGTTACCGGTCCCAATAGTTTTTTCCTTAACAAGGCTTCCACGTTAAAAATCCATGTGTCAATGTGTTTATGATTCATTAATTTATTGTTTTGCATTTCACATAAGTAAATATGGATTGATTGGTATATACTAGTTATTTACTGTATTTTGATAAATAGAAAGAGTACTAATCGGTAAAAGTAAGAATAAGGTTTGAAAGAGTAATCTGAGTAGTAGTTATTTGTTATTGATATTTCAAGGCAATCATCTTGTAGGATTGAAGATAACTAGAGGCTTATAAATGTGGTAATAAGTTTTTGGGTTGATTTAACGATTAATTTTTAAGGCCATTGATTCACCCCCCTCTCAGTTATTCTAACAGTCAGACACCCGAATGTAAGTGTGCTAGGAAAATTGGATGACATATCACCCCCACGCACCAACTAGGCCCATGTCCTATGGAGATAATCTATATCCCCGATCACCAGTGATTTACTTGACCCCATGAAAGATGAAGGCATCGTTGACTCTACAAAAATGTGGGAAACTCTAGTCTCACTGAATCTGGGGGAAGTGGTCCCATAGAGAGACTTGACCAGGTCCTTCCTTGAGAACACCAACCGGTGTTAAACCTTGGATCCCCTGGCACTACTGGGCAAGTGACCAAAGGATGTAGGAAGTCATGTAGAACTTCTACTCTATGTCGACCCTCCTCATCTGGGCGTCTACATATTTGGAAATGATGTCAGTCTAGTTGAAGTGTCCCTTGTTGGTGGTCATAACATATAAGAAATAATACATCCAGGGGGAGAATTCTCTAGCCTGTGGCTCCCCGAAGATCCTAAATAAGAAGATAATTCCCACTTGGATGGGCTCCTTAAAGTCAGAGCGATAAATCTCTATCCGCATCTTCTTGTAGTCACGGAATGAAATTTTCATCCAATGTGTGTTGAGGTGGCACCGGGCCATGTCTTCTGCACCCTCATACTATCGAAGGGCCTCGACCTTGCTGAGAGAAATAGCTCCTACAAACTATGGGATATGCCATCCTCTGGCAGTGGCATCATGCTCCAATGTGACGATGGGCACCGGGAACTCGATGGGAGTAGGGGGAACCAACACAAGATCCATATTGCCTTGGCAATAACCCCTAGCCAGGAGAAAAATTAGCTCTAACACTTGTACTAAGCGTGGAAAACCAACTGCTTGAGTGATTTCAGATGTTGCTACGTTAACTAAGATGGAGTCATTGGAGTGTCAAAGCTAATAGATCATTTGAATAAGGCCCTGAAATTTAGCCCAGGTGCCGACATCTGTATCGGTGATCTCTTTAAGTGCAAACTCAATTCGAGACCCATGAATTAGCCCGTTATTATTATATTTCTAGGTTAGTGTGAGCTTTGCCAATATCTCCTCTATCTTGTTCTTCTTACTAGTGTCTACAAAGACACTTGGGAGTTTTAGACTCCTGGGAGGTGAAGACTGTGAAGCCATTTCTTTCTTACTTTAACCTGTACCTACAAATCAGACGATTGTCAGTACATAAACATTTAGAAATTCTAGATTTTAGAGGCCTTGAGAATGACTTCACCTTTTCACCTGAAATGAAGAATCGTTAGGACATCCTAAATGAGATCACATGTCTGAGATTTTATACAATTTTAACACATGAAATATTTCACTTACCAAGGATCTAAAAAAATAACTCAAAAATGGGTCGTGTGGGGTAGAAAAGGCCATTTTAAATAAAACACTTGACATTAACTTGAAAAGATAGTGATTTCTACTGATAAGATAGGTGGCCCTACTGTCGTACTTTAACACATGCCTGCCCATTGACTGAGTAATAACAAAGACAGATAACTATTCAAGCATGAGTGGCATGAATTCCATTTGGGATGAGTTTTAAATGTTCATTCATGGAAACTAATTTCACCATTAAGGGTGAAAGGATGGAGGATATAGAAAATTAATGGCATGCTAACAAGCTGGCCTCTGTAATTGACACACATACCTCCTCCTCGTCCAAGGCATCACCAACCAAGGTGGTGAACAAGGTTATTGAACTGACATGGTCTGAGACCTTGTAAAGAATGGTGATGACCATGGGTCTCCTAAGGATGACTCCCCAAGAAACCTAGCTGGGAAAAACCCTCAAAAAAACCACATTTATGAGTGGAGAAAGAGAAAATAGAGCATTACAGACTCACATAATTTACAGACAAAGCTTAACCTATAGAGAGCTACCAGAGCTTGCACACTAAAACCTATAGCTCTCACAAACCAAACTTATATAAAAAACACTAAAAGCTCCACCAAATGGAGAACTTACAAGCTACTTACAACATATACAAGATATACAACCAAAGATTCATGCATTTACAAACTTCCCAATAGGAAGTGGGTGATATCTACAAAAATCTACAACTCAGGAGGGCGGACGCCTTTCCTTCCAAGTTGGACAGCTATGAATGGAAGAGGACACACTAGACTCAAGGATAGAGTCATGCCAAATGGTAGATGCAACCCTTGGAGTGACACAATAGATGAACGATGACTAGCAACAACCATAGAAAACATAGACCAGCCAACGAAAACTAGTAGAACACGTCGAGAAAAAGGAACACAAAGGAAACACAGAAAAATAGAAAGAAAACAAAAGGAAAAAATCCCAAAGGCCTACTAGAGCCTTGAAATGGTGAATGGAAGGACTTGCATCTGCTTCACTCTGTCACCTAAACACTCCACCAGACTCGATGAACACACCTCTACACCTTCTAGCCCAAACATTTCTACTCATAAAAAAATTGCTTTGCTCTCCAGAAAATTTGCCAGAAGGTAACTTGTTTGTGGTAAGTGTAAAATGACAAGGAAGATACCTTAAATAATTCCTGGGAAAGTGCATTAATTACCAATAGTAATTTCAAGAAACACGTTGGTGGCCAGGATATGGACATACAAATGCCTAACAGTCATCCTCCTTTCGAAGGAAAAGAGAATGATTGCTGGCACAAAAGATTCCTGATCACCCGCTTGGGAATGACACTCTAGGACACAAAAATCTCAAAAGAAAAAACAAACACAAAAGGGAGGAAAAGACCGGATGGGACCAAAAGAGTCCAAAAGAAATAGGGGGACCAAGCCAAAAACAAAAAGAAAGTAAGGGGAAAACCAAAAAGGAAAATTAAAAAAGGGGGACCTGACATTTTGTGCACAAACTGTAGGGAAGGGTATGCAGGGCATAATAAATGGTGACTCGCTAGTACAGATGCCTCATACATTTGAGAACTCCAGAACTTTGGCTGAAATGATGGGGACATTATCATCAGTAGGGAGCGATGTCACGATGTGACTCCAGAATCGGGAAAACTTGTTGAGATTTAGACATTGATCTTTTCCACTGTATGTGTCCTAGACATCAGACGAAGGGATGAAGATGGAATCAAAATAGAGAAACGACAAAGAAACCACACTAACATATAAAATCCAAAATCCTACCGTGTTTCATGTTTCCCCAAAATCCAGATCTTCCCACCCCCAATTCCTTTATTTCTCTTTTTTTTTGTGAATGAGAGAGGCAATACTGCTTTCCCTAGGGAACTCAAGCTTATCTTTTTACCATGGTGGTAATTATTTCACCTCATCATCCTTTTGATTATTGAGTGGACCGAGAAAATCCAGCTTGGGGATGTCTTCAAATTATTTCTTCCACTTAGGCGTGCCTAGCAAAGAGTGCAGTCGATCTATCTTTCTCCGAGCACCTTTAGTTCTTAGCTTTTTAGATAACTCCCCTTTTTCTAAAATGATAGTCGGTCTTTGTTCTTCTAGGGAGAAACATCAATGAATAGCTCAGAGAAGAGCCTTCGATGCCCAAAATCCCATGTGAGGAGTCTCCTAAGATGAGGATAAGGCCAGACTTTGTTTACCATCTAGTTTTGGACCACTAAAATTTGCGAGGAGAATCTCTCAACTTGTGCAACTGTTATGCGAAGCATACCAATCCAATAGAAGAGGGAAAAACACCAGGGACACACAAAAGAAAAGAAACCAATAAAAAAAAGAGACAGACGCGACACCAAAGGACCAGGGAAAAATGCCCCCAAAATTATTTACAAGGGAGGGTGTGCCAGAGTGACACACATGAAGGCTACTTACAAGAGGTATATATATATGGTACATCTCTCACATGGGAGCTTGTTCTTCTACCTTACTCAAAATAATATTTTAGGAACTACCCATTGAAAAGAAATGTGATAGCTTCTCCAGTTAAGGAACTAAGGTGGTATGTGGTTGCTCCACAAATTTTGGAAATTTGATAAGGTTCGAGCCAAAGCCTTTGGAACTTGGTATGTTTTCCTTTCTTTTCCTGGTCCTTGTCCCATAAAAGGACCAGGTCTGAGAATTGAAAAGCTTTGATTTGGGCTCTTTTGTTAGACCCTTGCTTGACTACAACTTGGTGCTTTACAAAATGTTGTAGTGCACGATCTCTTTATTCTTCCAACTGTACCAGGTTAAGGAGCCACACCTTGACAATGTTATCCTAATTATTGAACTCTTGCATGAAATGTAAGACTGGGATTTGTAGGTTCACAAGGAATACTAGATTTATTCCATATAGAAGATGAAATAGGGAAGTCCCCAAAGCAGCCTTGATTCAGATGTGGTCTTCCCACAAGGAAAACCTTAGTTTTTTATGCCAATCTCAGGGATTCCTTTTGAGAAAGTGTTTGATTATCTCTAAAAGGTTCTTGTTGGTTGATTCTTCTACTCCATTACCCTGCGGGTAGTAATTACTAAAAAACTTAAGTGTGGCACCCCTATCATAGGCCCACTCTAGTAATTGAGCAGAGGAAAATGCTGGGACATTATCACACACTAGAGAAAAAGGCATTCCAAACCTAGTGATGATGATTTCTTTGATAAAATTGATCACTACATCTGTGGTGTTGTTCTTACATGGTATAGCCTCGATCCACCAGGTGCAATAATCAGTGGCAGTTAAAATGTACCTGTGGTTAGCTGTTGAGTTGGGGTTTATCTATCTTATAAAATCAAATGCACACTGGGTGAAAGGTCTTGCCTCATATACAGGTTGTATAGGCATTGTCGGGTTCTGCTCTCTTGAACCCGACAATGCCTAGACATTTCCTTACATGTGCGTAGACATCTCTAAAAATGTGGGGCCAATAGTACCCAACCCAGAGAATTTGGTGAGAAGTAGCATCGGCCAACCCATGTCTAGTTCCAAAATGACCATGGAATTCTTCTATCATTTTTGCGGCTTGTTCTCAGTCAAGACACCGAAGGTAGATGACTTCATAGTTTCTTTGAAACAGGGTCCCATTTTTTTATCATCAAATGTGTGCTCTTTAGCCAAACAGCCTAGCATTTACTAGGGAGGAGCCCTTCTAGGCATTATTTATTCAATAGAAGTTGTACCAAGTCCACATACCAAGGGTCCTGAGTGATGGATTGCATAGTGTAGGTATGGAATTTGATATGCAGGTGGGCTTCAGCCATAGCTTTACATAGCCATTTTCCTCAGACAAGTTTCATGGGTTGCATCTCTAAATCATACTCTTGGAGGATATCCATGCACTTCCCCCGATGCTCACCTAGTTCACTCTAAAGTAATAAAGATTTCAGGGCCTAGTTACAGAGGATGGCATACACTTTGCTATGAAGGATGTAGTGTCATAATTTCTTAACCGCCCAAACAAGGGTGAATGCTTGTTTTTCCAAAGGTGAATATTGTACCTCTACATTCTTGAAGGGGGAGCTCATAAAAGGAATGGGTCATTCTTCCCCTTCTACTTTTTGGGTTAATACGGTTGTTTCGGAGTGGGTAGAGGAAAAATAATATATGTGAAATTAGAGGGAATAATCTAGGCTAGCCAGGACAGGGGCCTCCGTGATAGCCAGCTTGATCTGGATAAAAGCTTGTTTTTCCTCTGGGATCCACTCAATTTTTGTATCCTTTTTCATCATATTGTTCAGATGTTTTACAACCTTGGGAAAACCAGTGATAAAATGCTAGAAAAAATTGATCTTCCCAAAGAAAGACCTCATCTCCTTCTTACTACCCAACATTTATAGTTTTAGCAGTGCCTCAACTCACTCATGGTCAATAGATATACCCTTTTCTGGACTGATATGTCCTAACAATTTTCCCTCTGTTACTTCGAATATGCATTTCTTTAGGTTGATGGATATACCAAACTGACAACACCTTTTGCAAATCCTAGAAAGATGGGTCAGGTGATCACCTCGAGAGAGAGAGAGAGAGAGAGAGAGAGAGAGAGAACATAGTTAAATCATCCATGTAGATGATTATACATTTGTTGACCAATCCCTCGAAGGCTATGTCCATGGCTTTCTGGAACATGGCCCCAATGTTAATCAACCCAAAAGGAATTCTTCTATAGGAAAACATTCCCCACTTGGTGGTGAATGTCATTTTGGCTCTATCTTCAAATTTAACCATGACCTGATTGTATCCAGAGTATCCATCTAGAAAGGAAATCATATGGGAGACATTAACGATTTGTAATACCTCATCCAACAAGGGGAAAGGGTGGTTATCCTTCTTTGAGGCTTTATTAAAATTCTAGAAGTCAACACACAGTTAGATTTCCCCATTCTTATTCCAAATTGGTACCAGATTGGCCACCCACATGGTATGTCAGATTGGAAAGATTATCCAGGCGGCCAATAGCTTCTGAACCTCCTAATGGATAAGAGGCTCAATTAGGGGATTAAGCGGTATCTTTTTTTTACCAGAATGGCTTGGCGTCTCATTTCAGGGGGATGGTGTGTGTCATGATAGAAGTATCGTAAGTATTGAGATCTTCATATCCCCAGTCAATTAAGTTGATATTTTCTCAGAGGACGGTGACAATCTTCTCTTTCTCTTTAGGAGAGAAAGAGGTTCCGATATGGATGATCTTTTCTTCAATGCCCATCCCAATGTTTACCTTTTCATATTTTCCCCCATCAGGGGTTTGGGATGTTCTATCTTAAGCTTTCAGATCAGAGTCAAAGATCCACTTGAGGGAAACCATTCCCTTGGGGATGGTTTTGGTGGGTAAGTCAAGGATTGCACCCTCATTCTCTTCTTGTTTAGTATCGTCGTGTTCTTCTTCCTCCATGATCTGGTCCTCAAAAAAACCAATTTTTCCATGAAAGAGAGTATGTGTCTATCATCTTCAAAAACCTGAAGATTAGTTATATTTTCGGGTATGGAGGGTGTGGGCATCATTTCAACTGAAAATCTCCAGAGATGGGAACCCGCCATAGGTTCTAAAGTGTTGGCTAAAATAGCTAATGCATCTGGAACATAATTACATTTTTGGGGAATCACTTCGATATCAAAAGCATCGAAGTCCTCTATTAAGATCCATGCCCAGTTACGATAGGCGGTCAGTCATTTATCATGGCATGTGTATTGGCTCCGGATTTGTCAGACTATCAGTTCTGAGTCACCCATTGCCCTGAGGCACATGACTCCCTTCCTGAGGGTGAATAGGAGTCTGAGAATCAAGGCCTCATACTTCATTATGTTATTGGTGCAGTCAAACTACAAGTGATATGATGTGAGGAAAGACCTTCTTAGGGGGTTGATCAATTCCACACCAGCTTCACAACCTTGTTTAAATCAGGATCCGTCAAACTTAAGGATCCAAAGATCACTATTGGTACATTGGGGTTGAAAATCTTGGGAGGGAATCATGGTTGGTTTGGGATGGGAGACAGGCACATCCCCTGACTCAGTAGATACAGGGACCAAAACATCCCCTGGAGGAGTCTCTACAAGAGATTCCCCAGACAGCGGTCCATTAGTTGTGCTCGTCGTTGGACCAATTTGGGTTAGGAACTTTCCCTTGAATTTTTCTACTTGAAAATTTTCAAGGCGGACCTTGGCAGCATCTACACATGGTGTACATTCCAACTTTGAGTGATTTTGACAATGAACTCGACACCAAGTGCTAGACAGTAGGGAAGTTAAATTTTCCCTGTCACCTTGGGATTTTACATCCTGCTTCAACTCCATAATGAGGTCAAGGATCCTCTGGGTGATGATAAGATCTTTATCATGTATTGTTCCACCCAAGAAAAAATCTAGGGTCAAGATCTATTTAGCCTTGTACAACCTGGGTTCTAATTTGAAAAAAGTGACTTCACTGACCTGACCATAATCAATGAGAGCCTGTTTCATCCGAGGTTAACTTTCTACTCTAATTTTATTAGCTTCTCCTCTCTAAGGGAGCCATAGGTGGGAGAAATCAATTGAGATATATCCATTCAAGGACTTGGACCAATTCTGACTCAGAAGCATCTCGTAAGTTTCAGGGATGTCAACCACCTAGATGTCAATAACGTTGGATATCCAGGGATCTTGTACTAGTTTGACTGGGACATTTTTTTAGCTCTCTCACCATTTTAACAATGGTCTTGTCCAGTTGGATGACTGCTCCCTTGGATGGTTTGGGAGTTAGTCCAAGATTCTTGCAAATAGATAGTGGCATGACATTGCCCGAAGCTTTGAAATCCACTAAACAATTGTGTAATTTTTTACCATAAATTTTGATACTGAGCAAAAAGAGAGGGTCTTATGTACTCCCCCAAAATATGGCTGCGTTAGCATCATCAAACCTCATAGACTTAGGTAGGCGGTCACGTGATTGTGGATACTCTAGGTACCGTAGGAGAGACTTTCTCTGCTCAGGACAACTAAGTAGGACTTCCAACAAGGTCATGGTGGTAGTAGTATTTTCCATCGCTTTCATGATGTCAAACTTTCCTTTAGGTGCCCATAGACCTTTTATGATAGAGTCACATGTATTTTGAGGCATGGGTCCTTTGGGAGGGGGTGGATTAACATTTTCCAAAGGGTCCGGTGGAAGATTTACAATCCGTGGTGGAGTTGATGTCATAAGGGGACCCTTGTTTTTCTAACTCCAAGTGTTGTAGGGAGTCTTGGGGTTGGTAAAGGCGTTAGCTTCAAACACTGGGATGGAATCATAGAAGAAACACTGTAAGTCAAGTTCTTCCTTGTCTTCTTTACCATTACCAAAAAAGACAATTTCACAAGCAAAAGTGGAGAGATGTGGTTCGGCTGAAGATTTTAGAGGAGGAGAATCAATGTTTTGTTTCCTATAGAACTAGGATATCAGGATGATCTTTTCTAGTGTGGTATAGTTTACCTCGGAATGTGAACTAGTGTCATACAACTGACACCAGGATGTCAGGGGGTGGAATTTAGCAAGTTGCACAAAATAGCTAGGTCTTGCACCTCCTTGGGTGTTGGGATGACAGGGGATATGCCCCCATTGTTTGACGTGTTTCTCCATTGTTGGTTTGGCCAATCATTGTTATTTCCACTATCGTTATAGTGGTTCCAGGGTCCAGAGTTATTGGAACTTTTTTTTCCTAAAAACATATTCCCCCTTTGGGAGGGGTTGCTTACGTGGGATGTGGGGGGTCTAATCTTCAGCTATCCCATGTCAGCGGTGAGTGACGAAACTAGTCGCCAGAGGGATTCAACCTCAGCGGATAGCTGGTTAGTGGTATCACAATGTGACATTGGGGTGGGGCGGGTGTAGACGCACTTTCCACTACTAGAGGCAAGCCTCCAGAGGCTGACATCTGGAAGAAAGGTACTCCAGGCGGTGGGGGTACTATGGTTTGCTATTGTGCCCTTGGATCATACTTTGGGTTCGGGGGGTTTTGATGAGGAGTGGGATAGATGTACTGGGGTGTCAAATTCATCGTAGGGGTGCCCAATGTTGGATTGGGGTCATATCCTCATGGGTAAGTTGTTCCCCCTAGGAAGCATGTTATAAGGTAAGCCCTGAATGATACTGCTAGGAGATTTACTCAATTTCTACGATAGCTCGAGGGCAAGTTTGTAAACCTTAGCTAGGGTATCCCTATCATTGGCGGTGATGGTTCTCCATAGAAGACTAGCAAAAAATGGGTCCAAGGTATTAAGGTACATTTGGATGGTCACATCAGTAGATAGGATGAAAGGTCCCATATACCGCTTTAAGGCTCTCTGGAATCGATGGTTAAAGGCCGCCAAGGGTTCATTGGGCTCCTTCTAGATAGAAATAAACTAGCTATGAGACCAGGTTGGGTCCACATGGACTCAGAACATTCCCAGAGAGGCAGCCTCCATATCTTTCCAACTATTGATGGAGTTGGCGGGCAAGTTCAAGTACCAGTTCAACTCACTTTCTTCGAGAGATAGCGGAAACATTCTACTGACCACATCCTCATGCTAGATGTGGTGTCAATTCATAGCATCTTTATAGGCCTATACGTTTTCTTTAGCAGTTTGAGGGCCTAGGTGTTCATACTTGGGGTAGATCTTTTCTGGATGCAGAGGAAGATCATTGACAATGTTGGGGAACTATCCCATGGGAGACCCGGTGTTATTGAAGTAGGCAGCCATTGCAATGTTAAGGTTGACCGTGAGATTGGTCACTGGGGTGGGCTGGTTAACCTGAATATTCTGGGGGGATGTAAACCCTCCATTCAGGGGATGGAAAGGTTGCTTCTTTTGGTAGGTCCTCTTCACTTTGATGGGAGGTCTAAGTCCTACAAAATCTCTTGGGTTAGGGGTTGAACACAATATTCTTTCGAATCACAGGGGTGAAAATGACCATAATCTATGGAAAGTTTGGCATCTAAAACTACTGCTTGGGGAACCCTTAGGAGGTGTGGTATGAAAGTTTTCAGGGGAGGACAAGCTCATTCCCTACTTCTAGCTCTAGTTTCTATTGACAGGACTTTGTGATGGCCTTGACAATAGGAGATGAGTTGTCACCGAATAACAGAGTATCAACCAACTTTGCCTGAATAGGCATGCAAGAGAGATAGCTATTCTAGCCTCTAAGCACTTGGTTATTGGGTCATGATAGTGCAGGATTAGCTCAGTTGGACAAGTGACTTTTTTTTTTAGGGGATAGCTGGTTTTGACTCGTAGACCTCTGAAACTTCAGGGATAGTGGGTTTCCTACAAGCATAATTTATATCCGATAAAGAAAATAACAAAAGATAGAATAGGGTTAGTGTAGGTCTCTAACTATATCCATGACATATGTTCCCTTAACATCAAAAAATTTCTAGATAAAATAAACAACAGATACTAGATATACATGCAACCTTCAATCCGATATATATCAGTAGCAAAGCAAAGTATTTCATTGAATCATTACAAAACTAGAACAGAGGACATAAGAAAGCATACAACATGAGAAATGTTTGACTAACTCTGGGATTAGAAACAACATAGAGCACAGGGTTGAATGGTGTTCCTCATTCTTTCATTAACTTCAAATCCAACATCACTGGTAGTTATACTAGTGGCTCCAAGGGATCATTAATCTACTCAGAACTTTTGAATAACAAGATTGCTAAAAGACTGAAATCTTGTATTACTAGTGGACAACTAAATCATCAATTTTGCCAATCCTTAGAGTGGCATCGGAATTTGTATTTATAGAAAACTCTAACTACCTAAGGGACTATCCCTACACTAAATATTTACAGCTGGTACTACCTGCACTGTCAGAACTTCCTAATATAATACAATCATTTGAAAAGAGAAGAGAAGAAAGAAAGAAAGAATCCCTAGGAAAACCACCATTGGAAAGAGCATACTTGTAATTGTAGACGTAAGCTAACTTCCCTAAGTGACCTGGGCCATACACCCTCTTTAATGTTCTTCTATACCTTGGTGACTTGGACGAGCTGGGGTTTGCCAGATAATAAATCATAGAATGACATCTTGGGAACCGAAAGGCATCTGCAATGAACCAATGGATCAAAAATGACTAGTCACGCCAAGAGGGATAGCCATAGACCTGGAAACATGTTGTAGATAGTGATCTGTCAGCTTGAGAAAGAGTTGTCAACACTCATCACTATAAAGAATACAAAACTGGAAACCCAGGGTCTGGGAGCTTACGCTCAAAAGAATAAATAATGAGACTATATGCGACTTCTGTTGAAGCATCCCAGAGTCTAACATATTTTATTAGCCTTTGAATTTTTTGTATGCCTCTAGAATCTAGAGGATGCCATCTTCCTCTATATCCTTCAAGACATCCCGATGATCCACCGATCCCTCACAATGGAGGCTGACACTTTCGACCTTATCTTTTAATTCTGCAGCCACCTTGGCCACATTGTGGGATTTGAGAAATACTTGGGAGAGTTCCACCATGGTGGCACCATTAATATTTCCCCTAGGTTGGAATTGAGCCTCGACCACTTCATTAAACTTACAAATTATGGAATCAACGAGAGTATAAGTCTCGGGGCTGAGAGGATCAACTGATGTGATTTCTTGGATGAGGGAATCATATTGGTCCAAAAGAGTCCAAACCACCTACAGTTGTTCTTCCAACACTCATACTAATTACTTGCCAATTTTGACTTTGAATGAAAGTCTAGAGTATTGAGTCCGGAGGAACCCATATGATTCATCCCCTAGAAGGCCTACGTTTATTAACTCGTCTTCCCTGAGATCCAAAATCTCCGACAAGGTATCTCTCCAATATTCATATTTCTTGATCTCTCCCTGCCACTAGGGAATGATGGCCTTTATCTGATTTCCTAAATCTTATGAGACTATTTCTCATACCGGGCCCAAATAGCCTGACCCATTTTGTTTAAGAGGTCTAGTTCCCCCTGCTGAGTTCTTTTACCTAGAGACACCTTCGTGATTACATATTCTTTGAAAGTTACCTCAGAATCCTCTTTTCGTGCTAGAGGGGTGGTGACTGTCACCACAATGTTGTCATCTGGGGCCCTTCTCATGTTGTGAAGGGTACAAGCCTTCTTGGGATTCTTAGGAATTTGGCCCTCTACCAACATCTTGGGCAAGTGATATTGGGACCATGATAGTAGTTGGGGATTTTATTTTCCAGGCTTCCACTAACCACTATGGTGGGATAGATGGCCCACCTCTCATCATCATCCCTGAGCTTGAAGTGTCCCTGGGGTTCAATTCAAGTTCACCCCCAGGCGTATTGTTCTTTATCTCCCTCCCCGTCACCCTTGGGAATGGTGTTCATAGGTTGAGTGGGTGACGAAGGAGGCTGAGCAGCACATTGAGATCTGCCTATTGGAAAATGGATGCAACTTTGGCGACCCCTATATCTGGTGGTGTTAGCAAACTTTGATCACTAGTTAAGCCCAAAAGCACAACGTCAGAGGTTATGGTTTCTCCTGAAGGTCCAGTTTTCTCTTCAACCATCATTTTCTCTATGACTAGGTTGTTCCCTTTTCCTTATGGTATTCCCTTTTCACCTTTAGCTTCATCAAGTTGAGGTTCACCATCTTCCTGGGCCGCCAAATCTTCTGGCCCTGTTCACTCAAGTATGGGAACTTCAACTTCTTGTTCTGTTGTCTCTTCTATGGCACAGTCAACCATACCATGTAGTTCTCCGAGATCACCCAGTGGGAAGAAGTCATCGACGTTGATCTATGTTATCTCTGGGGGACTTGCTGGATGATTCTCTTTTTTGTAGGAGGAGGAGGAAGAAATAACCTCGACCTCAAGTACATCTTTGGGCTCCAGGCCTAGATTCTTACTCTGCGGGGACTGACTTTCCTTTTGTTTCTTTCTCCTTTTAAGTGGCACTTCGGGGTCCACATCTGTCATTATTATGGTGATTTCTGATTTACATGTTGCACTTAAAAAAATAGCCAAGGACAGAGAACCTCTTGGCGGGGGACAGGAGCCTACCGGGGTAGCTCTAAGACCAAAAGTAACTCCAGAGTTTTCTACGTCCATTAATTTCTAGGAGTGCTCCATCTTCTCACCCAACTACTCCATGAGGGGGCCAAAATAGGGTCTGAGACCTGAGGTGTTGTGCTGAATTTCTTCTTTCCATGGGCTTTGGATTGCTCTAAGGCCCAAGACCCTTAGGCTCCCAAACAATGCTTGTCTGAGCGAACACATCTTCGAGCACACCCTCTCAAAATACGAGTGGTTGCACTTAATTACTACTCTTGAGATAGCCTCAATTTCCTAAATTTTTGGTGTATCCCAGTCCAGCGGGGGGAGGTCCATCTTATCTATACTTTTTTCTTTATACTCTTGGTCTTTTGGGGGCCCGATGTCTAAAAAAGTCTGTGGGAATGTCCAGACCTCAAGGTGTTCCATCATCTCTTTTGTTATCCTGGTGTAGTATCTCTTTCAGACATCATAATCATCTTGGCAATTGGCCTAAAAATATTCTATGTGTCGAACATGGGGGTTTACCCCCTTTGCCATTAACCTTGCTATTCGCCCAAGGGGATCATAATCCTTGCGGAAAAAATAATATTTTTCTAAGTTAAAACTACTTATCTCATTCTCAGATCCCCAAGCCATGGCTAGGGAACTAAATTATTCCCCACAGATGAAAGGGAATATCAGGGTGGTAACTTTCTTGGCGGCATCCAAGGCATGAGCCTCCCAAATCTTCCTGCAGAACTCTAACAAAACTACCCTATCCCCATAATTTTTGGGCAACAGGAAGGGCTCTCCAGAGAAGTCGGACACTCGAATGTAAGTGTGCTAGGAAAACAAGATGAAGTATCACCCCCACACACCAACAAGGCCCATGGCCTGTGGAGATAATTTGTATCCCCGATCACCAGTGGTCGCCTTGACCCAATGAAAGATGAGGGCGTCTTTGACTCTGCAAAAATGTAGGAATCTCTAGTCCCACCAAATCTGGGGGAAGTGGTCCCATGGAGAGACCTAACCAAGTCCTTCCCCAAGAACACCAACCATTGTTACATCTTGGATCCCTTGGCACTACCGAGAAAGTGGCCAAAGGATGTAGGAAGTTATGTAGAACTTTTGCTCTATGTCGACCCTCCTCATTTGGGCGTCTACATGTTTGACAATGATGTCATTCCAGTTGAAGTGTACCTTGTTGGTGGTCATACTATATAAGAAATAATACATCCAGGGGGAGAATTCCCAGGAATGTGGCTCCTTGAAGATCTTGCATAAGAAGATAATTCCCGCCTAGATGGGCTCCTTAAAGTCAGAGTGAGAAATGTATGTCTACATCTTCTTCTTGTCCCAACGTGAAATTTTCATCCAATGTGTATTGAGGTGGCATCAGGACATGTATTTTGTGCCCTCATACTGTTGGAGGGCCTCATCCTTGGTGAGAGAAATATCTCCTACAAACTATGAGATATGCCACCCTCTGGCAGTGTCATCATGGTCCAATGTGATGATGGGCACTAGGAACCCGAGGGGAGTAGGGAGAACCAATACAGTAGCCATACTGCCTTGGTGATAACCCCTATCTAGGAGAAAAATTAGCTTTGGCACTTGTACTAAGCATGGAAAACCTGCTGCTTGAATGATTCTAGATGATGCTAAGTTAATTGAGATGGAGTCATTGGAGTGTCGAAGCTAATAGATCATTTGAATAAGGCCCTGCAATTCATCCCAGGTGTCGACATCCATGTTGGCGATGTTTTTAAGTGTGCACTCAATTTGTGACCCATGAATTGCCCCATTATTATTATATTTATGGGTTAGCGGGATTTTTTCCAATGTCTGCTCTATATTGTTCTTCTTACTAGTATTTGCAAAGACACTTGGGAGTTTCGGACTCCTGGGAGGTGAAGACCCTGAAGCCATTTCTTACTTAATTTTACCTGTACCTGCAAATTGGATGACAATTAGTACATAAACATTTAGAAATTTTGGATTCTGGATGCCTTGAGAATGACTTCACCTTTTCACCTAAAATGAAGAATCATTAGGACATCATAAATGAGATCACATGTCTGAGATTTTATACAATTTTAACACATGAAATATTTCTTGCTTACCGAGGATCCAAAATGATAACTCGAGAAGGGGTCATGTGGGGTAGAAAAGCCCAGTTTAAATAACACACTTGGCATTAACTTGAAAATATAGTGATTTCTAGTGATAAGATAGGTGGCCCTGATGTTGTACTTTAACACATACCTGCCCACTCGGCTGAGTAATTACAAAGATAGATAGCTATTCTGGCGCGAGTGGTATGAATGCCATTTGGGATGAGTTTTAAATGTTTTTTCATAGGAACTAATTTCACCATTAAGGTGGAAAGGATAGAGGAGAGAGAAAAATAATGGCCTACTGATGAGTTGGCCTCTACAATTGACAAACCTACCTCCTCATCGTCCAGGGCATCACCAACTAGGGTGGTGAACTAGGTTATTGAATAGACGTGGTCTGAGACCTCGTAAAGAATGGGGACAATAATGGATCTCTTAGGGATGACTCCCCAAGACACCCAGTTGGGAAAAACCCTCAAAAACACCACATTTCTGAGTAGAGAAAGAGCGAACAAAGTGTTGGAGACTCACAAAATTTATAGACAGAGCTAAACCTACAGCGAGCTACCAGAGCTTGGACACTCAAACCTATAGCTCTCACAAACCAAACTTACAGAAAACACACTACAAGTTCCACCACATAGAGAAATTACAAGCTACTTACAACATATACAAGATATACAACTAAAGCTTCACACATTTAAAGACTTCCCAGCAGGAAGTGGGAGATATCTATAGATATCTACAACCCAGGAGGGCAAATGTCTTTCCTTCTGAGCTGAATGACTACAAATGGAAGAGGACACACCAGAATTAAGGATAGCATCATGCCAAATGTCAGATTTAGCCTTGGAGCAACACAACATACAAATGACAACTAGGAACAAACATGGAAAACACAGACCATCCAATGAAAACTAGCAGAACACACCGAGAAAAATGAACACAGAAAAAAAACAACAAAACATAAAGAAAACAAAAGGAAAAAATCCCAAAGGCCTACCTAAACCTTTAAATAATGAATGGAAGGACTTGCAAATGCTTCACTCTGTCACCTAAACACTCCACCAGACTCGACGAACACACCTCTGCACCTTCTAGCCCAAATGTTTCTACTCAGAAAAAAAATCGCTTCGCTCTCCATAAAATTCTCTAGAAGGTAACTTGTTTGTGGTAAGTATAAAATGACAAGGTAAAATGCCTTAAATAATTCCTGGGAAAGCACATTAATTACTAAAATTAATTTTGAGAAACACGTCGGCAACCGAGATCCAGACCCACAAACACCTAATGGTCATCCTCCTTTTGAAGGAAAAGAGAATGATCGTCAGGCACCAAAGATGCATGATCACATGCTTGGGAATGACACTCCGAGACATAGAAATCCTGAAAGAAACAACAAACACAAAATGGAGGCAAAGACCAGATGGGGCCAAAAGAGTCCCGAAGAAACAAGAGGACAAAGCCAGAAACAAAAACAAAGCAAAGGGAAAACCAAAAAGGAAAATAAAAAAGGGGGACCCGACATTTAATGCACAAAATGTAGGGATGGGTATGCAGGGTAGAACACCTTCTCTTCATACACACACATCTTTTCAAAATAAAATATCTCTCATATATACCCTATTACAATAATTCATTAGGTTGACCAATTAATCTTTCCTAATATACAAATAAATATTTAACCCCTTGCTAAGATACACATGGTACCTATAACAAGTATACATGAATTACAATACATCATATATAATCCAAGATCCGTAATCCACGCTCGCAATCCATAATACACACTACATCTCTGAATTCAGACCCAAATAGGTCTCCTCTAGAATACATGCCACAAATGACATCATCAATAATCATATGACTTGCGACCCAACAAAAACATTCCTAAACATGTCTTCTATCATCCCTTAAGATCGCATAACTTGAATCATCATCGCCTATAAGATATACTCAAAACATAGAGACTCGCTCTGTCAATCATCATTGTCATAGTCCAGAAACCTATCTTCACCAAAACATCTATAAATCATCCAATATGTGATATTAAGCCAAGAAACCTTAGAAATTTGATCATCATACATCCTTCTACATATCCCCATCTTTTCCCATTCTGATTCATCCGTACAGTATCCGTACACTTATGTCAGTCATAATAACGAGTCTGTACTTCCTTCATAGAAACATATGTTGAAAATAGTGACAAAACATGAATGCCAATAGCATCAGTATTATCCAATTCCAACATCATCAAAAAAATTTCCCCCTTTGGAATTGATGGAAATATATAGGAAAATCCATCAACCCAAAAATTTCTAACTCTCAATACAATCTTCTCAATATCCTCAACACAATTCTCCCTAAATAGTAGGGATTTTCACATAGAATCTAAATATGTCTCCTCCAGAATACACGCCACAACTAATGTCATCATTAATAATACAACTTGCGACCCAAAAAAAATATTCCTGAACATTTCTTATGTCATCCCTTAAGCTCGCATAACCTGAATCATTATCCCTTGTAAGATATACTCAAAACATAGAGACTCTCTCTGTCAATCATCACTGTCATAGTCCAGATACTAGTCTTCACCAAAACATCTATAACTCATCCAATATGAAATATTAAGCCAAGAAAAGTTAGAAATAAGATCATCATACATCCTTATACATATCTCAATCTTTTCTTGATCTGATTCATCTGTACAGTATCCGTACACTTCTTTCAGTCATCATAACCAGTGTGTACTTCATTCACAGAAACATATGTTGACATCAGTGACAAAACATGAATGCCAAAAACATTAGTAGCATCCAATTCCAACATCATCCAACAATCTCCCCCTTTGGAATTAATGGCAACATATGGGAAAATGCATCAACCCAAAAAGTGCTAACTCTCAATACAATCTTCTCAATATCCTCAACACAATTCTCCCTAAAACAGTAGGGATTTTCACAAAGAATCTAAATAGGTCTCCTCTAGAATACACACCACATCTAACATCATCAATAATCATATGACTTGAAACCCAAAAATAAAAATCATGAACATGTCTTCTATCATCTCTTAATTTTGCATAACCTGAATCATCATTGCCTGTAAGATATACTCAAAACACAGAGACTCGCTATGTCAATCAACACTGTCATAGTCCAGAAACTAGTCTTCACCAAAACATCTGTAACTCATCCAATATGAAATATTAATCCAAGCGACCTTTCATATAAGATCATCATACATCCTTCTACATAATCCCATCTTTGCCTATTCTGATTCATTATAGATCCTTCTATAGGGTTTCCTCGATAACAAAGAACTGTGTTATTGTGTTGGCATTTACTTTGTTATAATTTGATGTGAAGTTTTGGTTTATAAAGTTTAATTTTTAATCATCTATCTCACAAATTATTCAACCCCCCTCTCAATTGTGTTGGTGGACTATTATTCCTAACATATCCCTCTTCTCTTTTGTTCCAGTCAATTTCTAGGATGGGCATACATTCAATGAGCTCTACATATTTAGGGTCTAAGAAATGCTCATTTTCATCATTTTTTATCCCTTTAACATAAATTAGTATTTTCAGGGTGACCATTTTTCTTAGTGTGAACCTAGACCAAAGCCTTTTCCTTACTTTGTACTCATATACACAATCATCCCAATAATCTTCTAGCTATGGTAGATGGAGGAATGTGGCATCTACTTGGGAATGATTTGAAACAAAGTTTTTACTATAAAAATATCTCCTAGCTTGATAGGACTTTTAAATCATCCATTTCAATTTATCTTCTAAGGATGATGTGTCTTGCATGAGCTTACAACATTAATGACCAAGTTCAATACAGAATAAGAAACCAACTACTCATTTGAGCTTGTACTTCTTTTCAACCTGAACTAATTGTCTACAGACCTCTATTAGGATGTGTTTGTTTAGGCAATATTTTGGTAATTTCAAAGGCTCTCCACTAAAACCTCCAATTCTCAAATAAGTAAATCTTGGAAACTGTAGGTAGAAACTCCCATAAATTTTGACCAATTCAATGGCTTCTTCATAAATCCCCCGATTTTCTTTTCCTCTTAATCCAAAAACAAGTCTGGCTAAGAACACATCTTGTACTCTCCTAAAAGTTTTGGGATTCCTTTTCTTTTGCAGCAAAGAATAGTATTCAAATATTTTCATGTCTTCCATCCATGGTTCATGGGACAGACCTTCCTAGCCTCTGCAACAAGCCAATATATAGAAAATATATGAAGACATGTTAAAAATATCTACCTCTGTCGCTTGAGACAATTCTTCATGAAGCTGGTCTACTATGATTTCAGCCCAATCAACATACTTTCCATCACCAAGAATAGCTTGGATAAAATTGTACATCCAATCTTCCCAAAAGAAAACATGTGGGTTTCCTTTCACTCTGTTTAGAAAAATGACCATGTCTCACACATCTTCAATTAGGTGATCTTTCTTCAATGGTCTGGGTAGGTGGGATCCTCCCTTCTCCAGTTTTAACAACCAGCTTTTGGATATGGTGTTGAAATCTTTTTTGTTCTGGTCAAAATCTGCTTGCACTTTGCAAATAGTCTAGTCTCTGTAGGTCTTAGCAAGAGGAATTCTTAAGGCTTCCATAACTACCTTCATTTTAACACATACCAACATGTCGCCAAAAAAGGTGTGAATGCACCTATCAACTTTATCATATCTATTGTGACATTCCATTACCAGCTCAAGGCAAGGTGTTTCTTCATGAAACTCGCAGATTCTAACAGTCCACTTTCAGCAATCTTAGCAGCCATTGATTCTTCTTTCATTTTTTTGAGCCTACCCACTAAATTTCCTAAATCCACGTCTACTAGTAGCGTGTCCCCCATCTCTGGAAGACAACTAGTTAAAGGGGTGGACTTGTTTTATTTTATAATTTTCAATTTAAAGGATGATATGACTAGAATAAAGGAGAGTTCTAAAAAAAGAGCAATAGATAAAGCGGAAACACTTGGGAAAACTTAATTTTTAGAGTAGGTAAGCTTCAAATTAAGAAATTACTAGAGGATTTTCTTGAAACTCAGCATTGTTTCTGTTCCCAAGTTTTGAGAAGAACAATTTCCCTTGCCTCCATTCACCTTTTGTTGCAATAGCCAAGAACTTGTGTATATAGAGTGAACAAAAATTATGAAAGAGAAGTAATTTAATTAAAATCTTTACCTCGGCTACTGTACCTCTATTAATCAAAACTCACCTTGATTTAATAACACCCACTGTCTTTTAATGAAAATGATACATTGCATGTATTCAATTTCCATTTACACATGACCTCCATCATTAAGCATTTAATATATGTCTTTTTTATCATTTCCCACAATAATGATGCATGATTTTGCATGTGTTGTTCAGATTTGGCATATCACATCTTCGAACTTTGAATCATGAGAATGAGATTAAAGGTTTGGAGCTCATCATGTTATAAAAATTTGGGTCTGACTAATGTGACTAGGATCCAAAAAACTACATGTCTTACAATAATCTTGAACTTTGAACAAAATATCTCGAGGTTCAAGTTCAAGGTTTGACAATTACAATTTTTCACGGTATGGGAAAAGACTAGTATATCTTGCGACGAAATGAGGGGGACAAAAATAATTTTGAATCTTGAAGTAGCGGTTCAAGTTCAAAGTTCAAGCCATGGAATGCACACTACACTAATGAATACAAAGAGAAAGATAGCTTGTTACTTGGAATTGGGAGGTCCTTGAACCTTGAACTTTGAACTTGAAGGTTCAAGGTTCAAGGTGCACAAGAAAAATTGACTAGGTTTTACACAAGTTCAGATTTTAAAATGGGTCACTCCAAAACCATGAAAAACCCTAAAATTGAGACACAGCAAAAGACTATGTACAATAGAAAGGAATTTATTACAACTGATAAAGTTTGAGATCCTACCCATTGTAAGATAGGGGTAATCCAGTGCCATTATCATACCTTAGCTTGAAATAATTAGGTTCGAGCTCCTTTCTAATTTCAAAGGAGCCTTTCCATATGGACTCAAAATTTCCATGAGCTCCACCTGGTTGTCTTCTTTTATCCCAGAGTAAAACCCTATCTCCTTCCATAAAATTCCTTAGCCTGGCTCTTTGATAATTTTTTTTCTTCACCCTAGCTTGATGAGTGGTGATATGATCCACTACACTTTCTCTTTCTTCCTCAATTTTGGCCAGGTGAAGTATTCTTTTCTCTAAAGCATTCTGAAAAATTTCATCCTCTACAACTTTCTGCAACTTAGCCAACGCCAACTCAAGAGGCGGGGATAATTGAGACTCTGTTCCATATACCAGTTCAAAAGGTGTCATTCTGATGGCCCTCTTGGGAGATGTTTTATCAGCCCATAGTTCTTCATAAAGTCTCTTGTTCTAGTCCTTCATATTTTTTATTTCTTCATTATGGAAATGAGGTTCTTGTTGGTGGACTCAGCTTGTCCATTTCCTTGAATAAAATAATCCGATGAGTGAGAGATCTGTATTCCATTATCATAGCAGAATATTTGTAGTTCACTTGAAGATAAATTATGTGCATTATCAGCTACTATTTTTGTTGGCACTCCAAACCTGACCAATATATTTTATTTTAGAAAGGCACACACCACTTCAGAGGTTGTTTTCTTGACAAGAACTACTTCTACCCACTTTGTGAAGTAGTTAGTGGTTGTTAAGATATGGGTATAAATTGCATTGGATGATGGGTTCAAAGGTCCTATTAAATTTAAGCCCCATTGTTTGAAAGGTTCTTCTTGTATGCAATGGGGATCAAATTCATGCAACACTCAACAAAGAGGGTTAGTAGCACCGATTTGCAATGAGGGAAATCAAATAGAAACATCTACTAAACATGAAATTGTGAATCGATAAAATGTACAAGAAAATAAGATAAAAAAATGAATGCAAACCCAATTGTTTGAAGCTTCTATTGTCTCTCTCTCTACTCCTTCTTAAATGTTGTTTGTGATGCTCAGTATTGGTGTGGGCAGTGTCTATGACTTGGGAGCGTCAAGAATTTGATAATTGAATGTGTGTGTGTGTGTGTGTGATTGCAAGATGGCTTGAATACTAGAACAAATCTGACAGAGTAATGACACATGTGAGCTTAAAATCCTCGATCCTTCAAATGGTTATGAAGGGTTTGTTATATAGGAATTGAGAATGAGATGAATGGTTGAGATCAATCCCAGAGATAGGAAGATGAATGGTTGAGATCAAAGGGAACTAGAGAAGCCATCAGTAAACTCCACCTCTTCAACTAAGAGAGAGAAGATAGAGTTTGGTTAACTGAAGAGCTAATTTTGAGTTACCTTTTAGAACTGAAGAGGTGGGTGGAGAAAACCATGTGAACTAAAGAGGGGGTGGAGTAACCCATGTGATCTAATTAAAGTTATCTCTTTGAAGATAAATGAATATTTAATTCATTTTTTAAATTAAAATTTTCAACATGTGATATAATTGAATTCTTTTTGACTTAGAATTGCATTATTTGAATGAAATGAAATTAATTTAATTGGAAGAATTTAATTAGTAAGTTTAAATATTTCAATTTAAACTTTAGGAAATTGATTTTAATTAATAATTAATGGAAATTAATCAATTAAGGTTAATTAATTAAATAAAATTAATTATTTAATTTATTTTGGGAATTTGATTATATTATTTGGGGAATGAATTAGAAGAAAAAGATGATTAATTAATGATTAAATAACCATTAATTAATAGATGAAATGAATTTAGAAGAAAATAGATGATTAATTAATGATTAAAAAACCATTAATTAATAGATGAAAATTAGTGTTTTTAATGTCAAGTCACAAGTATGTCCATTTTAGGGTGTCTACATTTGCCCCTCTTTGATACAATGTGATTCATCATGTTGTGTCAAAGAATTTTCAGATTTGATCCTACCCCAGCTTGCCCTGGTGATAGCAAGTGGACTATATGCCCCCTCAACAAATTAAGCATAGAAAATGCGTCAAATGAGCATTAATTTGTTGAAAATGTGAATCATTATATGATGATGATGAATGCATTCCTATGTTAGTTATGATGTCATTGATGATGGATGCATTGATTATATGATCTATTATGCACATGTTTTGGATTTTTCTTATGCAATAAATGAATACAATCTACTATGAACAAAATATCTGAATAAATGCATGTGTTAGTTAGAAGAAAGTTAAATGGAATTGTTTCTCTGGGATGGATTGATAGATATGAATTGATAAAAAGGATGGTTGAAGATTGATAGATATGAATTGATAGAACAGATGGGTATCCCAAGTCGCTGCCGCATTTCCAATTTTGTTCATCATTGCATTTTTTTTTTGTTTTTTTTGAAATTTTGAAGAGTGTCCAACGCATCTAGATCTAAAACCATCTAGATACTACTATGACCTCTTGATAAATGGAAGGAGTAGAGAGATTGAATAGAAAAATAACTTAGTGGACCCAAATATTGACCATCTGGATACAGTTATGTTCCCTATTTTGAAAAGAAAGAGAGCCAAAAGCACCGAGATATTGACCATTTGGATACCAATTTTCTTGCTGACCATCCAAAAAAAAATATAAAACCAAGATAGAATTCCAATGCACCCAGATCTCAAAGCATCTGGATACCGCTATGAACTCTTGATTTTGAAAAAAAAACAAGATAGAATTCCAATGCACCCAGATCTCAGACCATCTGGATATCATTATGAACTCTTGATTTTGAACAAGAAAATAATAGAGAAGGAATCTCCAATTATTTCCCAAGGCTAAGCTCAGATCGTAGAACTGCGTCACTGCTAGATAAGTGATAGTGCCTACCGCATTTATCCTAAATCATCATAGCCCCAGAATCGAAGTAAACATTCCATAGACAACAATCAAAGAAAATAAGTCATGATCCATCATAGCTACTCTCCTCATATAATGGATCCTGGAGTAGCGTAAGAACATAACCATGAAATATAGAGTGACATCCAACTGACGACTGACATAGTCAAAATTTTGATTATTCTTCGATTCAGTTTGATTCTCTTGATTGGCTTGACTCTCTTGAAAGGCTTGATTATCTTGATTATGTCTGGTTTCAGTAATAGATGACTCATATAAGACTAACTTGTCTAGTTTTGAGTGTATCCATCACTGTGTAAGATGATTGATTGATTGATTTGATTAATTAGGTTTTTATCATTTTTGGTGGATGATCAAGCTGTGTCAGATGGGCCCAATGCTGATTCGCAAAGCTCATGGTTTTGACATTTGATAGATTGGCTTGGTCACCAGTTTGCTTGCTGATATATTTGATAGATTGATAAATTTGTGTCATATGGGCCTAATGCTGATTCAAAAAGCTCATTTTTTTACATTGATTGACTTGGCTTGATTTCCCTATGCTTTGTTGATAACCAAGTTGGTTTTATTGCTTTGGATTTTGCAATTTTTTATTGTTTTTTATGAAGATTGATTTTTTCAGGATTTTTGATATTTTTAGGATTTTTGATGAGTTTTTTTATTTTTAGGGATTTTTTTAGGACATTTAGACTCACCCCCTAGTCTGGTGGATTAGTACTAACCATGGATAAGTTTTGGTGCTCAGAGGGGATTGTGCTTCTGGATTATAGCTTGGGTAGTCAGTCTTGCTTTCGAAGTTTGCTCAAGCTTTTGATCTTGGAGTTCATTGATGGTGAAGTTAGATTTTAACACTTGGTGCATGTTTGCCAGGTTTTCACTGAGAGAGCAATTTTTTTTCTCTTTACTTTTTTTTTGTTTTTAATTTTTTTGTTGTCACCAAGGTGCCTGTTTTCCAGGTTTTCACCAAGGTAACACTTTGTGTTTTTTATTTTTTTGGTATTTTTTGGATATGTAGATAGTTTCCTTAACTATTAAGACCTCAAGCATAGAACCTCTTGAGGTGCACATTGTTTATGTATCTGAGGAGATGATCTCCTTCTGGTGTTGCTAGTTGGTATGCCCCATTCTGGGTAGAGTTGACAATGACATATGGTCCTAGCCAGTTTGGCTCAAACTTTCCTGGTTTCACTCTCTCTACTTGGTTCTTTTGATTTTCCATAAGGATGAGGTATCCTAACTCAAATGTTCATGGCCTCACCTTCTTGTGATAATTCCTTCTAAGGAAATTCTGGTAGCCTTGTAATTGGTTGAATGCATTTTGTCTTCTTTCATCTAGTAGTTCCAGTTCACTGAGCCTTGCTACTCTATAATCTTTGTCTGAAATCAAGTTCTTCAATGATATCCTTAGGGATGGGATTTCCACTTTAGGGGGTAGGACCGCCTCTAATCCATATACTAGGGAGAAAGGATTGGCTCACATAGGTGTTCTCATGCTACTTTTGTATGCCCATAATGTGGGACTAAGCTGTAAATGCCACTCTTGCCCTGATTTGTTAACTATTTTCTTCATGATTTTTAAAATGGTCTTGTTTGTCACTTCAGCCTGGCCATTCCCTTGAAGATAATAGAATGAAAAGAAACCTTGTTTGATTTGGAATTGTTCACATAGATCTTCAACATCTTTGTTTTGGAAAGGTGTACCATGATCCATCAGGATGGTTTCAAGAATTCCATACCGACAGATGATATTATTGAGTATGAACATTTAGATCTGCTTTCCAGTTATGTAGGTGAGGGGAATTGCTTCCACCCATTTAGTTAATTACTTTGTTTTTTCTATGATGTATGTATTTCCATTAGCTAAAGAAGCTGTAATCTTTCCAACTAGGTCAAATCCCCACATAGAAAATGGTAATGGTGAAGTGATAGGATATAGTTCTTGGGTTGGTGCATGTATGAGGTCTCCATGAATTTGACATTGCCTACACCTTTGTACATACTTGTTTGCATCTATCTCTACTGTGGGCTAGTAGTATCCCATGTGGATGATCTTTTTAGATAAGTTGTTTCCACCTTCATGGGCTCCACAAATTCCTTCATGTACCTCATACATAGCTCTCTGGGATTCCGTGGAAGTGAGACATCATAATAGTGTTTCGTCTAGACTTCATCTATATAGAGTAGTTGCAAGAATGGTGTACCAAAATGTATGCAATGGGGATTGAATTTATGCAACACTAAACAAAGAGGGTTAGTAGCACTGATTTGCAATGGGGGAAATCAAATGGAAACAACTACTAAAAATGAAATTGTGAATCAATAAAATGTACAAGCAAATAAGAGAAAACAAATGAATGCAAATTGAATTGCTTGAAGCTTATATTGTCTCTCTCTACACCTTCCGAAATGCTATTTTTGATGCTTGGTATTGGTGTGGGTAGCGTCTATGACTTGGGAGCGTCGAGAATTTGATAATTGAATGTGTGTGTGTGTGTGTGTGATCGCAAGATGGCTTGAATGCTAGATCCAATCTGATAGAGTAACGATGCATGTGAGCTTGAAATCTAGGATCCTTCAAATGGTTATGAAGGATTTGTATATAGGAATCGAGAATGAGTTGAACGGTTGAGTTCAATCCCAAAGATAGGAAGATGAGCAGTTGAGATCAAAAGGAACTGGAGAAGCCATCAGTAAACTCCACCTCTTCAACTGAGAGAGAGAAGATAGAGTTTGGTTAACTGAAGAGACAATTTTGAGTTACCTTTTAGAACTGAAGAGGTAGGTGAAGAAACCCATGTGAACTGAAGAGGTGGGTGGAGTAACCCATGTGATCTAATTAAAGTTATCTCTTTGAAGATAAATGAATGTTTAATTCATTTTTGAAATTAAAGTTTTCAACATGTGAGATAATTGAATTTTTTTTTATTTAGAATTGCATTATTTGAATGAAATTAATTTAATTGGAAGAATTTAATTAGTAAGATTTAATATTTCAATTTAAACTTTAGGAAATTGAATTTAATTAATTAATTAATGAAAATTAATCAATTAAGGTTAATTAATTAAATAAAATTAAGTATTTAATTAATTTTGGGAATTTGATTAGATGATTTGGGGAATGAATTTAGAAGAAAAAGATGATTAATAAATGATTAAAAAACCATTAATTAATAGATGAAATGAATTTAGAAGAAAATAGATGATTAACTAATGATTAAAAACCATTAATTAATAGATGAAAATTAGTGTTTTTAATGACAAGTCGCAAGTCTATCCATTTTAGGGTGTCTACATTTCTATGATGATAGGTTTAAGAGGGACTTCCGTCAATTGAGGTCTCCAAACAAACAATTTGCATTTTTCACACTGGCCTACCCACTTGTAAGCATCTCTGAACATCCCCGACCAATAGTAGAAATTCTTGAGAATTTTAAATTTTTGTGAAAGTAGATGAATAATGTCCTCCACAAGCTTCATTATGAAATTTCTAGCGTAACCATTTTTTCTAGTCTTCATCGACACACCGAACAAACATTTTGTCTAATCCTTACTTGTATAGTATGTAATCTACTATTACATACTTTGCAAACTTAATACTCAGGTTTCTTTTCTCCTTTCCAGTAAAATGCTTAGGGAAATCACTATATGTCAGGTAGTATGTGATATCTTAAAACAAGGCATCCTTCAGCCCCACTAGCAACGTCAACGGGATTTTCCCTTCTTCTATTCTCTTTTTTTAACTATTAATTTACACAGGCCTTGACCTCTCACTAATTTATGGGATTTATTTCTAAGTTGAACTCATGTACTATTTCCACCCATGTTGCTATGTTTTTTACAACCACTTCATGTTGGGTGAGAATAATTTTAACTACATTTTTGGGTACATAAACTATGGAGTGGGAGTGGAGGATGTAATAGCGAAATTGTTTTACAACTTTCACAACTGTGAATGCTTGTTTCTCTGTGAGATAATATTTTAACTCATGATTTTTTAAAGGAACAATCATAAAAGAGAATGGGATTTCTTTGTATTTATCATTTTTCTATAACAACACTCCTGACATAGTGTTCTTTCTAGCATAGCAATGGATCATAAAGTCTTTTTTGAAATTAGGATGAGGTAAGACTAGTACTTGAGCAATGTCATTCTTTACCTCGAAAAATGAATTCATGGCCTCTTCATTCAAATTGAAAGTTTTTTTCACTTAACAAGCTCACCATAGGTCTACTAGTCTCTAATAAATCAGGTATAAACTTTCTCAAAAAAATAATTTGACCAAAGAAAGAACGGATCCCATTCTGATTTGATGGCAAGGATAGCTGCTAAATTTCTCTAACCCTGTCTGGGTAAATCCTTATTCCTTCTTTTGACACAAGGTACCTGAGCAATTTCCCCTCTTTAACACAAAAATTAGTTTTTTTTGGATTCAATGATATGCCATGGTCCCTGCACCTTTGGAGAATTGTTCTTAAATCACACAGATATTTCTTTCTCCTCTTGAAAATAGCATCTTGTCATCCAAGTATATTACAATCACTTTATTAGTCAGATGTCCAAAGGATGAGGTCATAGGATGTTGGAATGTGGCACATGCATTTATTAGTCCAAAAGGCATCCTACTATAAGCAAAAGTGCCCCAGGTGGTAGTTAAGGTTATCTTTTGTTGGTCCTTAGGAACCACATTGATCTGGTTATACCCTAAAAATCAATCTAGCATGGACATCATTTTGGAACCTACAACTATTTGTAAAATATGATCCATGTTTGTGTTAATAATAACTGAGAGGGGGGGGGGGGGNTATTTGTAAAATATGATCCATGTTTGTGTTAATAATAACTGAGAGGGGGGGGGGGTGAATCAGTGGCCTCAAAAATTAATCCTTAAATCAACCCTTCAAACTTAGTACCACAAATTATACCTCCATTTATCTCCAGTCCTATAAGATGAATGCCTTGAAATACTAATATCAAATTACTACTTGTTGGAATGATTTGTAAACCTTCTTCTGTATGTTTACTGATAAGCAGTCTTTCTATTTACTAAAACACAGTAAACAACTAGTGTATACCGATCAAACCATATTTACTTAAGTGAAATGAAAAACAATAAAGTAATGACTCATAGACAAATTAACACATGGATTTTAAACATGGAAACCCTATTAAGGGAAAAACCACTGGGACCAGTACCCCAAATTTTCACTCTTCTGAAGTGAGCTCGGTTAAGATCCAACTCTGTTAAAGGTTACAAACACATTGTTAGGTGTGACCTTGTTAGAGGATTTAAATAGATATTTTGTCACTTAGTATCTGGCATCTAATGCTACCATCCTTGACCAAACACTCACTTGGCCTATCAATGGGTATCGGGCATATCCAATGCTACTTTCTATGATCAAAAATTTTGATACTCCTTGGGATGTATCTCAATTAAAAAAGACTTTTAAGTCCTCCTCAGTTAAGAGACTTGATGCTTCAATGGTTAAACTGAAATAGTAAATTGATTTGTTCACATATACAACTTGAATTGCAGATTTTTAGATCTATTGTAAGTAAATTACCTTTCTTATCAATGTTATCAATTCAATACCTTTGCTCCACACTGTTTTGCTCTGTGATGTTGTATCTCTGTTCATTGGTGTCTACAGAATGTATCTCTTTCCTCAACTTGATTGATCAGGTCTGAATGAAGACTTTCTTCCCCTTCAGAATCTCTTTAGCATCTATTCTCTTGTCACTCCCCTTCACCACCTTTGTGATGAATTAGGTTGTCTCTTTATAGACAAGATTCACTATTTCTTGGCTTTCTTTATCTTGACATGATCCACAATTCTTGCCAATTAGATTTAAACCAAAACTCCAGTTTTATCTCATAGAGATCTTCTTGCCAACTGGAAAAAGCAAGTTTAAATCCTTTACTTATCTCCGTCTTTATCTTGTCAATTAAAACAATGATAAGTATTAGCTAAGTCTATTTTTAGCTCTTCACAGCTAAGCATTTTTTCATTTCTAAACTTTATGTTTTCTCGGTCAATACTTCAGTTACTCATCGGTGATAACTGAGTGTTCCATCGGTGTGACTTAAGTTGTCTTCAGGATCTCCATCCATCAGGCAAAACTATAATTTTGTTTGTTGGGTTACTCTGTGCTTTTCTCATCGGGAAACATTGTGACTTTTCTCGTCGGTAATGCTATGCATTTTTCTCGTCAGGTAACCCTTTGACTTTTCTCTTTTACTCTGACTGTTAGTGTATATAGTCACTTTGTGAATACTTGACTTATATGCATTACTGATAGCATAGCCTTTGATTCATCGGTTCTTTGAAGTCTTTAGAAATATTTCAATGACCATACAAATTATATCAAGTTGACATCAATGACAATAAAATACATTAATTGATTTAATTTCTTGCATAAACCTTCTATGTCATTGTGATCATCAAATTAACATCTTCAAACATTCAATCAGTTATAGTTCATCAATCTCTCCCTTTGGCATTGATGACAACACACTACATTATCAAATTATATTATTACTAATATAATATGAAATATAACAGTTGAAGTTCATCAAACTACCAATCTTATGTATTATAACCAATACAAATATCTAGTCCTCGATAAGCTCATATAAGCTTAGATTTGATTCTTGCAGCTTTCTCTCTCTCTTCAATCTCTTCACTAGATAGATGTAGAATCTTTCTTTCTCTGATGTGATGTGTTCTTCTTCTGTGTCAAACTCTCTCCCTTTCACTATTCTCATTTTATTTTGATGTCTCTTGTCAGCAATTCTCTCCCTTTTTATGTACTCTCCCATTTTGGTTACATCTTTCCCTTTGGATAAATGTGATGGATATAATCTCTCCTAATATAATCTCTCCCTGAGGTGATAATGGATATAATCTCTCCCTTTGATAGCAATGCCAAACAAATACTTTCTATCCATAATATACTCCTTGAATTTCCCAATCCATCAGCAATACAACAACTATGGTGCTCCGACTAGATAAATACCTTGCTGTGTATAGATTTATCTTTGAAGTCCATCTCTTTTCTTGCATCAACATGAATGATATTTTGATAATATGTAGGTTGATGCAGCCTTCTAGACATTTTACTGACCAGTAGACAAGGGTTTAACCCCTAGTCTTTTTCTCAAGTACTCAAATGCATCCTTGGGCAGTGGCTTGGTGAAGATATCAGCTAATTGTTCCTTTGCTTGCACATACTAAAGTATCACCTCCTTTTCTTGAACTTGTTCTCTAAAATAATGATACTTGATAGCAATATGCTTTGCCTTAGCATGCATGACTGGATTCTTGGAATTTTTTATTGGACTTGTATTATCACAATAGATAATTACTGGTTCAAGAATTTTCATATGCATACCTTCCAGTAACTATTTGATCCATGCAATATTTGAGCAGTTTGTAGCAGTATAAACATACTCTGCTTCAATGGTGGACTGAGAGATGCATCCTTGCTTCTTGTTATTCCATGTGACAAGTCTTTTACCCATAAAGAATGCTCCTCCAGTTGTGCTCTTTCGGTCATCAATATTTCTAGCCCAATCAGTGTCGGTAAAGACCTTAAGTTCAAATTTGCCTTCTCTTCTATATCATAAGCCATAATCCTCAGTATTATTTAGATATCTTAGGATTATTTTCACAACAATCATATGTGATTTCATGGGATTAGCAGAAAATCTTGTAACTATTCCTACTGCATGTGCAATATCTAGTCTAGTATGTACAACATACATGAGTTCTCCAATCATTGATCTGTACAAAGTCTAATTTACCTCTGATGACTTGTCCTCCTTTTTCAGCTTACATTGAGTTTCCATTTGTGTTCCGACTAGTTTGAAATTTTCCATCTTGAATATTTTCAGCACTTCCTTCTTGTATTTGGATTGTGTAATGAAAATACCTTCATCTTGTTGCATGATGTGTAGACCAAGAAAGAACTTGATCTCTCCAAACATAGACATCTACAAAATCTTTTCTCATTTCATTTTAAAATGATTTTCATAGCATATCATTGCCTCCAAATATGATGTCATCAACAAATATCTCAGCAATCAAAATGTTAGCATCAGTATCTTCCTTCAAATAGAGATTACTATTTTCACTAGTTCTTACAAATCCAATACTTATGAGATAGGAATGAAGTCTTTCATACTAGGCTTGGGGTGCTTGTTTCAATCCATATAGGGCTTTGTGTAGTCTACATACCATGTCCCTATTTTTTGGATCAAAGAACCCTTCTGTTTGTTCAATGTATACCTCTTCTTCAAGTATTCCATTTAGAAATGCTGACTTGACATCCATTTGGTATACTTTGAATCCTTTATATGCATCATAATAAAGTAATATTCTCACTCCTTCTATCCTACCAATGGGTGCCAAGGTCTCACCATAGTCAATCTCTTCTTCTTGTGCATACCCCTTGCATACTAGTCTTGCTTTGTTTCTGGTGAATTCTCCATTCTCATTCAGTTTATTCCTGAATATCCATTTTTTATCGATAATATTCTTGTCATCTGGTCTCAGTACAAGTGTCCATGTCTTTTTTTCTCAATCTACTCAATTTCCTCATTCATAGCACTAATCCATTCATTATTATCAAGTGTAGCATTGACAGATTTTGGTTCAAAATCATAAATAAGACATCTTGTGTTTAGAGACTTGCTTTTGGTTGTCATACCAGCCTTCTTGTCTCCAATGATCTGGTTCTTTGGATGGTTCCTACTTACATATATAGAAAGTACAGGTTCAGGTATTTGTCTATCATCTTGATCATCATTGTGTCCTTCATTCTGATCTCCATCTCTTGGTACATCATCTTGAGCAATATCTTGATTGTCGATATTTGTAGCCTGATGCTTGGGTGCAATAATCTATTTCTCGAGAGCTATACATTGTTGCTCAGGTAGAGTGTCAAGTTCTTCATTGTAGACAAACCTTTTGTAGTCCTCTAGTTCTTTTGTGCTTTCCTTTTGATTCTTCTCTGCAAATTCATCTATCTTTACATTTGCACTTTCAACAATTTTATTAGAGGCTTTATTGAGACATTTATAAGCCTTGCTCTTGGTGGAATACCCTAGAAAGATTTCTTCATCACTTTTGGAGTCAAGCTTTCCATTTCTATCATCTTTTAGGATATAGTGCATTGACTGCCAAAATTTTTTAAGTAACTTGCATTGGGTGTGTAACCATACCATAGCTCATAAGGTGTCTTCTTAGTGTCTTTCTTCAATTGTACTCTATTTAATGTGTAAAAAGAAGTGCTGGCAACTTCCCTCCAAAATATTTGGGTGATGCCTTTCTCTATCATTAGTGTCCTTGCACAATCAACTATGGATCTGTTTCTTCTTTCAGCAATTCCATTTTGTTGTGTTGTTCTCGGTGCAGAGACCTGTCTTTTGATTCCATGCTCATTACAAAAGTTAGTGAATACATCTAAAATAAATTCCCCTCCTCTATCTGATCTTAAGCATTTCAATTCTTTACCACTTTGTTTTTCTACCATTGCTTTGTAGCATTTAAACATCTTGAATGCTTTAGATTTATCTTTTAGAAACATTTTTGTCATCATTCTAGAGTAATCATCAACAAAGAGAATAAAATATCTATCACCATAATAACTCTTTGTCCTCATGGGTCCACATAGATCAGTATGGACTAATTCTAGAATGGCATTAGATGTATGGGTTTTTCTTTTGAAACTAGACTTTGTCATCTTACCCTTTTGACAATTTTTGCACATAATATTGTCTGGCTTAATCATCATTGGTAAGCCTCTTACATTTCTCTTTCTGATTATCTTTATCATGTTGTCAAAGTTTACATGACACAATATTTTGTGCCACAACCATATATCTTCATTTCTAGCCATTAAGAAAGTGGTGTCAGTATCATTCAGATAGAATAAGTTACCTTTTGTCTGCTCACCGGTACCAATCAGACTTCCTGATTTATTGAATATCTTTGCCTTCTTATTTTAAAATGCTACTCTATGACCTAAATTATTTAGCTGAGAAACACTCAATAGATTATAATTCAATCCTTTCACCCAATAAGCATTTGCATATTTTATCGGGTTATTCAACATTATAGTTCATTTACCTTCAACTGGACAAGGTGTGTCATTACCCATTCTTACTGAACCACCATTGTAGTATTCAAAAGTCTCAAAAAAAAAAATTCACTGGTCATATGGTGAGTGCAGCCACTATCTATGATCCAGACATCATTTTTACTAACTTTAGATATGAGTGCAGTTTCTACATACCTTTCTTCATCATCCTCTGAATAGTCTTTTACTGCCACAAATACCATCTTGATGTCTTCATCAGATTTGGTGTTAGTATCATCATCTTTGCATTTAGCTAGGTAACTGGCCTTCTTTCCTTTTTCCTTGTAGTCTCGAGTATCTCTTCTTTATGATTGTTGATTTCTTCTGTAATCACCTCCATCATACTTCTTTTCAAATGACCTGTCATTACTTTTGTAATCTTTTCTTCTTTAAGGACATCTTGCAGCAAAGTGTCTAATTTCTTTGCAATTAAAACATACAAGTGGTAATTTACCTTTGCCTCTCTACATTCTTCTAGCCATAAGTGCTTCAATTTCATCAAGATCTTCTTCTTCACTTTCACTATCACTATATTTTCTCATAGTCTGTTTATGACTTGATTTACTTATTCTCAAAGAAGATTTGAATGCAGACTCTATGTTTGGTAAGACACTATTATCAAAGTTATTCATCTCAAATGAAATCATTCTTCCAATCAAACTTTCTAGAGTAAAATTTTTATTTTCTACTGCTCTCATGTCTTGTATGGAAGATACTCTAATAGCATAAGTAGGTAGTAAGGTTCTTAGAACTCTACTTACCACTGTATCTTCATCTAGTACACCTCCAACTCCTCAGATAGCATTGAATACCTCTTTGATTCTTGTGTTGTACTGTGTGATATTTTCACCTTCTTTCATTCTAAGATCATCAAACTTTTCTCTAAGGATTTCTGCCTTGGCTCTCAGAACATTTTTATCACCACTGTTGGAAACACTGAAGGGGGGGGGGGGGGGGGAATCAGNGGGGGGGGGGGGGGGGGGGGGGGTGAATCAGTGTTTAGCTTATTATTCAAATTCAACAACTTAAACATAAATCAAATATACATCTAATGAAGCTTAACACAAGAGGACATAACACTTTATATGATTATAGGAAAACCTTGATTAGAGGAAAACCCCGGTGGGAATTAGTACCCACAAATATTGTACTAGTATAATGAACCTGTTAAAGTTCCTTTTCCCTGTTAGAAGTAGTCTTTACAATATGAGTACAATGACCTCGTTAAGGGTCTAACCCTGTTAGGATTCTTTTATAATTAACCCTATTAGGGGTGAGGACTCACTATCCAAGAGCTCACTGTTCAAAGAGAAAGAAGGCTACAACCTCCTGAGAATAGATATGCAATATATCAAAAAGTGAACTATTGTATGTGACACAGATGTCTGATCAGTTCCAGTTATGCACTTATACTCTTAAGTTCTTTAAGGGCTCTATCTCATACTGATATCTTCATACTACTTTTCTATATATCTTCTCTGACTATTTTGATGACACGTCTAATGTATCTTTGCATTACACACACACACACACACACACACACACATATATAGATATATATATATATTTACGCTTGAATAGACACTACTAAAAGCAAGACCTTAGTCAGCCCAAAAACATAACACACAATGCTTCCAAAAAAAATGGCTTGAGTGTATTTGCAAAAAAATTTAATACATGCTTACAAACTTATTACAATAGGCGCTTATCCTTTACATAACAAAAGATTACACGCTAATCAAAACAATGAAGTCGGCTTCATGCTCTGTATTCTGGACTGTTGGTGAACTTTTTCTTTCTGTAACTTATCTATACTGCTATTTTGTACCATGCATGTATAGGGTAAGCATAATAACATATCATAGAGCTTAAGTCTGAATGCGCATATCCTTAGGTGGTCATAAACACGTGTGTTGATGCCCTGATCTACTGCAAGTCACTGTTCTATTCTGTCTTCTATACTTAGTCAATTTTTACTTCATAGTTAACTATCAAAAGCTTCATATGACTTTGTTTCCATAATGACAACACAAAATAATCCATATACTCCCTAGGAGTCAACTTGCCAACAATATCCCCCTTTGTCATTAATGGAAACAAAGGAATGTGGCCAAGTTACTCAAAAGTCACTAACACCCAAAAACTGTATATCATTATACTTTATAGTATATACTACACACATTCCTTGTATATTACTCCCTCTTTGACATTAATGACAAAGATGTCAAAATTGTAAGTCTCTAGATACTTACTCCATATATACATCTAGATATACAACCTGAAGACTCTTTATCTCTTGCTGCCAGAATGCCTTCATTGCATCAACTGTCTCGAGATAGGCGCATAGAGCATAAGTGAGCTTCTCCATTTTAATCAGGTCCATGCAGGGACCTTGATCATATGTGACAATAGTGGCATCAATATGTTTGATGTTCTCATCTAGAACTACTAAGGAGGGCGTAAGTGCATTTCTCAACTGAGTCTGTCGGGTCCTTATCTTATTGATCTCCATTTTGGCTTTTTCTATCTTGTCAAGATGACCTTGATAGATACTGTTGCAGATGTTCATGTCTTGTGTGGATGTCTCGACTGATTTCCTAACACTGTCAACCAAAATGTCTGCCTCCTCTATCTTTTTGATATGTTCAGAGGTCAATTTCACCCTATTCATGCAGTTGGCTATTACATGTCTGCCTTTAGCTGCCAACTCTTTCAACATAGACTGACCAATATTCAATGATTTTAAGTCTAAGGAAAATTTATTTACTAGTTCATTCAACCTTTCCTTTTTGTACTCATCTTCTGCAATTCTAGTAGCTGAGTCTACTAAGCTTGTAAAATGTGCTTTAAAGCTTGTTAGTATACTTTCTACATCATCCACAGACTGAATTTTTGCTACTTTCTTGTCCGTAGGTACTAGGTCATTCAGAATGTTAACTAATTCCAAGAAAATGGGATTCCTCATAACCTATTTCTCTTTGGCCTTTTCCATGGCTAGGACACTAATCTTGATCAGGTCTTCTTCTCCCCAAGCATCCAAACTTGCGAAGTCAAGAGTTAAACTTGACAACAATGAGGTAGATGGTTGAATGGATGGTGTGAATATGGTATTCTGACTAGTTTCCATGCACTCACTTTTAATTGGGATCTCTGTGACTGGTATCTCATTGTTTTGATTATCTTCCTCTTTGTTCAAATCTGTTGAATAGAGGGAACTTTATCTTTTTGCAAAGATGTATCATCAATGCATGCCTTCTCTATTTCTTCTGAGTTCACAAATGCTTTTTAAACTTTATCCATATCATTATCAGAAATGGTCATAGATATCTTGATATCATCAATCACTATAGTATCCCCTAAATCTTTTGTTGTATCAGAGGCTATTGAGAGTAAGAGCGTTGGAACCTGTGGACCTGTCTTAGGTGCTTTTTGAATTACTGGTTTTGCAACCTGTTTAGGGGGAACTGGAGTTTCCTTAGCTGTAGGCGCTATTGATGGATACATATGTCTATCCAGAATACCTGCTCAAATTATTTCTAAGTCTCTTCATTGACTAGATCATACTCCTTATTCATGATATGGAGAACCCTTGTTTTGGTTCTTAGGTGTGGCTTAACTAAATCCAACAAAATGAATTTCTCATCATGCGAGCAAACTGGGAGAAGACTATCCAATGTTTCTTCCCTTATCCTCATATCCTCTTCAATTGCTTTCCTCTTTAACATATCAAGTATGTTCCATACCTTGTCTGGTATGATAGTCTTGAGTTCCAACACGGTCCTTTTAAACTTGATCATATGAGAGATGATCATAGAATGAACCTCTGATTTGTCTATCTCTTGATACTTGTCATATACATTATTGAGAGAATCTAGTTTTCCTTCATTGATAATTAGGTTCCTTAAGACATTAAGATTGGGTCTGAAACCTACCTCAGGAGGAGCTTGTGTGTTCTTTACCTTACTCCTTGTAGTTCTTAAGGATGGATGACTAGTGGGCGCTTGCTTCCTTCCTCTAGACTTCTTGCTAGGTACTAAAGGTGGAGATGCATCCAAATCAATGGTGGTTGATGGTGCAGATGTATCTTCATTTGATTTCTTCTTCTTCTTTGGCATATCATCAGTCTTTTCTATTTTTAATTCAATGGGAGTCTTTTCAAGTTCTTTGGCTATATTAGCTTCTCTAGCTCTGTCAAGATCCTCTTGTGTAACACCATGAATGTTTAGGATATTTGAGGTAATCATAGATGCCTTTCGTTTGTTCTCAGCACTGTATAGGACAGAATCAACTTGATTTTTCTTTTCCTTGTAAGTTCCCCATCTAGGTTCATTGGGATCCTTAGGTGCAGATAAGAGTACTTGTGCATAACCTTTGAAAACATGTTCTTCGACTTCATAACCAAGAGGGTGAATCCATTTTATCCTAGGCTCAACTGCCTCCATGCAAGTACAATCAATCTCCACCATGAAGCATATGGTGTCTTTGTACTTCTCAACTATTTTATCAGGTATCCTAAACCTCTTCTGCATCTTGATTCTGAATGTCTTGATGTCCATGTCCATAGAATCCTTCACACTACCCTCTAATGTGGCTTTAAGTGAAATATGTGACATAGTGGGTTTGCTTCTGTCTAGGTAGAGATTTATAGCCTTTCCTACTATGTGGAGGTAAAGATATATGATCAGTGAACCAAACCTAAATATCTTTCTCTTTTCATGCTTAATAGCTCGGATGTTGTCAATCAATTGAGCATGCAATATCTCACATAGATTATACTGAGTATTTTCATTCACCATTTTTATTGTTGCTAAGATAGTAGCTGCAGATACACTATTTAGTCTACTTGCGTGCTGGAATTTATAACCTAGTATCATGGTAACTAGCTTTATGTCATCTTCCTTGATGGGATCAACTTTCATACCACGCCTATCACTCCTGGATAAGCATGCCTGCTCAGCTTGTTTCTTAACATCTTTACCAGTTGGAAGAACTGGTCCAATCTTGGGAAGTCCAGTCATCTCATGAATTAGAAAAGTAGTGATGCAGACATGAACCTCACCTATCCAGTATAGATCATCATGAATCCTACTCAGTAATATCTTCACCCATTCTGGCTCATAGAACTCATGCGCATTGGAATACTCAAAGATAGGGTTATCAATGAGATGTGTGTATTCATCCTTGAATGTATAATCTAGTTTCATCATAGAACCCATGAGAGATGCAATGTTGTTGTCTCCAACTATTTCCTTCTTGCAATAAACATATGCGTGGATGTCTTCTACATGTAAAAATCCAAGCGGAGTCCTAGATAATTCTCCTTCGACATCATCCAGTATGGACTTGAATGGATGCTTCTTAAAAACAAATTTCTTCCTCTTAGTAATGTTGAATACAACAAGGGTTTCCATACTTACTAGAAACTTGGTTAAATAGGGTTTCATGATGATTTTGAAATGACATGACTGCTAGGGTTGCATTCAAAATGTAATCCATTCACAAACCAACTAATTCTTCAAGCTATAGTGCTTTGATGCTTGATGCCTATCTGCTTTTTGAATGCTCCAATCTCAAACACAAAGTGAGGTTTTTAAGATCTTTTGCTAACTTATATAAAGATCAATTGCATTTAGTTCTTGTTTCTGTAAAGCGGTTTACAGAGATAATTTCAAACTTTGTTTTGAGTGAAGTAAAGGTTATGCAGGAATGCATACAACCTCGATTCATGATTTCATGCATGAATCCATAGCCACATACTCAGAGGTGATTATACCAGCCATGCAGGGGTTCAGAGCTAGAATAGCTCCCCCTAAGACCATGAGGGTCAACTATTCAGAAGTAGAAGGTGCATCAACTGAGGATGCATCTGCTACCTTGTTCTCTCCATTATCCTTCTTTACTTCAACCCATATTTTATCTGAGTTAGCTTTGGCTTCCACAAACTTGACTTCTCCTGATTCTTTGAACAAAGACTTTTTGGGATTCTCTTGTCCTTTTGTTCTTGGTCTAAAAAACCTTGAAATATGAAAATATTTTCCACATGAGTGACAGATGATAGGAGGTTTGGTGTTTTTATACATCATGTTGCATTCCTTAGCTATGTGTCCATTGTAGTTACATATCTAACATTTAATGTTCTACAATTTTCTTTGAGGTTGATTTCTCTGATTGAATTGAGTTTGATTCCTTTGGTTTAGTTGAGGCTAGCTTCTTTGATTTTTTCTGCAATGAATAGCCCTATGACCAAACTTATTGTAGGAGTAATAGTAACCATTGAAGGGTCTTACATTCTTACAATCTCTTGCCAAGTGTCCATGCTTTTTATAGGCATAGAAAGTATGGTTGATTTCCTTGTGCTTATCTTCTGCTTTAGTCTCTTCATGATTTTCAGTTTTCTTTTCTTCTGAAGATTCTATTAGAGCTTTCTTTCTTTCTTGTGATGAGTTGATCTCAATTTGAGCTAAACAGTATCACATACCAATGGTGTCACCTTTTAGCTTTTTTGCATAGAGCTGTGATTGAATCAGATCAGATCTTGTGTGTAGTTTATCAATCTTGTCTTTTTCTCCTGATAATTCAGATTTAATTTTGTTCTTGATATTTTCCAATTCCAAGATTTTCATATTGGCTTGCATGAGTTCTTCATCCAACTATTTTTTTTCTTTGTTCTTCTCTTCAATAGCTGTTAAGATATCAGTTAACTAATCATTCAATTCTTCTAACTTATCTTTCAGAGACTTGTTCTCTTCATTCAATTTCAAATCATTGGTGGAGCAATCTTTTATTTCTTTCCTTAGTTTCTTGATAAGTATTTGTGAGACATCAAATTTTAGTTTGAGTTCTTCATTTTTTTCTCAGATCTATCTATATCTTCAAGGGCTGCTTCAAGATTCTTTTTTAGATATTTGAATTCTACTGAATCCATGATCTCCTCAAGTGGTTAAACTTTTCTCTCTGAGGACCAGGCTCTAATACCAATTGTTGGAAACACTAAGAGTGGGGGTGAATCAGTGTTTAGCTTATTATTCAAATTCAGCAACTTAAACATAAATAAAATATACATCCAATGAATCTTAACACAAAAACACATAACACTTGATATCATTACAAGGAAACCTTGATTAGAGGAAAACCCTGGTGGGAATTAGTACCAACAAATATTGTACTAGTATAATGAACCTGTTAAAGTTCCTTTGCCCTGTTAGAAGCAGTCTTTACAATATGAGTACAATGACC
>MU223137.1:258959-272908 GCA_018584345.1 Thuja plicata | reverse complement strand
AAGCTTTAGCAACACTGTTAAGTGTGCACTCTATTAAGAGATTTGGAAAGAACGGTTAAGTCCACCTTCTACAAAAGGATTTTATATGTGATGCACTTGTTAGAATGCAACTACATAAGTCTTTGATTTGATGATAAATGCAATCTTCAATTGTTGATAACAGATCCTATAAAGCTTCATACATATTAGTAATCATCCTTCCATGATTGAATAATACCTTTATCTGCTCATCGGTAGCCTCTGTGTGTTCTTGATAACTGATGTACTTTGCTTCTGATCTTTGCATGAATTTCGCCTTCTTCCCTTTTGATGCTCTTCATGGCTATCATTCATAAGGAATTCATGTACTCACAATTGAGTATGAACATCTATTTATACTAATTTTGATTTAATTATTGATTCATGCATCACAAGTTAACTCTAGATCCAAGGTATACAACTTGACCTTGATCTTTAGTTAGATATGCTTTAGATCCGTTAGGATGCTTTAAAGCATTTACATAAAGCTTGCATGACCATCAAATTATGATTTAAAACAAAATAAAACTCTATAAATAGAATTACATTGCTTTATCCATCGTGTAAAAGTCAGATCCACAATTTGTGGGTTCTTTATCTGTCTGTCGGTTCTGATGGTCAGTTTTCTTGGTCCTCGATGTTCCTTTCTTGAACTTGTCATCAGGTATGCCTTTTCTATTTCTGTCAGGTTAGTTATAAAAACTATGTCACTGGTAATGCTTATGGTCACCGGTGATGCTTGTGGTCGCCGGTGATGCTTGTGGTTGTCGGTGATGCTTGTGGTCGCCGGTGATGCTTGTGGTCTTTTATACTTAGCATTTTTCTCAAAATCTTTGTTCTGTCAGGTATGCTTGCATTTCACCGGTACTGCCTATGGTTTTCTGGTAATGCTTGTTGTCTGTCGGTAATGCTTTGTCAATGTTTTTCACTGAGTATACTAGTGGAAAAATAATGTCATCACTTCAAGCTCAACAACTGAGGTTTGAGCCACATTTAAATCCACCATCCTTCTACACCTCAAATGAAAACTTATGGTAGGAGGCATAGCAGTTACAAAGAAACCATTCCTATTTTCATTACTAGGTCTTTGTGCATTAGGAATTTGATGCAAAATCTTGTTTATTTGTGCAAAAAACTCCCTCATAGGTTTATGGATTTATCTTTTCAATTGAGACAGGTTAATTAAAAGGGAGTGCTCATCATCTACTACTTTGAAGAGAGCTTCAAAATTCATCCTCATAGTATTCCAATTTTTAACACAGTCATTAGGAAGGTGATGGAACCAATTCATAGTAGCATCAGTTACAATTTGAACAAACAAGAAGACAACTACATCTTTAGCAGTGACAACAATAACCCCACATGCAGTTTTGAAGGCATTCAAATGATCATTAGGAGAGACCTTACCATCTCTGCTAAATTTAGGAAGGACAACCCGGGCTCCTTTAGGCAAAGCATTTAAGTTTGGACCCAAGTTAAATGTACCTACTTGGGCTCCCCATAGCTTATTTTTGGGTCATGTTGGGTAATCTGATATTCAAAGGGTGGGCGTTGAAATGAGAGGGAAGTAAGGTAATAGGTAAATTAAGGGCTTGAAAGATAACAAGAGATGATGAAAACTTAGGGGGTGAGGAGGGCCTACTTGTAGTCTAGGTCTTTCTTCTCACTGCTATGTTAGGGGTAAAATTTAGCTATCTCAATGCCTCAAAATCTTTGTCTACTAAACCCTTTTCCATATCTCCCCTCATGTATCTCTTTTCAGCCATCCGACTGATTGCGCTTAGCGGGATGAGGCGGCTGAGGTGGGTTAGGTCTATTAATATGGATCAATCAAGCCAACCTCTCAACTACTGCTACTTCTTGAGTGATTAACAAGTCTCTTATTATTTCAATCATTTCCTCTTTGACTTCTAATACTTGACTCATCTCTTGATATTGTTGAGCACTTGTTTTACGCCTCCTAGCTTGAGCATTCAGATCTCAAATTATATCATCTTGGGTATCTTGGAATCCCAAGTTAGGCTGTAATACAAGGAATATATCTTGATGAGGTAATACCATTTCTAATCACCATAAAACATTTAAAACTGGCTATCCCCAACAGATTCACCAAAAATTTGTTAGTGGAAAGATTCTTCCTCTTTTGGAATTTTGATAAATAATTGACTTCTAACCCAATCTAGAGAGAAATCCACTATGATGAATTCAGTTAGTCACCCACAAATACACTCTCTACATCCAAGGTGTATCTACCTTCTAAAATGATCAATCTTTTACTCCTTTTTTTCAAAAGAATAATTTTAGATGGTACTTTTAACCATAAAGTACTAAAGGAATCAACATTCCACTATAAGCTTATAAACTAATGTCACATGCTATCATAAACTCAATCGATCATAAGACAACTAACTTGAAACTAACAAGAATAAGATTTCAAAATCGATCCCAAAGATTAATTCTCACATAAAAAATTTTACTGAAGGAACTTAATAGCATACACATAGATCATAGTAGCATGTAATCCAATTCTAACTGAAATCAATTATACACATTCTACTTAACCAACAAATTACAGAAACACCATAATATGATATATAAACCAACTGATATTATATTCATATGCTATATAGTCTTAACAGTACCAAAAAGAAATATATCAGCCCCAAAATTCACAATATAAAGATGTCTTTTTTAAATCTAGAGAATCAACCTTAACCGAGTCACAAAAATTACAATATATAGCCACATATGGCATATTCAGTTTTTAAATCTAACTTATCAAAAGCCTAGCCAAACCTTATTTATAGAATATGACTAAGCTAAAATAGAGAAAAACTAAAAGGACTATCTCCAGGTATGATCTATTCAGCAATTGGGGTGATAGTATCTTCAGGTTGATTAGGGACATGTGCAGCCTTTTGCACGACACTCCATTCCTCATATGCGGCCAAAAAATTAGCTATAATCTATCAGTTGGAAATCTTGATAGCTCCTATCCATTGTTTCCATATTTTCTAGCCATTCTAAACCTATCCCAATTTACCTTTGCGTACCTCCAAATGCTCAACACCAATCATCAACATGGAGTTACTCAGGCTATAGGTGAGAAATATTTTACTGCCAAGTCCTTTGTTTCTTTTCGGGCTTTCATATTGTCTCTAAATGATGTGATTACTTGATCTGCCTTCCTGTTTGGGTCTTCTTCACTCCCCATTAACTTAATATCAATGTATTTAAGATCATTGTTGATGATTTCGTTAAGGCAATTGAGATCCTTTAGGAGCTTTGATAATTCCTTGTTCAATAATTTCATTTCTCCATTCCATGTTCACCTTGGACACGAAAAATAAACTTTCATCAAGCCTTGGTATTATTTTTTTCGCAAGGAACTTATCTACACCATAGGTGTGAACCTTTTCCATATTCATAATAGCATTATCCCATTTGTTTGTTTCTTCCACCTAAGCGGTAATCTCTGTCTATAACTCATTGGAAATTATGATAGTCTGATGATGAGTTTTATCAAGGTTCAAAATATAATCCATTTCTTCTTTGGTGACCTTGTCTATCCAATCAAAGATTTTTTTTGATACTGCTCTATCTCTCTTCAATAGGTCCAAAAATATATGACTTGAGGGAGAATTGACATCGATTGTAGGAGATACTTGCGCTAATTATAAAGGTTCAATATTTTGAAGTGCATGAATGTATTCGACCATTAGGTTCAAAGATTGCTTAAGATATTTCTTGTCCCTCCAATCCTTCCAAATTCTCAGAGTGATTTTCTTATTACTTGATTCAAAAACCTTCATATCAATAGACTTGTTTCCTTGACCCAGATCTACCTTTTCCACATTGAATTCTTGTTGAGAGACTTCACCGCTACTTTTGTCAATAGAAGGCTTGAAAATATTAGCAATCAAGTTCCCTTTATCCTTGTCCACATTTATTAGTTCTTCAATTTTAGGTTTCTTACTCATGGGTGTCTTTCCAAGTTTTATACTCACCATATCTCCAATTGGTGTGGATTATGGTACTATGCTATGCTTCTTGCTCACATATAGCTCGAGCCAATTTGGAGCCTTTGCACTACTCTTGTTCTAGGGAGTCTTAAAATCTGAAGAGTTACACAATGCCCTTGAATATTGGCTAGCAACTTCTACTTCTACTTGTTTACCTTCAACCGTTGAACCTCCCTTTGATTAATCCATGAATCATTCCCTTTCTTTCTCTTTTCACCCTCAGTTGTTTCTAAATCTACCACAATGTGAGGCACTTGGGTGGGTTTGGTTTTTTTCTTTCTCCTCGAATGGGTAATCTTTACAATTAGCTGTGGAAGAAAATGTTCTTTCTCTTTAGGGAAAATTTCTACTTTTGACCCCGATTCACCTACAGGAGACAATTTTTCTATCTCATTAGTACATATGGGTGGGGACCCTACTTTTAAGGATGTTGAATCATCTTTGAGCTTGTGTTCAACCCCTTTTGATTTCTCCTTCCTTTTATCTCCCAGCCATTATTTTGTTCTTCTTATCACATTATGAGTCTTGACTCTGACATCTTCCTCTTCTCTTTTGTTCCAATCAATTTTTGGGATGGGCATACATTCAACAAGCCTATTTAGGGTCTAAGACATCCTCATTTTCATCATCTTTGATTCTTTTAACATAAATTGGTACTTTTAGGGTGACAATTTGTCTTAGTTTGAATGTAGACCAAAGCCTTTTCCTTACTTATTACTCATCTACACAATCAACCCAATAATATTCTAGTTGTGGTTGATGGAGGAATGTGGCATCTACATGGAAATGATTTGCAATAAAAATTTTACTATCAAAATAGCTCTTGGATTGATACGACTTTAAATTCATCCTTTTCAGTTCAACTTATAAGGATGATGTGTCTTGTATGAGCTTATAGCGGTAATGACCAAGTTCAATAGGGAATAAGAAATTAGATCCTCTTTTGATCTTGTACTTATTTTTAACCTAAACTAATTCCCTACATATTTTAATAAGGATGTGTTTGTCTAGGCAATATTTTGGTAATTTTAAAGGTTGTGTACTAAAACCTCCAATTCTCAAATAAGTAAATCTTGAAAAGTGTATGTAGAAACTCCCATAAATCTTGACCAATTCCATGGCTTCTTTAGACATCCTATGATTGTATTTTCCTCTTAAATCAAAAAAAATTTTGGCTAACACATCTTTAACTCTCCTTAAATTTTTGGGATTCCTTTTCTTTTGCAGCAAAGAATCGTATTCAAATAATTTCATGTCTTCTATCCATGGTTCATGGAGCATACCTTCCTAGCCTCTGCAACAAGACAATATATAGAAAAGGTACGAGGACATGTTCAAACTAGCTACCTCTACCACTTGAGACAACTCGTTATGAAGGTGGTCTTTTATGATTTCAGTCCACTCAATATACTTTCCATCACCAAGAATAGCATGGATAAAACAGTACATCCAATTTTCCCAAAAGACATCATGTGGGTTTCCTTTTACTCTGTTTAGCAAGATGACCATGTCTCACACATCTTCAATTAGGTGATCTTTCTTCAATGGTCTGGGTAGGCAGGATCCTCCCTTCTCTAGTTTCAAAAACCATCTTCTGGCGATGGTTTTGTTGAAATATTTTCTATTCTAGTCAAAATCTACTTGCACTTTGCAAATAGTCCAATATCCCTAGGTCTTAGCAGGAGGAATTCTTAAGGCTTCCATAACTACATTCCTATTAACACATACAAACACGTTGCCAAAAAAGATGTGAATGCACCTATCAAATTTATCATATCTGTTGCGACATTCCATTACCATCTCAAGGCAAGGCATTACTTTAGGAAAACTTGTGGCTTCTAACAGTCCACTTTCTGCAGTCTTAGCAACCATTGATTTTTCTTTCATTTTTCTGAACCTACCCACTAACTTTCCTAAATCCACATCTACTAGGAGTGTCTCCCCCATCTCTAGAAGACAAATGGTTAAAGGAGTGGACTTGTTTTCTCTTATAATTTTCAATTTAGAGGAAGACATGACTGGACTAAAGGAGAGTTATAAAGAAAGAGCAGAAGATAAAATGGAAACACTTGGGAAAACTTAATTTTCAGAGTAGGTAAGCTTCAAATTAAGAAATTACTAAAGTTTTTTCATAAAACTCACTGTTGTTCTATACCTGGCTTCTGAGAAGAACAATTTACCTTGCCTCCGTTCACCTTTTGTCACAATAGCTAAGAAATTGTGTATATAAAATGAAAAAAATTTACGAAAGAGAAGCAATTTAACACAAATCTTTTCCTTGGCTGTTGTACCTCTATTAATGGAAACTTTCCTTGATTTAATAAGACCCATGACCTTTTATTACAAATGATACTTTTCACATATTCCATTTCCATTTACCTGTCACCTCCATCATTAACCATTTAATATATGTCTTTTTGATCATTTCCCACAATAATGATGTAAGATTTAGCACGTGTTGTTAATATTTGGCATATCACATATTCAAAATTTGAACTTTGAATCATGAAAATGAGATTCAAGGTTTGGATTTAATCATGCTATAAACATTTGGGACTGACCAATGCAAATGAGACCCACAAAACAACATGGCTTACGAGACTCTTGAACTTTGAACCAAAAATCAACAATTGCAATTTTTCACGATGCAGAAAAAGACTAGTATATCTTGCAACAACATGAGGGGGACGAAAATAATTTTGAACCTTGAACTAGTGGTTCAAGTTCAAAGTTCAAGCTACCGAATGCACACTACACTAAAGAATACAAAGAGAAAGACAAAGACAACTTGTTACTTGGAACCAGACGGTCCTTGAACTTTGAAATTTGAACTTGAAGGTTTAGGTTCAAGGTACGAGGTGCGCAAGAGAAATTGATTGATTTTTACCGAAGTTCAGATTTTAAAAGGGGTCACACCAAAACCATGCAACATGAGTCATGTACCACTTGTCAAAGGGTCAAGGGGAATTCTTTAAATGCAGGAATGTACCAACATTTTCCCATGCCTAATAGGCCATTGGAGAGCCTAAGCATGGAATTTGTGGTATTTTTACAAAGAAAAAAGAGTGGATGTGACAATGTTTATGTTGTGGTTGAAATATTGAGTAAAATGGCCCATTTTATACCCTACAAGACAACCCATGATGCCTTCTACATAGAAAGTTTATTTTTTAAGGAGATTGTTAGCATTCATGGTTTTCCATTGAGTATAGTCTCAGATAGGGACTCAAAATTTATAGGTCACTTTTGGAGGACCTTATGGACGAGATTTGGCACCAAACTTGAATTTAAATTTTCCTATCATACCCAAAAGGATGGGGAAACTGAGGTGGTCATGTTGGAAATTGATTCATTCAGGAGTGTTATGGAACACTTGATGGTTTTCATTTATGGCAACACATCTGGTATAGATGGTCTCTTGGAGTAGAACACAGTTTTGGAGTTTGGGATTGCGAAATGACTAAGTATAGGAAGCAGAATTCTAGAGTATGGAAGTACAATTTTTATCATTGAAGATAGTATATGATGAATGGTGACATGCGATCTTAGAGGAAGCTATTTTGGGATGTGTATGACCTTCTATTAAGGTCTCTTGATTTTTGGTGTTGAGTGCAGTGAGATACAGACGGTTGAAGACATGCAAAGACAAAGCAACAATGATACAGGGCAGATGAATAGTCATGATGATTGAGGACATATAATGCAAAGTCCAAATGTGCTAGGTTGGATTTGGATTATGTATTACCAATTTTTTGATAGTGTATGGTTTCTAACATAGTAATTAATTTTTGTAAAAGTATTAGTTCTATTTTGTGATGTAATTGGAAGCCGAATGGGTAATGAAATAAGATATATATATATATGGAGAGCTTTTGAGAAGTAAAGAAGGTATGCAAGTGATATGATAAGTGTATGATGATGTATGGTGAATGAGATGTGATGCATGGATGTATTGTGACGTCTAAATTAGAAAGATAGTGAAGCGAGCTACAACTAAAACTACCTAAGCATAGTAGATTCTTGTTTGTTCATTCTTGAGAAAAGAATTGTAGAAAAAATAGTATTTCTAATTGTATGAGTAGTGTTCTGAGTATACCTTTAATAGGTTTTTGTATTCCCCTAACAAGGAAATGTACTTATCTAATATTTATCTTCTAATAGGGATAGGTGTCCTAACAGGGACATAATACTTTTAGTGCATATTTGTGGGTACCATCCCCACCAGGGTTTTCCGTTGGCCAGCGTTTCCTCAACAAAAATTCATGGTGTTATGAGTTATGTTTTGTGTGTTTATGCTTTTTTCATTTCATTATTTATTTGGTTAAGTTGGAAATTATTAATTTCATGTTTAAAGTGATGTAATACTGATTCACCCCCTTCTTAGTATTACTTAATCCTAGCAATTGGTATGAGAGCTATTGGCCCTTGGAGATAAATCTTAGAAGCTTAAGGGAGATCAAGATGGATTCTGAAATTTTCAAGGAAAACTTTGAAGTAGCACTTGAAGACCTTGATAAGGCAAAATTAGAGAATGGTAACTTGAAATTCAAATTGAGAAGAGAAGAGGGATTCATTAAGAAATTGAAAGAACAACTTGAAATTTCCAGAAGTCAGAGACAAGATCTTAAGGATAAGATTAAAGAGGATTTAGATTATCATACTTCCAATTTGATAAAATGATTTGAACAAGAGAAAGATACTTTGAAGCTTAATCATGAAACTACTTCCATTTAGATGGCTAATGAGATTCAACAGGAAAAGGATGCTAGAAACAAAATTGAAGAAACCTTAAAAGATGCTACTATTCAAATGGGACAAATGAAGACTGAACTTGATCACTACAAGAAAAAGTATCTGGAATTAGAGAAATATAAATGGATCATAAAAGGTGAAATTGTTGAGGCTAAGAAACATATTGAGAGACTTCACTTGAGCAGTAACTTGATTGGTGAGCAAAGAGATAAACATAAACATAAAGGAGAAATGGTTGGAGTTGGCTTCAATGAATCTAAATGTTCAAAGACTCAGGAAGAAAAATAAGAAGCAAAGACTGATGGAAAAAGAATCACTCTTGAAGAACCTAAAGAACAGATCGGACCTTTCAGAGGTAGATGTTTTGGTTGTAACAAGATTGGACACATGAAGAGAGACTACAGAAGTAAAATTCCTTACAGATATTTTGATGGCTATTTCAATAATTTCCATGCATATGGACATAAGAAAGAAGAATGCAGGAAACCTAATCTATCAAGAATCAAACAATACTACATTAGGGAAGAGACAACAACTAATATCACATGCTACAAATGCAATAACTTTGGGCACATTGCAAAGTATTGTAAGTTGTAGGTTAATTAGAATAGACCACCTCCTACATGTTACAAATGTCACAATCTAAGATATACTATGAAGTTTTGCAAGTACAATGGAGTTGATAATAGAAGAGTACCACTGCCTATGGTTATAAAGAAGAACATTGGTGATATTTGTAAGAGTCTTGCAAAATATATGGATGAATTCAAGAGTCATTTTAGAAAACCAAAAGATCATAACAGTGGTAAGGGTTGGAAGGTAAAAGAAACTAGTGAGGTATTGGTTCAAGGAGAGTCAGTAGATGCTACTGTGCATTAACCTGATGCTAACATTGCTACATCAACCTAGAAGGTAAAGCATGGCCTTAGGGGGAGCATTGGAAGAAAACATCAAAAATATATCCAGCCCCTACTTATGCAAAGTAAGTTCTTGCGAGCTTAGGGAGAGTATGTGTAGATGTTGTGGAGCATATATCTATGATCGCATGGTTTTGCAAATATTTATGTTGTGATTGCCAGATTGATAATTGACTGGATTATGTGTAGAGATGAATTTATTGGGAACTATGTCATTTTTTTACACATCAAAGTATAAGGTCAATCGAAAGAACTTGTTTATACATCATTCGAAGAATAGAGCCTAAGGAGAACAGAGTTTAGAGAAAAAGAAGCATAGAATCAAGTACATCAAGCATTTTATCGAAGCATAAATTCACATATCAGGAGACAAAATGTATTTAGATCTTCTTTGAAGCTTTGGTTATGGATACTCCATTGATTTTTGACGTCGCTGAGAGACCTAGATATAAGTTTAAGAAACACCCATACAAATCAACTGAGGATGATCCCAAAGGTGCATTTTTGCATACACCACATGACGTTCTACATGTATAAGACATTAGTGCTTAGATTCATTGTAAGTATGAATCTCTGGGAGATTATGAGATCTTTAAAGAGATGGAAGACATGATTGGATAAGATGGTAAGATGAAAGCTGAGTTTGTTACATCTTGAGAACCTTAGTATTATGTGGATAACTAAACTTTACAAATTCAACAAAGAAGAATGGATTAAGATTCTTCTGAGCAGAGTGTACAATCAATTTATTTGGCTTGGAGATCAGCCTGTGAAGATTTGCAGTGACCTAATTCATGGTATAACAGGATTGGATAATACTAGAGTCATTCATGTTGCGGAGAAGAACATAAAAAAAATGGTGGAAACCCTAATAAAATCAAAATGGGATAAGAGAGCAATGATAATAAATGATATATTTCAATAGGATATCAGATTGATTTCAATGATTCTAGGATATAAACTTCACTACATCAGTCGACTTAACTCAGTATCAGTAGGTGTAATTTTGATGGCTTATAAAATGGTTAAGTAAAATGTTAAGTTTAATTTATGCGAAGTACTTGCACAAAAATTCTTGGAGAATGTGAGGAAAATTAAGAAAAATAGGACTAAGTCAATCAGATTTGGATCTTTACTGGTACACATGAATATTCATATTGTGCATAAATTCCCTGGTATGCAACCTAGAGCTTGGAAAGATAGTGAACCCACTGGAATACAAATCACGCAGAGCTACAGAAGATAGAATAACACATGGGTAGATGGTGAGCTATTTGCAATTATCAAAATATTGCAAAGACAGGTGAAGGAAAGAGAAAGGATTCCTGAAGCATTGGTAGAGAAGTACAAAGACTCAATCTATTTAAACGTTGAAACTGATTGTGTTTTCTTTGAGGTAGTATAACCTAGAAAGAAGTGGTGTTATCCTCTGGGATAGGAAATCAGTTTTAAGGTCTTGATGATGCAGGTTGAACACATTCTATCCTTAGAGATTGATCCATCTGAAGAAAGATTGGGAACCTATGAAGAAAATTTAGCAAAGATAATGGAATAAAAGACTAGAGGTGTAAGGAAGAGGAAAGTAGAAAACTTTATAGATAATCTAGCAGCCAAGGCTGGAATGACAAAAGAGGAGATGCAAGAGGTTATAAGGAAAATGATAGAAAGAGATTTTGGGTTGGTGAGAACTGATCCTGCAACCCTTCCACATCCTGAAGTTGAGAAGGTAATTATTCCACCCTCTACTATGATTGATGTATCTGAGACTACACCTACACCATCAAAGAGAACATTATAGAGAGAAACCTATGGAATTTCCTAGAATAAACACAAGGTCCACTAAACATGACTCTCCACCTAAGAAATAGAGGAAAAATTTTGAAGTGAAGGGAGAAGAGAAGAAGGAAGAAAAGAAGGAAGTAGAAGAGAAGAAGGTAGAAGAGAAGAAAGAAGAAGAACAGAAAGTAGAAGAGCAGAGCACTGAGGTGAAACAACTCTAGAAACCTGACATGAAAATATTGGAGAAGAAAATAGTTGAGCGGGGAAAGATTATTTCTTTGATCAGATACTATGAGAGATATGACACATAAAATAAAATTTTGATAGAAGACATGATAATAAATCATTTTCTTTCTTTTAAGAATAGCTTGCTAGAAGTTGAAGGTAGTATACCTGAAGAACTCTATGAAAGGTTAGAAATAAGGAAGTAGTTAGCGCAGATAGAAGATGAAACAATCATAATACAAACACTTGAAAATATGTTGCCCATTGTTTCAGTTAAAGAAATGGAAAAGATTTAAAACCTTTGCTGAGAACTATGTCCTGATAAGTCAATGGCAGGAGACACTAGTGAATTTGTGAGTACAGTGAAGTAACCAGATTTATTTGTTTCTGTTGTTCCTGTGTCTTTGGACACCTTGCAGGATGATAGTGACCCTTTTGGGAAGGATACCAACATAGAAGGAAACATTGTTCCTAAAATGGAAGAGAAAGATGAATAGAAAATGAGAAAAGTTGAAGTAGTGAAGGAGACAGTGATTAAAGTTGAAGAGAAACAGGATACTCATACAACTATTTCTTCATCTTTGTTGTTGGAAAGTGGAGATAAGAATTTGAACACTGATGTTGAGAGTATGGATGAAGATGAGTTGATGAAGCTATCCTTCATCACATTTTCTAAAGCAAAGGAGAGATTTGAGCAGAAAGGAGAGAATTCAAGGGTAATGGAAAGAGCAGTTGATACTTTCAAAAAAAACCTATCTATACCTTTTTCTTTCAATCAAAGGACAATGCAGAGAACTTGAACAAAGTGTTGGATGACTTTGACAATCATTATGAGTCCTTGGAGAAGATCGCTGAAGAGAAAGCAGAGAAGTACCTTGAAAAGAAGCTGGAAGAAATATGCAATTCTATCTCATGGGACTTAGGACTATTGAAAAAAACCATATCAAAGGTAAGAAGTTGTGTATCACATGGAAGGAAATTATAGAGTTACTGTATAAATATTTTCAGACATCTGAAAAACATTGAGGAGATTATAGTTAAGGACAAACTAACTCTAGACAAGATGATGGGCAGTTGTTAGACCTCTTCACACTCTATATTGGATTTAGAAAGAGAAGTGTCCAGTATATTGAACAAGTTGAGTGTTTTGGATATAGAGAAATGGAGAGTTGTGGGAAGACTTGTTATGTTGAAGAATTTAGTCACTCCTAAGTTATCAATTCTGGAGACACATCTTTATGACATGGAGAAGATAGCACAAACCCTTACAGAACATATGCCTACTGAGCTAAAGGCAACATAGACATCTTTGCTTTCATTGAATGGGTGGATTCATGTGAGTCAGATACTGGTGAAGACTTGGTCAGAGGAAGTGAAGATCTTGGAGAGCTCCTTCCAAGATATATTAAAGATGGTATAACATTTTTGGTAAGATGTGGCACAATTTTGTTATGTACTATATGTTTTTGTATACCTTTCCCATTGATGTCAAAGGGGGAGAAGGGAAGAAAAATTTTTAGAGAAGAGAAGAATATATATATATAAAGGAGATAAAGAATGTTATGTATATCTTTTTGGTATTGACACTTAGTCATTTTTTACTAAGTGTTGCCATCAATGTCAAAGGGAGAGATTGTTGTAAAGTGATTCATTAAAGAGTGTTATGGAACACTTGAGGGTTTTCATTTATGGCAACACATCTGGTATGGATGGTCTCTTGGAGTAGAACATAGTTTTTGAGTTTGGGACTGTGAAATGACTAAGTATAGGAAGAAAAATTCAAGAGTATGGAAGTACAGTTTTGATCAACGAAGATAGTATATGATGAATGGTGACATGAAAGATTAAAGGAAGCTATTTTGGGATGTGTATGACCTTCTATTAAGGTCACTTGATTTTTTGTGTTGATCCAGTGAGATACAAATAGTTGAAGACATGCGAAGATAGAGTAACAGTGATATAGGGAAAATGAATAGTCGTGATGATTGAGGGAGTTTAACGTGAAGTCCAAACCTGCTAGGTTGGATTTGGATTCTAGATTACCTATGTTTTGATAGTGTATGGTTGCTGACATACTAAAATAAGATACGATTGTATTGATTGAATGTTATCATTCGTGTGTGTGTGTGTGTGTGTGTGTGTGTGTGTGTGTGTGTGTGTGTGTGTGTGTGTGTGTGTGTGTGTGTGTGTGTGTGTGTGTGTGTGTGTGTGTGTGTGTGTGTGTGTGTGTGTGTGT
>MU223137.1:231457-250604 GCA_018584345.1 Thuja plicata | reverse complement strand
CCCTACACATAGTATCAATTGGTCTTGCAATACTAGGAAGGTCTCTTACTGCCTTTACATTGCTTATTTTTACTATGTTGTCAAAATTGATATGACAAAGTCTTTTGTGCCATAACCAACTGTCATCTACTTTTGCAATAAAAAACATACTTTGGAGTTGAGCTGAAAAACATTACCTTTGGTCTTTGAACTTGATGCTATCATGTCTCCTTCTTTCTTATTAATGATGCACCCGTTGTTTTTGAATTCTAACTAATATCCATTATCAAGCAATTGTCCAACACTTAGTTGGTTATGATGTAAACCATCAACATACAGAACATCATATGTCTTGTTATTTCCATGTAAAGTGATAGATCCTCTACCTATGATAGGTTTAGGAGTGTTATCTCCAAATCTAACCATGCCACCTTTGTACTTATCTAGATGTACAAATTTATCTTTGTCTCCTATCATGTGATGTGAACACCCATTGTTAATGATCTAAAGCCAATTCTTGTGCTTTCTTTTCATCTTCAATTTTCATTTCATCAACCATTTTTCAATATATTTGATTGCAACGAATCCAATTTCATCCTCTCCTGAATCATCATCAGTCACACCATCTTCAGCATAGTACCATTCCTTGGTATATTCGGGCTTGTAATTTGAACTGAACTTCTTGACTCTTGTAGGACACTTGGAAGCAAAATGGCCAACTTTGTTGCATGAAAAAAATTTGAATGGTAGCTTTCCTTCATATTTTCCTTTTCCTTTCCTTTCTTTCTTAGCGATCATAGCAATGATTTCTTCTAGTTCTATGTCCACTTCTTCTTTCTCAAATTTACTAGATATTCTTAAGGATTTCTTACCATGGACTGAGGCTTTGAAATTTGTTTCAATTTAGGTTCTGTCTTCAATCTTGATATCTCAAATGCTGAACTTTTTTTTATCAAGGTTTCTCTTTTGAAGTCTTTTGAAAATTGCATGGTTTCATCTAAGATTTTTATCTTTCTCTCATAATCTTTTGTCAATGTAGTCATCAATTTATCCATTATTTCTTCCTCTAAAATTTCTCCACTATTTTTTATGATTCCTGAAACTGCTTCATTAATCCTCTGATTGAAAGCTCTGATGTTTTCTTCAGGTAGCATTTCTAAATTGTTGTATCTTTTCTTCCATGTATTTCTACGCACATTCTTGGCTTGGATGTCTCCTTCAAACATGTCTTCTAGGTATTTGCCATATTGAATATGCTTTATCTGCCTTCTTAATCTGAGAAAATTCATTGTCAGATAAGGAACTAATTAAGGCTTCTGTGGCAATTGCATTCTGGGTGAATACTTCCTTTTGTTTAATAGTAGAACCTTCTTCAACAAGATATTTCAAAGTAGGAACATCAATTGCATGAGTAGCAACCTCATAGATCTCAAAACCAATGCACTATAGATGTGTTATCATTTTGTTTTTCCAGTCAAGATAATTTTCTCCATCAAACTTAGGACTCTCTTTTTTGAAGTACGCCATATGATCTACCTTAAGCTGTTAGGATTTCTCCCCCAGGCACTTGGCTTTGATACCATTTTTTAAGAATAGTCCCAAGAGATAACGGAGAGGGGGGGTGAATTAGTTATCTACTAGGTTTAATTCTTTTCTCCAATTAAGTATAGAATAACATTAAATATAAGTACAACAAGATAATACAGAATAGAACACCACAATTTTGGTTATGGGGAAACCAAAATAGGTAAAAACCCCGGTGGGAATTAGCACCCATAAAGAACTGCACTAGAGTATAATGATCCCTGTTAGAATATCTTGCAACCCTATTAGGAGTTGATCTTTACAATGAAATAACTACAGTGACCTGGTTAAGGTTCGAACCCTGTTAGGAGTTTTTTACAAATAACCATGTTAGGGGTGAGGACACACTGTCCAAGAGCACACTGCTGAAATGATGAAGGTTGCAACCTTCTTTAAAATAGATATACACTATATTTGATAATGAACTATTTGAGTAGAAATGTTGTCTTGATCAATTCCAGTGAATTATATGCACTCTTTTCTTCTTTACATAGATCTTCAACTGATGAATGATTAGATTTACTGTCCCAAAACAACTAACATCCTGCTCTGTTCTTTACTTCTTTTTTATTTCTTCATTCACACTTGGTGATCACAAATGAGCTGCTATATGTATCTTCTTCAAAAGCTATGATCAAGTCAGTTGTAGGAATCCCTTCAATACTTTTCTTATCGGCTAAACTAAGCACAAAACATAATTAGAACCACACAATTCCAAATGAATAGACGCGTCGCTTCACATAGTCGGCTTCACAAAAATCACTCAAACATTACACTTTAGATGAAACAAGTTTAGCGCCTTTGGTTAATCATCTTTGACTCATAACTAAACATGAATCCAAACACGCATATCCCAAATATAGGCGCAACTAAAGAATCAATAAAATTACTGTCGGCTCTTGAAAATAATCCTTTGAAACTGTGGTTGGTAAACAGATCAACATAACTCAACTTTAACTAAACTTATGAATCTGTGTGTATGAACATGGTATAATAACTATGTCTCCAACATAAAAACAACCACGCAAGGCTCCAACATATCCATACTTAAAAGTGAATATAGTATACGTTGTATACTATATGTTGTCATTAATGACAAACATACAGTCAACTATTTGCACAAAGGCAAATCTCCAACAAATGGCACTTATACTTTGATGGGTCCTATACCCAGAAGGGGTCTGGTGCTGACATATTATTTATCACACCTCAAGGGGAATCCATACCTCAATCTTACATGCTCAATTTTGTCTACTAATAACATGGAAGAATATGAAGCTCTTATCATAGGTCTAAAGACAATTGTCTAATGGAAGATTAAAAAATTGCATGTCTATGGAGATTCAAAGTTAATTATAAGGCAAGTTAAAGGTGACTACATGACTAAAGATGAAAAGATCATACCTTATAAGACAATAGTAGATGAATTCAACAAATAATTTGACCACCTTGTCTTTGAACAAATTCCTAGAATTCAGAATAAGATAACTGATGCAATGGTGACAATGGGATCTTTACTTGATATTCCTGATGATGTAATGCACTAAGAGTTCCTATTAGAGAAAATTATGTGCCCTTCCTTTAAAGTCCCTTGATTTGAGTTTGTGTGTGATATTTTTGGACCTAGTTCCCCTTGGTACCATGAAATTTATAGCTATTTACATGAACAACACTTACTCTCTGACTTGACTCGTAACCAAAGTAAAATATTTACTAGAAAAGATTCCTGATATGTTATCATTGTTGACATCCTATATAGAAAGAGCCTAGAGGGGAACCCTCCTTAGATGTCTCAATGTTGAACAAGTAAAAATGATCCTAAGTGAAGTACATGAAGGTATTTGTGGTGCTCATTCTAATGTCCCTACTCTGGAAAAGAAGCTCCTAAGGAATGGGTATTATTGGCCTACTATGGAAAAAGATGCCTATAAGTTTATACAAAAGTGTCAAAAATGTCATATGCACGGGGACCTAATACATGTGCTAGCTCAATAATTGCAACTAATCACATATCCATGACCATTTTCACAGCAGGGACTCAACATAATTAAAAAAATCCACCCCTTATCCTCCAATGGTCATAAGTACATAATCACTGCTACTGAGTATTTTACAAAGTGGATAGAAGCTATCCTCATGTCCTATATATTGGAAAGAAAATTTCCAAGTTCATCCTCAACTTCATCAATTTTCAGTATGGAGTACCCCTTTCCATAGTCATAGATAATGGTACCCCATTTAAAAATCATAATATCTAAGAACTCTATGTAAAGTTTCACATCCAACACAATTTTTCCTCATGATAATACCCTCAAAGTAATGGTCAATTTGAGGCGTCTAATAAGAACATATTGAAATCCTAAAGAAGGTTGTTGATGACACTAGCCATGACTGGCACCTCAAACTCAATCTTGCCTTATGGAAATAAAACACTAGCATCCATACACCTAATGGAGCCATAAAATATTCCTCATTCTATGGATTAGAATCCATTTTTCCAATAGAGGTTGAGTTACCTTCCTTACGTGTATCATTACAGAATATCATTTTAGACAAAGACTACCAGGTATCTAAGCTACAAGAGCATGAACTTCTTGATGAGAAATGTTAGAATCCCCTCTTAGAATCTGCTCAATAATTTACAAGCCTATTAGAGTTGTCTCTACAAAGGTTATAAAACGAAGGTATAAGTCAGATTCTTTGAGATATGATACCTAGTATTAATGGAAAATCTTAGGAACTTGGTCGACAAAGAGAAACCAAGAAATTATGAACCAAATTATCTTGGGCCCTACATTGTTACATTAATATTTGGTTAGGGTGCTTTTCAACTATCTATACTTGAGGGTGACCCATTAATATATCCCATCAAAAAATTGCACCTACACAAGTTCTACACATGAATCTGATAGAATCATTTGCAAAAATGCCCTGAAAATTACTTTTTTTGGAAAAAAGTAAAAAAAATTAAAAAATTATCACTTAGGTGAAAACCTGGCAAACAAGCATCTTGAATGACACCAAAATAATAGAAATACAAAATAAATAAATCATCCAATGATGAAAACCACTTTGGTGGTTCCTTAGACAAATACCTTTGTGAAAACTTGGCAACAAGCTCCTTGTGTAGATATTTATACTCTACTATCTACTGTCATTCTATCTAGTCTAATTGCTTGTCCATTGTTATACATCCATACATTGAATCTACTTCCATAATAATCTATTCATTTCATCGAAGACCTATAATTCATTAGTCTTTTGTCAAATTCATGTCATTCATAAGTCATCCCATCATGCCATTCATGAGTCGGTCCATCACGCCAATCCCATAATAAATCGTCCCATGTCTAGACTGGGGGCACACTTATGTCATGATCATCTAGAAAGTCCTTAAAAGGGAAATAAAACTCATAAAAAGTCCTGAAAAATAATAAAAATTGTAAAAAGTCCTAAAAAACCTAATAAAAATTATGAAGTCTTTAAAAATCAATAAAAATCGTAAAAAGTTATTAAAAAACCCCTAAAATTTGGAAAACATAAAAAATCAAAAAAATATATATTCTTCCTTGTCATTAATAAACCAATCCCTTTTTCATGACATGCATTGAGAAAATGCTAAATGAAGCAAGTCTGCGCTTCACAAATCACACATTAATCACCAAACTTATTAGCTTGTCCTCAATCAAACTGATCACGTTGTCTTATCTATCGGTCAAATCTTATCAATCAATTTGTCATATAGTCATCATTTCTTATACAAAGGATGTATACACCTGAAACTAGATAGGTCAGTCTAAAGAAGGGTGCCTCATTCTTGAAAACCAAAATTCATCATCGTCAATACCATTATCAAACAAATACTTAACAAATATAAAGAGAAATATGGTTTTTGACTTGTTGTCTAAGTCTTATCTTTATATTGATTTTTTTTAGTCATGTTCCTATGCTTCTCTGAAATATCCACAAGTGATTAGAGAAGTTGGGATGGTTCATGGTTCTATTTTTTGTCTGTTATTTGTGGGAAGTTTTTATGAAGTTTGAGGAAAGGTATTTTTGGTGGGTGTGTTGGCACATTCACATATGAGAAAAGAATCTAATATAGAAATCTTGTCATGGATCAAATTTCTCATGACTGTCACACATACCTCAACCCTTAATACATGACCCCTTGGATGGATGGAAACATTCATTGTCTATTACATGTGCCTGTCAAATGCAAAGGGACAATCCTACTTAGATTTTCATATCTTGGTGGGGGCATACCCATTTTTTAAATAAATGTGGCTCAACAATGAGAATATTTGCATTCAAGTATGAATATTCAAAATAGAAAAGTGGTATCTATATACATATTCTGGATTTCAATGGATCGTATGTTTGTTCAACTGATTTACCTACTTTTTTTTTTTACCTAGGCATGTCATCAACATTATATCAGTCAGTCATTCAATCCATCAAAATGGTCAAACTAGCCAATCATCAAATCAGTCAAATCATTCTATCAATCAGTCAATCAATCAATTATATTTGTCTTATACATGATGCATCTTTCTTGAAACCATACATTGTCGCTTGTCTGATACAAGGCATATCTTCCCTGAAACAAGAGATTGTCCCTACTCTTATATAGGATGGGTCCTTTTTGAAACCAGACATGATTCTTATCAACAATCTCTATGTCCAATGTTGATCAAATTGTCATCATAACCTACTTACATTATTCTTTCAAGAGATCATTCATGACTTTACTACACAAACAATCTCATGAGGGGCACCATATTACCTTGTCATCACCTCCTTTCTCCTAGGGCATACTGGGGCAAATTTTTATGATTATTCTTTGAATCAACACTCAAAATCACATTGTCTCAAAGATGGAAAAAATATAGACACCTAAAATTGTCCCACCCCTACAAACAACAATTTTACTAACATTCATCTTAATTTATCGAATAATTTTAATTATTTAGTTAGTTCAATGTCATTCTTCTAATTCAAATTCAAAATTCACCATTTCTTTCTCATAATTAAATATTTTTTTATTGTTTAATTATCTAATTTTCTTCTAATTAAATAATCTATTTTTTCATTTTAATTAAATAATCTTTATTATTTAATTAAATGCATTCTTCTAATTTTTCTCATAATTAAATAATTATTTTAATTATTTAATTAAATTAACAAAGTCTTCTATAATTAAATAACTTCTTTAATTCATTTAATTATTATTTTTAAAAAGAAACTCTTGTAAAATAAATAAAATCTTATTTTATTTAATAATTTCATTTACATGAGTTAACTAATTGACTTATTTAACTCATTTCCTATTTTTTCTCTCATGCACTCACAATCAAATAATCTTTATTATTTAATTAATATTTTATTGTCTCTCACATTTATTATTAGTATTTGTTGTTAGGCTACATACTATTGCAATGAGTTTTTCTTAACGAGTGATTAAAAAATCTCATTTCAACCAATTGCAATTATCATTTTTTTTTCAATTTCTTTTTAGATTTTCCTAAAGTATACATGTGAAATTTTTAAGTAAAAAAATCATGAAAATTATTTTTCTTCATGTTGATTGGCTAATAAATTTGGGGTCTTAAATTAATAAAACCAAGTTAAAAAAAGTGGTGAATAATGGTTGTTCTCACACAAGCAAAAATAAGCTCAGAAAGATACGGCACGGTGCAGTCTTTGGATACCCAGATAATTTTTTTTGCCAGAACTAGGTATGTAGATTCGGGGGGCGCATTCCTTTTGCTTCCTCATCTTTGCTTCATCTAAACCCTATTACCAAAACCCTCCATAAGAATCTCAATACCTACATGCATGCTTCCCCTAGATTAGTTTCTAGGGTAACACCACAGGAGATGCCCTATAGTGCTCAAGCTGAGAATGGTAAATGGCTTCCTGCCCATAAACAGAATGCTAGTAGGGCTAGACATTTCAAAAACTGAGATTTCAATCGATCAAAAAACCCTCATTTTTCTACTTTTTCTCTACCCATTGAAAACATATTTAGGCATCTCTATCCAAAGGACAATGAAGGAATGGCCAAATTCATACCCTATTCTCCTCCACATAGGCATAATCCTAAAGGCTCAGTAGAAATGAAGATACCTGTGTGGATGGCAGATCCCCTTCCTCAAGACATGCAAAATATGTATAAGGAAAGGACCTATTCTCCACCGCATCGCAGATTCATGGATAAATCTGACCCTAATATTAATGTTTCAGATATAGTCATCAAAGGCAACCACACTTTCACAGAGGGTTTGAGGACTCATTACGGATCATTCGGGTTATTCAAAAAGTGGTTCGGCTCTAGGCTGAATATTCGCGACATTAAAATATGGTTTCAATATATCCTTGGAGAGCAGGTAAGTATGACTTTTCTTCCCAATAATTGTTTTTTTATGGAATGTAGAGAAGATTCTGTTAAAAAAAAACTATTATCCAGTGATCAAATATATTATTTAGGGCATGAGATAAAATTTATTAAATGGAAGCCCAACTTCAAATGGAGTATGTATGATAACATTTGTGCACCTAGATGGATTAAAATTTTGGATATTCCTGTGGAATTAATACACAACAAATTTATAACCCAAATTGGGGATAGTCTAGGAGGAATGCTAGGTTTAGAAATGAACCTTCTTAATTCGTCGGAAGTTAAATTATTGATACAATCTAAAGGCAATAATGAGGTTTTAAGACCCATTAAATTCATGACTAATAAAAAAACCTATCATTTTCAACCTACGTATTTTTATGGAATAATTGATCACAAAATATGGCTTATTTCCCACAGCGATCACAAATGCAATATAATTGATTATACTACGGACCTTAACAAGTTTTTTAGTAAAAAAGCCATTGTTCCAAAACCCTATCCCATCCTTATTGAATATGGTGAAAAATATGTAATTACCCTATATTTCTACCATCTAAGGAGATCATTCCTGATGTTGCCTTCCTGGATAGCGGCGGTTTTCTGATTACCAATTTATCACCTCTTTATAGAAAAGTTAAAAATCACTTGCTTCCTCAGGAGTATGTATCTGGTAATCTATCTGTTCTAAAAGAGAGAACTGGTGTAGAAAGAGTTAAAATATTAGAAAAACAAAATGATTATAAATCAAACAACAAAAAAATATTGAAAGAACCCTTTAAAAATTCTAGGATCTTTGTTGATAAATAATTTATTAGCTTCAAGGGTTGGAATTCTTGTAAAACTATTCAATCACCAAAGAAAATGCCTAAATTGATCCAGCCTAAGAAACAAGATCAGACAAAACCTCAAAACTTGGATCCCTATCATGATATGGGGACTGAGTATGAGGCTCTATTGTACTCATTTGAGGATGAAATTTGTGATATAGAGGAAGATGACAAACAAAAAATTGAATGGATAAAAAAAATAATGTCATTAGACAAAAACATAACATTAACTGATATTTTTCTATATCAAAATGATAAGATAAAAGTGGAATCCTCAAATAGAAATGAACCAGGTAATATATCTCTTCCTTCTAACCTTAGTAACAATTTTGGAAAGGAATATAAAAGTAACAGGGAGGTTATTTTAAATCCTAAGCCTTTATAGATCATACCCAAACAAACAGAGGCTATGAATGGGAAAGGCATTGAGGATAACCAGAGTATTCTTAAGGATTTAGATATGGCTGAGAAAAAAACTTAAATGATATTGTAGAGGAGAATGGGATAGAAGAAATTAATAAGTTCCTAGGATTAAATCAAGATTTTGAGGATGTTCTCATCCTCAAATTAATTGATTCAATGAGCGATGAGGATCTCAATTTGGGTCCCATTTTGTCTCCTAAGTTTTAAACCAGCAAGGTAAGGAAATTAGGCTTATCCTACTCTTCTATGGGTAAAACATGTCTGAATTATCCAAAACAATCACTCAAGAGGGGAAGGAAATCCCTTATAGAATTAAGGAAAAAACATGAGATAACCTTAAGTCAAGTCAAAATTACATCAATCCTGAATGCGGGGAAGGGGAAGATCCTTCCCAAGGCACCATGAAAATAATTTCATGGAATGTCAGGGGATTTAACGCCCCTAACAAACATCACTTTCTCAAGAGGAGCTTATCTTCTTTAGAGGCATCCCTTTTTTTAATACAAGAGTCTAAATTAGGATAGGAGGGTTACATTAATCTTAGAAAAAGGTTAGGAATATGAGAAGTTAAAGGTGTAGATTCAGAAGGAGCATCAAGAGGATTAGCCTTTATTTGGAATCCAAGGTTTATTTCTCTAACCTTCTTGGCTTCCAATTCTCACTGGATGGCTGCTAACGTTAGAAACTTCAGAAGCAGCCTAGAATTTATCATAATTAACATATATGGTCCTAAATTCCTACATGAAAAAAGGATAGTATGGAAGGAAATTGAAACCTTCATCCAAGGATACCTAGATATGAACCTTTTTCTAGGTGGGGATTTTAACTCCATCTTAGATATTAGAGAAAAATCAGGTGGATCAAAGAGTACTACTCAAACAATGATAGAATTTAAAGAATGGATACAATTAATTAATGGGATGGATATCCCTTGGATAATGGTACATATAGTTGGTCAAATAGAAGAATTAAGTCTGAATTGAAAATTGAAAAATTAGATAGGTTTTTCTATATTGAGGATCTAACCAAATTAAGCCTTAGCCTTAAATCAACCATCCTTGCACATTCAAGATTAGATCATTACCCAATTAATTTAACTTTAGAGGAAGATCTAGCACCCAAAAAGAACCCCTTTCAATTTGAAAAAAGGTGGCTTAAAGATGATAAATGTATGCTTAAGATAGAAGAACGGTGGGGGGGGGAAAGCTTTAAAGGATCAAAAACCTTCATACTAAATACAAAACTTAAACACTTAAACATAGATTAATTGAATGGAATAAAGTCCATTTTGGAAATATATTTGAAAATAAGGAAACAATAGAGAAAAACATAGAATAATTAAACAAGGTTATCCTTAGAGATGGGATGAATATAGAAACTTATAATGAAGAGAAAAATTGTTAAGCAGCTATGAAGATATATTGACAAATGAGGAATTATATTGGAAATAGAGATCCAAAGAAGTATGGTTAGCTGAAGGAGATAAAAATACCAAATTTTTCCATAACAACTCTATGGCCAAACATAATTTTAACAAGATTACAAGTATTAAGAAAATAAATGGATTTGTACTTGAGAATCTGGAGAGCATTGCGGAAGAAGCAGTAAAGCACTTTGAAGACATTCTAAATAATATGGAAGGCTCAAATAGAGTGGCCCAAACTAAGATTTTAAAGAACATCCCTAGTATTATTACTAAGGAACAAAACAAAATGTTAAATGCTAAATTTACTAAAGAGGAAGTTGAGTATGCATTGAAACATCTTCATTCTGATAAATCCCCCGGTCCTGACGGTTTTCGTACTTTCTTTTATCAACAATGCTGGAGTTTTATTGGGGATGAGGTTGTCTCAGCACTGGAGGGCATGAGAAACTCAGGAAGGATAATCCAAGAAATAAATAATACTTTCTTAACATTAATACCAAAAAAATCAAATCCAAATGGTTTTGACGACTACAGACCCATCTCTCTATGCAATACACTATATAAACGACTGACAAAAACCTTAGCCAATAGGCTAAAAAAGCTCCTACCCTTGATAATCTCTAAAGAGAAATCTAGTTTTATTCTTGGAAGATCTATATTATATGGGGTAATTATTGCACAAGAAACCATACACACCATCCAACATAATCATTCTCTTAGCATGCTTATAAAATTAGATATTAAAAAGGCTTACGATAAAGTCGATTGGAGATTTCTGTGTAAATGCCTAGAATCCTTTGGTTTCTCTAAACAATGGATCAACTTAATTTTTGAATGCATTTCTGGACCAAATATTTTGGTAATGGTTAATGGTAACCCAACCGGTTTCTTTAATATTACACAGGGATTCTGACAAGGTGACCCACTATCTCCTTTTCTTTTCGTTATTATGGTAGAAGCTTTAGGAAGAACCCTAACTAAGGCTAAGAATGATAACCTTATATCAGGCATCAAGATAACTGGGGAAATGGAGGCATGTACTCATCAACAATTTGTTGATGATAACCTCCTGTTTGGCAGGGCTAACGTATTGGAAGCTAGAGAAATTAAAATGTCCTAAATTTGTATTCTACCACATCTAGACAATAAATAAATATAGAGAAATCTGAGATTTATTTTCTAAACACACCTCTATATGGCCAATAGAAAATATGCAGGATTTTGGAATTTAATATAGGGGAACTCCCATGCAAATACCCTAGGCTCCCCTTAGATAAGGGTAACAAATCAACAAATTTGTGGAATAATGTGTTAGGAAATATTGATAAAAATGTTGAATCATGGAAAGGAAAATGGTTAACCAGTGCTGGTAAAACAACTATGATCAAATATGTACTCTTTACCATTCCTATTTATTATATGATGTGTCTTAGTATGCCCAGGGGTATAGAGAAGGAAATCAATTAAAAACTAAGTAATTTTTTTGGCAAGGATCTAATGGTCAAAAGAGATTAGCATTGATTGCATGGGAGAAGATATGTAAACCATTGGAGGAAGGACGCATAAATATAAAGAATATCAAACAATAGAATATAGCTCTAGGGTCCAAACTAGTATGGAAGATGTATAGAGACCCATAATTTAAATGGGTCAAAATACTAAGATTTAAATACTTAGATGGCAGGGACCCTTTAAGCATCTTTCGACATAACTCCCCACCTAAAGGATCATGGATTTGGAATTTTATATTGGAATGTAGGGGTGTTATTTTAGATAATATAACCTGGGATAATGGAAATGGGGGTAAGACTTTATTTTGGGAAGATTCTTGGAATGCATGTCCACCTCTCTGTACCATTTTTAATAATGAATCAAACATTGATAATATTAAGCGTGAAAAGGGTATATATTTGAAGGATTATTTAGAGGTAGATGATAATGATCTAGCCTTGGGATGGAAATGGAAATCCTTTAATAACCTTGGAATATCAGAAGCTTTCAGGAGTAAAGTGGAACAAATTATAAATATCAGAAAATTAAACCCATCTAAGGACCCAGACAGAATAATATGGTCCAACTCCAAAAATGGAGAGTATAATACTAAATGTGGTTATAATACCTTGTCTAAATCAAAAAAAATTCAAACTACACTACCTATAGACTTACGCTAGAGTAAAATTTGTTTTCCTGAGGTCGGTATGTTCACACAGGATGTAGCTCAATATAGGATCCTGACTGCAGAGTGGTTCCAAAAAATAGGTTATCATGGACCATCGAGGTGTGTTTTCTATGAGAAAGAGTGTGAATCTGTTGATCATGTTTTTACAAACTGTGATTATTCGTACAAGTCTTGGTCATGGCTGACCAACAAGTTAATGTGGAAAACTGCTTTCCCAAATAAACTGGTGGATATACTTACCTCTTGGCCAAGGAAGATGGACTCTAGAATATATGGGAAAATATAGAATATTGTGCCTTCCATAATTATATGGTAATTATGGAAGGAAAGGAACATAAGGATATTTAAGGATAAAAAATTAGATTTAGATCAACTGTTAAATAAAATCAAAGCTATTATAGTAGAGGTAGTGAATAATTGCAACATGGTAGGAAGGAAAGAAATGGTTTTGTCCCATAATGATTAGAAATTAAGGAAATTATGGTATGGATTAAAAATTCCTCCCTTTGTTGGCCAACAAGGTGTTGATAAGGGAGCTTTGAGGAACAATTGTGTGTGGATACCTCCCTTGGATGGATGGTTCAAATTGAACTTTGATGGGGCTCCCAAAGGAAATCCAAACAGAGTTGGTATAGGTTGTTGCATTCATGATGGGTCAGGAAAATTGATAGCATCCAAATCATCCTACTTAGGATTCACAACCAATAATGAGGCTGAAGGGAATGACTTGATAGAAGGATTACTGTTATGTAAAATACTGAACCTAGATAATATAGAAATAGAAGGAGATTCATCCTTGATTATATATGCCATCAGAACAGGGAACACACCAAATTGGAAACTTAATGGGCTAATTAAGAGAGGCATGAACTTGTTAACATTATTCAAACAATATAGAGCTAATCATATCTATAAGCAAGGTAACCGAATAGCAGATTCTCTAGCTAATAAAGGTGTGGAAGGTAGGAATGAAGAGGTAATAGCAGGAACAAATTAAGGATTATAGACAAAGGATATCATGGAAGCATAGAAAAGATGAATAATTAGGAACTAAAGGCTAAAAATATCGAAGATCCTTTTCTATCTATGATTATTAAAACTTGTTGACAATCTTAGATAGTTTTATAAAAGCAATAAGGAATAAAATAGTGTTTTGTCTCTTCTTGAGTATTAGGTGGAAAAAATAAAATAAATTAACCATTACCGTAAACATATTGAAAGAAGTGTAACCGATAGGAATAAAGAAGATAAAACGATTCATCTTTGTGTTTACCAATAATGCGTACTTGTTTTAGTGGGGCTATATAAGGGAGCCAAGTATTAAAACAAGGTAAGGCTATATAATAGAGGCACGATGGCCACTACAATAAAACTAAGATGCACAAAATCTCAGATAGCCTTTGATGGTAAGATTACCATCAAAAGAATTAAAAAGATGGTGTTAGCCACCTATGATATAACTGTAAGGGCTATGTACATTATTCTGGGGAGTGAATTTATTGAGAATGACAATAGTCATCGGGTGAACTCAGAAATCCCAACTATGTTTATTGCATTGGCTCTACATACAAATCTTGATATTCGGGATATTGAGAGGCTATGCAGGAAAGTATTCAAAAGGAAATATCTTTCTGATCTGAACAAGGTAATAGCAAGTATAAAAGATGATCTAACAATTCCTAAACCAAGAGATTATCAGCATTACATAGGAATTGATAGGAATATTTCATCCTTTCCTATAATTATGGTTAAGGACACAAACAAATACATTGCAGAGTTGACAGCTATAAGAAGGAATCTAGGTTTTCTATTTATTTTCATGCATATCAGGATCACCAGAGAACCGAATTGGTTTGATAAATTTGTAATAGAGGATGAAGTGGGAATAAGTATTCATTGTGATGAAGTGTATGAAGAAGAGTGATATTAATGAGAAAATCTATAAATATGTTTATATCTTCACGTGTCACTAAAGTACTAGAAGTTAAAAAGGAATGCATATATAATGAGAAAACATACAGCCATATATAAACAAATGAATATATAGGATATATTTATATATTAGTGTATGGAATCTACACCATATATTCATATATAGATATGTCTTCATATATATATATATATATGTTCTCCCCTTATAAATGACAATGTTAATAAACCAAATAAACTTAAAAATGCCAAGGTGTCTATCAGAGTGAATGAAACGAGAAATAGAAGAAATGGAAATTAATATACTCCAATAATGATTAATAAAGAACAACCATCAAGGTAAACCAAATACAAAAATCTCGAAAACTGGGGTATTCACTTTAAAAAGTGTATCGGTAATAAATTTTGCAGATAATTATGTGAGAGAATAATTAAATGATATGCAACAATTTCCCATCATCTCTTTAATCAAAAAAAGGATGCAATTATTAATACATCTAACACAACTGGTAATCATCACACAATTAATAAAGATAATGGTGCATAACCGGGCTAGTGGAGAATAAATTATAGTATAATCCTTTTTGAAATCACACTCCATTTCTATATATGGAAAGGAAGGTGGTGTTAGCCATTTGTACCAAAATTAACCAGGAAGCAAGGCAGTAAGTTGTATAGTATTGAATCTTTGGACTATTGTCCCGGGCAAGACTGGAGGTTTTCTTCCCCGTTCTTTCCTACCAGTGCCCGTTTGAACGGAGGAATTGTAAAAATTATTTATTAATAAAATATATCAAAGGCTTTAAGTCGTTTATCGAGCAAAAAAAAAAAAAAAGTTGTATAGTATTGAATTAATACTTTGCGCTTATATTTTATAGGTATAGACTAATCTGGGTGTTTTTCATATAGAAAATGTACACCATTGTTCTAACTTTCCATGTCAAACAAACAAGAGATATGGCTTTCCCAGGTAAGATTACACCAGAGCGGTGGAATAATATTCTAAAACCTATGGATGATATGGCCAGAAGAGCAATCAAATGGGCTCTAGGTGATTCACACTTTGATTATAGTTTTACATTACGAACCAATGGAGAGATTGTAGGGGTTTTTATCTCATGTTTACCAAGAGCTGGGTATCGTAAGGAAGAGACCATAGAAATTTGTAGGAAGCTCTTCGTAGACAAAATTTTAGGTGGTTTGGAAGTGGTGGTCAGTAGTATTAATTTTAGGCAGATGGTTCCATATCCCAAAGACTACATGAGGGAGGCCATAGGGAGTATTGAACATGACTTTAAGTTACCACGTAGGCCATGTCTAGTGTTTAAAGATCCATAAATCTTTGATAATAACTGGGAGGAGATTAAGAGAAATCTTCATTTTCTGATAGTATGGAAGCATGTTAGGATTTCATCATATCTAAACTGGCTTTCCCATTACTTTGAAGGAGAGGGAATGAGTGTTCCACCATCAGCCAATCAGATTAATATGGAGCAATTGCAAAAGACCCACCTATCTTCATCAAAAAGGGTTGGTTGAGAAAAATATGAGGTACCAAAATTGGTAATAGGCAAGATGTGGAAACAGGTGATGAAATTCTGATTTACAAAAATTTGAGGAGAACAAAATTTCATAGTTTGTAAAATTATGGTCTCCTAGCGGATTGTTTAGAAACGAATATCAGACTGTTACTCTCTTTTTGTTTTTTGATTAAGTGCCCTTTTAGTTATGATACCTCAGACATATATAGAAATAGATGTAAGACTCAAAAACTTAAATAGTCTGCTTATTAAACTATATATGGACATATGATTATGTTTCTTTGAAATCTAATTTTAAGATTTTCATGCTGAATAGTATTAATAGGAGGCTTCTTTCATTCAAGGAAACATTTGATATGTATATATGTATAGTGATATATATAAGTATATATAAAATACATATACACACACACATAAACTACAATATTTGGGGTTGAATTTTGAACCCAATTTGCGATGGCACCACCATTTGTATGTGATTTTTGTGTTTTTTTTCCAAGTGCCCCCGATGATGTCATAGTAGTGATGATACAGTCGTAATTGTGACACCCACGTTATTATAAACAAAAAAAGAAGAAGAAGAAAAGCTCATTTCTAATTTAGCGTGATTGCATACCATCATGCGCGAAGAGGGCATACTATGGAATCTGATTGGAATCTTGGTATATGGTAGCTATGACTTGAGGTAGGCATTCAAGCTTTGTCTTGTCATTAACTCAATTTCATTTTGATGGCATTTTTTGATTTAATGACACAATATGAATGTTAATACTGTAATTGTTTATATCTTTGCATTTGGAATACTTGATGACCCGTGAGCTTTGAGAGCTAGGGCATCATTGCTATTACCTTCAAGCTAACACTGTGTGAAGTGTTTGATATCTCTTTATTTGTTTTTTGTTGATATTCACTATGTGGTACTCCCCGTTTATGATCATTTCATGAGGAAATGTCTTGATGGATCGTGGGCTATAGGCTAGGGCATCATGCATCATTTATTAGCTCATTGTTTAATACTGGCATTGTTTACATCTTTGCTTATGGAATGCTTGATGAACCATGAGCTTTGAGAGCTAGGGCATCATTGCTATTACCTTCAAGGCATTGTGTGAAGTGTTTGATCTCTCTTTATTTGTTTTGTTGTTGATATTCACTATGTGGTACTCCCCGTTTATGATCATTTCATGAGGAAATGTCTTGATGTCTCGCGAGCTACAAGCTAGGGCATCATGCATTGTTTATGAGCTCACTGTTTAATATTGGCATTCATTTACATCTTTGCATTTGGAATGCTTGATGACCTGTGAGCTTTGAGATCTAGGGCATCATTGCTATTACCTTCAACGCATTGTGTGAAGTGTTTGATCTCTCTTTATTTGTTTTTTTGTTGATATTCAATATGGGGTACTCCCCATTTTTCTTTTAGAAGTGTATGGCTTGACTATGCACTTGTAGATGAGGATTAGTATTAATAGGATGTCATTCATTGCTTAGATCTTTTTGATCTAACCCCCATCTCTCTTTTCTTTGCAGATTCTGGATCACACAGGGGCACACTGGATTCATAGCCTGGTCAAAAATTTATCACATCAGGTAATGTCTGGTACCCATATTATTTATGTTCATACTCAAAATATATGTACAGTTATAAAATTTCATGCCTTGAAATTTTATAACATAGTTCCTTAGCATAACTATCAAAATAGAATGGCAGTGGTGATTCAATGCATCTACAACCTCAAAAACATGGCACCGTTGATCCAATAACAACAAGTACATTACAAATTCCAAGCTAGTCACGGTCTCCATGAAATAAATAGTGTATATATAAAACAATATATGGTGCACAACAATAAAAAGCATGCAATGACATCAATAACATCATACATATATATGTATATATGTATATGTATATATATATACATACATATATGTATATTATATATGTATGTATATATGTATATGTATATAAAAAACAGAGCTCATAACAGGGTCATGTGGTGCTCAAACAGTGAGCTCATAAATAATGCATGATGCCCTAGCTTGCAGCCCACGAGCCATCAAGACATTTCCTCATGAAATGATCATAAATGGGGAGTACCACATAGTGAATATCAGCAGCAAAACAAATAAAGAGAGATCAAACACTGCATGTTATCAAAATAAAATGGCAGTGGTGATTCAATGCATCTACAACTTCAACAACATGGCAACATTGATCCAATAACAGCAAATACATTACAAATGCCAAGCTAGTCACGGTCTCAATGAAATAAACAGTGTATATATAAAACAATATATGGTGCACAACAGCAGCAAGCATGCAATGATAGCAATAACATCATACATATATATGTATATGTATATGTATATGTATATGTATATGTATATGTATATATGTATGTATATATGTATATGTATATAAAAAACCAAGCTCATAACAGGGTCATGTGGTGCTCAAACAGTGAGCTCATAAACAATGCATGATGCCCTAGTTTGCAACCCACAAGCCATCAAGACATTTCCTCATGAAATGATCATAAACGGGGAGTACCACATAGTGAATATCAACAAAAAAACAAATAAAAAGAGATCAAACACTGCATGCTATCAAAATAGAATGGCAGTGGTGATTCAATGTATCTACAACCTCAACAGCATGGCACCATTGGTCCAATAACAACAAATACATTACAAATGCCAAGCTAGTCATGGTCTCAATGAAATAAATAGTGTATATATAAAATAATATATGGTACACAATAGCAGCAAGCATGCAATGACAACAATAACATCATACATATATATATATACATATATACATATATATATATACATATATATATACATATACAT
>MU223137.1:191116-213919 GCA_018584345.1 Thuja plicata | reverse complement strand
TATCTAACACTCTGTTAAATAATTTAACTATGTTAGGCCTATCCTTTTTAAATATGTTTAATTAAGCATTCTAAAATTTAAGTCTCTTTAAATGAATAAGCTATATTGATAGGTAAAGAATTAGTGCTCGTTGTCACGTTGATAGTATTTTTTAATAAATAGGGAATTATTTCTCGCTGTCAGGTGTATAGAATTGACAATCTATTGATCTTTGCTAGTAGATTAAATACGCTCTTAAGATTTAGGAGTATTCAAGGACTTAATAATAAAGTATTTAATCTTAACATTCACAGGGATATTTTATCAGAAGGACTATCAAAATATGGTGTTTAGCTTTTTTTTATCTCGTTGATGAATATGTTGATTGGAACTACCTAAATTTGGACGAGCTAGAACAGGGCTCAGATGCCTAGCTCATGGGAAATATGCGCACACACACACACACACACACACACACACACACAGATATTTGTGTTCATACAGTAGTCAAAAGAGACATCTGCATCTAAGAATGAGATATGCATTTAGTCATTAAAGTATGGGGAATAAGTGTTAGCTGCTATTTTATTTTAGAAATGGATCAATCAATGTATACCAATTCTATTCTAAAGATGTAACTTAGTAAGTAATCAAGAACCCATTGATAAGGTATTTTATTATGATCTCTACAAAGTTATTTATCATGGAGAACTAACAAATTTGGTTTGTCAAGTGTTTTTAATGTAGTTTTATTTGTCTACAGGAACAACTTAAAACTTGGACCGGTCAGGACAGGGATTTGAGGCCTAGACCATGGTTTTGTTCAGAACATACAGGGCTCCCATTTTTTAAAATCAGGTCAAGGCAAAGACATTAACAGGGCATTTTTAAGGCCAAAGACTATAACATGTGATGGAGTGCTCTTAGATATGATCTCAATGTTAAAAATGGCTCGTTTCCATTTTCTTCTAAATGAGGGAATGCCCTCATAAGTATATGTAATATAATGATCTGGACCTCGGTCTCGGGCTAGACTGGAGGTTTTCTTCTCCGTTCTTTCCTACCAGTTTCCGCAGTGAATGAAGATTCTGTAAATTATAATTTTTATTAATAAAATTTTGTCTACGATCTTTTACCGATAAAAAAAATTAAAAAATTGAGGTCTTATGTACACAAATTTCACGGAAGTACTATGTTGATTGCTATTTTTTATGCAATTTTTTCAGACACGATACCCAAACTAAATTGTTTAATTTATACTTTCATTTTAAAATATTTATCTGCAAAAAATATGTGAACCAAAATAATTATTATATTATAATTAAAATAATATATTATTATTTCCTAAATGTACGTTATAGCAAATTTATATTAAATAATTATCTTAGTACATTTACTAAAATTATTTTATAGTTTCAAACTTCTATTATTATTAAAGTATTATCTTCTAATAAAATCTATTATACTTTATTAAATTATATTTAATATTATAATTATAATTAATTATTAGGCAAATACTTCACCACTACGTGGCACTTGTTTAATTATATATCTTCTTGATTCTTGTATCACATAATTAAATAATATTTATTATTTAATTAAATATCTTCTCAAATCTTGTCACCCACAATTAAATGATTATTTTAATCATTTAATTAGTTAACTAAGACTTCTTTAATTAAATAAGTTCTTTAATTTATTTCACTAAATTATTTCTTCTAGTCTTATATAATTAGATAATTATTTTAATTATTTAATTGTCTAATATTCCTCCAATTATTAATTAAATAATTTTATTATTTAATTAATTCTTTATCTTCAATTTTAATTAATTTTTTTTAATTATTTATTTAAATTAACATTCTTCTTGTTCTTTCCACCATATTTAAATGATTATTTTAATTATTAAGATTTCTTCGATAAATAAATAAATGATTATTTTATTTAATTATTCCATTTGCACAATGCTAGCTAAGTTTGCTAAAAATGAAAAATATTTAATTATTTATTCTCGCTACAGAGTTAAATAATTATTTAATTATTTAATGCTTATTATATTCTTTAGTTCACCTCCTCAATCAAGTTAGTCTGCTAATTTAAGAAATCACTTATCTATCTAGTCTCTTGTCATGAAATCAGTGGCATATTCAATCTTTGGTCACATAGTTAGTTATCTATCAATTAGTCTCAATATCTATCCAATCAATCTTGTCACAATTAAACTTGGCAATCCATTATCAAGAAGTACCCCTTAATTTGAACCATCTATTGAAGTCCAGAAATGTATAAAATAAAGGTGATTCTTCATTGTTTTACAACCACAATTCTCAAATTTTTATGTTATCATATCGAGGAACAATTTTGAGAGCCCACAAAGAAGAGAGAAACAAAGGAAAAATTAGGTGACATCTTTTGTGCATTATTTTATTGGTTTATCTTTTATGTATGATTGGTTGATTATTTGTCTTTCTCTTTTGATTAGGAGTGATTTTATGCATAATATATGGTCTTTTATGATTGGATCTATTTACTCTTATTGCTAGTTACAGATTACAAAATTTTATCCCTAGTACAATATGTTGATTCCCCACTTGTTTGAGTTTACTTGATGCTCAATTGGGCTTACATGTATTTGGAGATCTTGGATATGAGGTTTTTGAGTCGTTATGTTATATGTTTTATTGTGAGATATATGATTGTGAATTTTATTGGATTTATGGGATGTTATTCATGTGAGGGTTGATGGGTTTTTATAGAATTACAAGATTCCAAGTTTAAATTTTGAGTATTTTTGGGAGGTTCTCAATTTATGTTGCCTCCAAAACTAAATTTCTGCCATGTTGTGAGATTTGGACCTTGTTATTTTATATGTTATTGATTGATGCATAATGTTGGTTTTTATTGAGGAACTTTGGGTTATAAATGATTTCTATTCAAAGGCTCAATTTTATGCTCGATTGAGTGTACTTGTGCATTTTGCCAATTGTTGTCAAAAATTGATTCGTTTGTGAAATTTATGCTTTTGTGAGCTTTATTAGTTTATCTTGCATGCATGATTGGTTGATTATTTGTGTTTCTCTTTTAATTAGGAGTGATTTTGTGCATAAGATAGGATCTTTTGTGGTTGGATCTATTTACTCTTATTGCAGGTTATAAATTATGAAATTTTACCCCTAGTACAATATGTTGATTCCCCACTTGTTGGAGTTTATTTGATGCTCCATTGGGCTTGCATGTATTAGGGGATTTTGGGTATAAGGTTTTTGAGCTATTATGCTATCTAATTTATTGTAAGATATCTGATTGTGAATTTTATTGGATTTATGGGATTTTGTTCATGTGAGAATCAATGGGTTTTTTCAGAATTATGAGATTCCAAGTTTGAATTTGAGCATTTTTGGGAGGTCCTCAATTAGTGTAGCCTCAAAAACTAAATTTTATCCATGTTTGGCGTGTTGTGAGATTTGGACCTAGTTATTATTATTTTTTTTGATTGATGCATAATGTTATTTTTTGTTGAGGAACTTCTGGTTATAAATTATTGCTATCTAGACTCTCAGTTTTATGCTTGATTGAGTGTACTTGTGAATTTTGCCAATTGTTGACAGAAATTGATTCCTTTGTGAAATTTATGCTTTTTTGATAGTTATTCTTGTGTTATGTAGCGATATGTCATTTGAATATGTTGGTTCCTGGAAAGGGTTTACATTACAAAATAGCAACCAAGTTGATCAATCAATTCCCTATGGAGAGACCAACTCTAATGATCAGAAACCTATGAGACTTGGACCAACTGACAAGGATCTAACAAACCCTTCTGCACTTTAGGCTATGCAAAACCAGGGAGGGTGATCCCTATTCCCTCAAAACATAGCATTAAACTTATAATTGACATTAACATAAAACATATAAATCGCATATAAAGCAATCAATATAACAGGGAGATATTAGATAATGGTTGATTATCCATTGAAAGACAACCTACATAGAGCATGCAATTGGGAAAAGTAACAACATAACATACATAAAATTAAAGGTTAACTTTGATTGAAAATTTTTGGGCCAAAATAAAAGAACCAAAGATATATAGGTCTTGACTAGTGCCAAGGGAAAGGGTTATGGAGTCATAAAGCCAACATTTCATCCTACAACTTCAAACATGTTTTGTAAATCTTCTGAAAAATATTATCACCTTATAATAATAAGACCACTAAAGCTTTACCCTATGACCATTCTTAGGAATCTATCTGTGAACACAATACCCATGTTACATTCATTGAATCACTTACTCCATTCCTTGAACATAAAGCAACAATAACTATAACTCAAATGCAGCAAATGTGCATGAATAAACCAAATAATCGTTGAATATTGAATTTAAAAGATTATTACATTCCAGCCCTGGAGACAATCTTAGAATAAAATATACTCATGAAATTCATTACAAAACATAGAGATATCTCAGATCAAATGAATAAAATTGTATTATTTCCTTAACTCTTTACATTTTTTACAGAGCTTATGCTTGCCTTGCAAAGCTTTCAAAAATTTTGAACCTAGAACTAGAAAACTAAAAGAATTTCTCCTTTATCTATGACTTTGAATTCCCTTTTATAGACATAAGGGAGAAAACAAGCTTCAGGCCAAAAGATAAAAGGTTCAAACCTCTAGGACCACCCGTGATTCCATTTACTATAATAATATCAATTTCTTCATAAAATTCTTCATGTTTTGGCGTATGTGATGAGTAATGAAATAGAACCTCAACTGTTCATTGGTAGAAAAAAAAAATTGCATGAGTCATGCCACAATTTCCCTTGAATGCCTCCAGATGGACTGTGAGATGTGTCATCTTGAATGACAGATCATTTTCCTTTCCTGACCGAGTGCTTCCCTTTCTTGACAGAGCATTTCCCTTCCTAAAAAGGAAAACTATGCCACGAGAAAGGGAAGCATTCTACTAGACTAGAGGATGAGTTCCAACCTTCATGCCTAGGCTCAAAGAAAGTAGAAAATAAGTTTCACAGGGAAACTTATATGGAGGAGAGGTGGTTTCAACCTTAATGCTGGTGCAGAGATGACTGGCTACAACCCCAAACTCATCCTAAAACTATTTCTTCCACCCTAAGGAAACCTTGGTACTTCTCTAGGCCCATCTAAGATGGATGAGAGGAAGTGGAACAACCAATAAAGGTCCAAATAATGGGAAAATGGGTTTCAAGACTCCTTTGGTTATTTGTGCTATTTTCAAGACTCTTTTGATTATAAACACACTCACCTGGAAGAACCTCCATCCAATATCATAGAGCTTGTAGTGACAATTTACATAATGGTGCTCATCCATTATCCTTTTCTTGACTTAGAGATATCTTAGAAATCTCTAAGGTATTTGTTCTTTTCTACCCACTGAACCACCACTCTGCTATATTTATAACTCAAAATGCTTTACTTGGTGGTGTTGTCACTTCAATAATATTCCTTGAAACTTACTCATCAGATCAAATCATATAAACCAAACCAAAATACCGTCAATTTGGATCTTTCCAATGCAAATATTATGACCATCCATTTCTTTTCTTTGACATTTTTTCAAGGACAACTTCTTGATCTTATCCCTCTTGCAAAAATCTTTGACAAATATGAAACTACCTGATCCTGTCGGTAAATCATAATTATATCAACATCAACCTGGACTTTATCCTGATCCATTTTCTCCTCTGGAAAATCATTTTCACATCACTATGGTATTTAGACCTTCCGGTGATGAGTGAACAACCCTATACTTCATTTATTTCTACGTCAACAAAATAGTGCTTTTCCAGTGATTACTTCCCGCGCAATAAAAATCAACAAATTTAATTACTTCTCTTATAATCAAGTTTAAAAATCCACCGTTGATTTCCCTACATATCAGTACATTAAAAAAAAATCACTGGTCAAACTGAATTTGACCGCCATAGTGGAAAAAGAAATCCCACCTCAGCGAATAGGAAGGCTCCAAGTCAATTCTCTGTCACTATATACTTCCATAATCTTTAAAATAAATCTTGAAACCTAACAAGGATACTTGTTAACACCTTGAAAATATGCAATCATTAACAAGCATAACAAATTTGATCACAAATCAATGAGAACCATTGATCTTATCCAATCTTTACTCGATGATCAAAACTTCATTTTTTAAAAACTCAAGAAAATTTAATGTTTAGACAAAAGATCACCAATCAGATGTGCATATGTGGAAAGATGGCTCCATAGTAGCACAATGCATAACCAATCACAATCACGGGGAAGAAAAAATACAAACCTTTAGCTTCTTGATTACTGCCAAGTGTCACCTTCTTGCGTACTCGCAATCCACTCTAGCGGCTATAGTTTTGATTGTGAGAACAAAAATAGTTTAAGAGAAAAAGTAATTGTCGCTGAAAACATTTACCACTATTGTTTAGGATAGAAAAGACCGTCGAGCTTGAAACATGAAACCTAAACCCAGTTATCATAGTTTAGAGACAATTTTCTTATAAAAACAAGAAAAATACAAAGGAAACCAAGTTCTTGCATATATATTTTAAAGCACTATTAGGATCATACATGGATATGTGCTTTGGCTTTAAGATCAATTAAGTTTTTTTGTGCACGTTTTCCTTTAATTTGTGAAAATTGGATTTTATGATAATGATATGTGATGAATATAAAGGTTGAGTAAATTATATATGAAATTGCATTTATGGATTGTTTGGAATCCATTCTCTTGAGATTGTGCCAATCATGACTCTGGAAGATAATGTGGTCTCGTAAGCCCGCACATGTAATGATAGGTCTTGTCTATTAGAAATCTTGTGACTAAGAGGGGGGTGAATCAGTACAAATAGGTATTGACCTAATTCAACCACCAATCTGATTAATTGCACTAGAAACTTCCAAACCACAAAGCATATGAATGAAGAAAATAGATAATAGTAAAGAATATCAAGCACCCACAACTTAAAAACACATAAAACAAGTATTTTATCATGGAAACCTGGAAAAAACCACAGTGGGGATGACACCCACAAACCCAATATTGCAGTAAATGATTTTGTCGTGTTAGGAGAAACATATACCCTTTCTAAGGGTTCACCCTATTAGAAGTGATTAGTATATTGTGATGACATGTAACTGATTAAATGTTTGACTATATTAAGTTGAAGATGATGCAAGACATTAAATCAGTTAATGGTTTGCATTGTCATTGATGTCAACTTGATATCATCTGTATGGTCATAAACATAATTCCAAAGACTTTAGAGAATCAATGGAAAAGAGGTTATGCTTTCAGCAATACATAAAAGTCTAGTATTCACCAAGTGACAGACTACATTGGCGGAGTACACACCATCGGTAAAGACAGAGATAAAGTCACAGTGATGCCCGACGAGAAGAAGATAGTGTTGCCCGACGAAGTAGAATCACAGGATGCCCGATGAGCTAAAAATAGTGTTGCCCGATGAGCAAGATCGAATGATGCCCGACGGACGGAGATCTCAAAGCTAAATAAAGTTGTACCGACAGAACTGGTAGTTGTCACCAGCGACGAACTGTAGAATTGACCGACAGAACAAAGAGATCAGAAAATGAAAAAATATCTAGCTGGCAGAGCTAAAGGATAGACTTAACTAGTTGTTTTATTTCATTTATTCAAACCGTAGTTAAGCAATTGATTTGTACAACTGGCAAGAAGATAACTATGAGATAAATCAGGAGTTAAAGCCATAAATCAACTTGGCTGGATTGTTTTTTACGCAAAGAATCAAGAATCAAGAACCTAGAATTAAGGGATATCATGTCTATTTAAGAGACAAGCATAATTCATTTTAAGAGAGCAATCAGATACACAGGGGGTGAACTGATAGAAGATGTTGAAGATAAATTGATGAAGGATAAACTTCATGCAGTCCTCATCAATCAAGCTAAGGGAGAGCTAAAGAATTCTGCAGACACCGATGAACAGAAAAGCACAGCATCATAGAGCATAAATAATTAAGTACAAAGGAATTGAATTGATACATTAATCAGAAAGATATTGTAAGTAAATAGATCTGAAAATATGCAATTCAGTTGCATTAGAAACAGGTCATTTTGTTTCAGTTTAAACATTGAAGCATTAAGTCTCTTAACAGAGCAAGACTTAACAGTCTTTTGTAATTGAGGTATATCCTAACAGGTTACTAGAAGGTTGACTCATGATAGTAGCATCGGTCTTAACTAAAGCCTATTGACAGTCTAAGAAGAAGGTTGATTCAAGGATGGTAGTAAGATTAACATAAATCCTATTGACAGTCAAGAGACTGATTCAAGGATCGTAGCATAGATGCCAGATACTAAGTGACAACCTATGTATAAAAATCCTCTAACAAGGTCACACTTAACCGTGTGTTTTTAACCTTTAACAGGGTTGGCTCCTAAAATGGCTCACTTCAAAAGAGTGAAAATTTGGGGTACTGGTCCCAGTGGTTTTTCCCTTAACAGGGTTTCCACGTTAAAATCCTTGTGTTATATGTGTATGGTTCATTACTTTATTGTTTTACATTCTACATATGCATTTATGGATTGAATGGTATACTCTGCATATTTACTAAGTATCGGTAAATACAGTCTACTACTTATCGGTTATCAAGGAGAAGAATAATAGACAAGGTAAACCGACAGACAGTTATTTGTTTCAAGTATTTCAAAGGCATACATCTTGTAGGGACTTAATAATTTGAGAAGTATTGATTGGTGGATTAAAGTTTAAATTGGACAGATAATTTGAGGCCACTTATTCACCCCCCCCCCCCGCCTCTCTGTTATGAGTATAATAAAATCATATATGATATACCTTGCTAGAGTATTTCAAACCTCAATTAAGAAGCTACCCTATTAAAGGGTCTACAATTAAGAACCTGTTAGAGGATTTGACCTGCTGCAACTATTAGAGAAGAACAAGATTGTTGATCTGTAGAATGAAACTAGTTTCCTATTAGATCCATTCAACCCCTTTCCTTCCTGATGCTGTAATTCTCTTTGATCCTTCAATTCATGACCACCTTTCCTGAGAATACAATCCTAACCTCTACTTGACATCACAAAACCCTAATCACCCAAAAACAACTCTTTCAATAATAACTACTAAAGTTTTTCAACATGAGCAGTTCATATATATAAATAACTTGCACTGACCTAAAAATTATCTTCAAATTTATCTCGTGATATAGCACCAAGTGTCAAATTGATAATCTCGATGAAAGAAATGATTTATCATGACAACGTTAGGTCAAGATAAGATTTGCAATTTTATATCTCTAAGGTAGTCAAACACATTTTGACTCCTCTAATGCAACACCTCAAATATATCTTAAATTCTTGTATCAATCTCTTAAATACTAATAAATTGGATGTATAACCTTTATTCTGTGTCATCATATCATTAGAAATGATCGCACATACTTTACCACTCACCGATCTGTGATCTACTGACTGGTTTATCAAGAACATAAGAGTTCCACATGTCTTAGTGTCTGTGACACTAAAAATTCTATCACCAGTCAACCAAATGAGTTGCGGTTAGAATCATAGTTTCCTCATACCATATACATACTGTATCTTTGATCACAACATCAGAATCTTTCCTCAACTTGACTGCTACCACAATCTGTCTAATATTGTTCTTTATGAACACCAGTCAACATACATAGTTGAACCTTCCTTTTTTGATCATGTATAGTTCTTACCCATCATTGTAATCATGATAAATGAATACATTCTCATCAAGGGAAACCAATTATGCATCCACTCATGACTTCTCTGCATATTACCTTCCATAATGCCAACAATCTCCTCCATTGGCATTGATGGCAAAAAGTTATGTTAACTGTCTCAAAAATTATACATATTCAATCATACGACCATATCATCCTTAAAACATACCCTCCTTACATTATGAATGTTATCATATATATCTCCATCTTTATATCTCACATCATTACATCCTTCTCCCATACAATACATCATTTATTCTCCCCCTTTTTGTCAATAATGAAAAAGGATTATAAGTACTTACCAGAATTACATTCTGTCAAATTTTTTGATGTAATTGATCTTTGCTAAATTTAGGGATGTTTCCCATGACTTGTGTAAGTATTCCATAGATAAAATCTGTCCATGTATAACCAATTTTATGCCTTCCATATCATTCAAAGTGTTCACCTCTTGTAGACTTAGTATTATTTTTGCATCTCTCACATGTTGTTGCATGAGATCCATAGTAGGAGCTAGATAGGTTTGTAGCTCCATAAGTGATATTATTTTATTGTCTTTATCTGATTGCAACTTCTTCATGTTGAATGAAATCATTTTCACCTTAGCAGTATATGTTGAAACTGAACTAGTTAGAGGATCAACAATTTTAACCAAATCATCAAGTTCTTGTTTAGCTTCCTCTTTCTTCTTCTCTAGATCTTGTGTAATAGATGTAAACTTGGAAACCTTTACAAGAATATTTCCTATCTCGTATATAGTTCCCTTTATTATATTCACTATAATTGTAAGTGACTCTTTTTCTACTAATATGGTCTCTTTCAACTTGTCAGCTCGTTGCTTCTCATATTCTTTCATTTCTAACTCCATAGGTGCATTCTTCAAGTTAGGTACTTGATCATTAAAAAACTTGATCAATATACCCAATTGATCAATAAGATTATATTGTTTGTCATAGATCACATTAGGTACTAAATTCCTAATGATGTTTCTGGCTCCTTTTAGTATTTTGACCTTCTTTTTCTTTCCCTTCAACTTTTCCCTTACTTCTTTCTCCTTGATTTTATCATACATTTTTAATATCTCTTTAGGGATCATCTTAGTAATATCAATAGTTGTTTGAATTTCTTCATCTTCAGATTCTTCTGCATCTTCTTCAAAACTAGTTATAACCTTTGATTTTCTCTTCTTCTCTGTGCTACCTCCATCGGTTAGATTTAGTTTTCTCTTTACTGAAAGTATATCTTCATGATCCTTATGTCCTATCTCTTTCTTAACAATTTGTCTTGGGATATCAGAGATAACATTATCTATGACATCATTAATCTATTTTGTTCCTCTATCTTGTGATTTTCTTTCCTCTTCAATCAATTTGACTTCAGTAGCAATCTCAAACTTCAAAAACTTTTTCAATAAATCTACTATCTCATTTCTTACCGATTGAGTATCTCCAATGAGAATTCTTGTAACTTTGTTCCTTGTCTTAGATTCTTCTCTCATTTCTTCAACTATCAACTTTATATGTTCAGTAGAAAATTCAAGTTGTGAAAGTGTAAGTTCTTGTTCCATAATTACTTTTTCAATATTCAAAGCTTCTCTCCATCTCTTTTTAACTGCATTAAATAGTTCTTTAGGTAGATCTTTGTATAGTTTACTAGGTGATTTGCAAAAAGTGTGTAAAATTTCTATAAGTGCATCTTCAATCTTTCTTTTCTCTTCACTTTCAAACTTGTCAAAGTGATTCCACACTTCAATCATATTTTGATGTTCCTTGATGTCCTTAACAATGTTCTCAAGAATGATAGCATTGTCAATTTTATCAGTTTCCATAGTAGTGGACTTTTTCTCAGATTCAGTTTCGACCTTTTCTACTTCAGCCTTTTCTTTACCTTGCTTCTTACCTTTTGACTCTTTATAGATTGATGTATTTTTTTTCTTTCTTCTTTAAGTCCTCTGAATAGTCTTGTGTGTCTCCTTCTCTGAATTAGTCTTAATAGGAGTTTTGGAAGTAGATGTAGATTTTTTCAGTATTGAACTCCTTGTAACTCTCTAAGGTGTAACCTCTTCTACTTCAACTTCAATATCCTTCGCTTCTACAACAGAGGTTCTTTCTTCCTCACTCTCTATTTTCTTTATGAGTTTTATCATCATTTCAGGTGTAATGCCACTTACTTTGGCTAGATTGTCAGCTTTTTATGATCTTTCTTTGGATTATAGGTGCTCTTAATTCATTGTGAATTTTCAATGATGACTCTTCATAAGTTCAAAAAACTATGTGTTGAAGTATCAAATAATTTTAAAAATAGAACATCAGCATTAATAGTGAATAGATCACCATCAACTTCATAACCCATAGTAGGTATCCAACATGTTCTAGGTTGTACTTCTTGCAACATAAAGGTATTTGTATCTACTAGAAAACATATATCATCTTTATAATTCTCAACAATATCGGTTGGGATTCTCTCTCTTAAGTGAATTTTTCCTATCACCATTGAAATGAATCTCACTTCCTTTCCAGTTATATCCTTGATAGTCATGGCTCAGTGATCCTATTTGGATTGGGTTAAACAACTAACCAAATTTGCAGAAACAGTTTGTAGAGTGGGTAGTTCACCGGTCGCACAAAATCCAATAACTTTGTTGATTAACTCTTTTGAAATCTTGTGAGGCTTGTCTAGCCAAATAAATTGATCATGTACTCTGCTCAAAACATATCTTATCCATTCTAGATGAAAGTCATCATGTATCTTAGCAGCATAAGTGTAACCTTTTTGAACCAAATGCATATGCTCAAATTTTACCTTCACATCATCGCTCAAAGTAAGGAATTCATTATAGATGTCATCAGCTCCAAGTTCTTCCAGTTTGCAATGTATGAATGAATTAATGTCTTTAGTTAACAATACACCATAGGGTATCAAATATAAGGAACCCATTGGATCATTTTCATTTTCCTTCATCAGGTGTAACTTGAATATAGGTCTTGGCTCATCAATGATGTCGACTTAAACTGGAGTATCCATAATGTTAACAATTTAAAACAACAACAATGATTCCTATAAGGATATTTGTAGTCCAAGCTATAACCTTGACTTCACCGATTAGAGTTTCCTGTGCGAAATCTTAGTCCACAATCACAAATAATTGTTGCTATGGAAAGCAACCAAATATTCTTTAGTAAACTTCGTTAAAATTCAAAGTGATAAAAGAGTTTTATTTCTCATATTTATAATGTTTGATAATGTATTCATTAGACATAACAGTCAAATAGTGCTTTCCACTGACCACAACGGTTAAAGAAAAACACATTTTATATGCACACAAACATTTTATCTTCACTAACAATCATTAAATCACAAATAGGCATATCAAAAATGCATATGAATCTTGCCACTCATGAAGTTAGGGGATCAATAAATGATTTGAATTAAAGTACTCCCACTAAGAAAATAATATGGTTAGTTCACCGATGGATTCTCCACACTTCTTGGACTAGTAGAGTTCTCAGTTAACTCAGACGAATTAAATTCTCCTTTCCTCACCCATGTCTTCTTCATATCATTTATTATTTCCTTAACACTAATAGTTTCCTCTTCTTTAACACTTTCATCATTGTTCACCGATTGACCTCTATTATACTATCTTACTCTACATGACCTAGAAGATGGCCAACCTTGTTACTGACATAACAAACCATGCATGTTGGATTCCAGGGTCCATATTTATCTTTGTATGACCTTAATTTGTAGTTCACAACCATATGTCCATAGTTGTGACATTTAGAACAAGTAACATCTGACTGACTACCTTGATTAATAGATCTTTGACTATTGTAATCATATGACCATTGGTTTTTTATTCTCTCCTTGCACTCATTAGATCTATATCTAAAATTGTTGCAATAGTAAAAAAATCCATGAAATTTGTTAGTTCTAGAATTATATTTATCATTTCTAGCATATGATTTTTATGATCTAGCAGTAGAACCTCTAGGTCTAACATTTTGACCAATCGGTTTAAACCAACATATATTAGCAGTATGACCTTCCTTATGACAATTAAAATATACCGGTTTATAATTTTTCTTTCCATTATTATTGTTCACCTTGGGTGTTGATTTTCTTTATGCATTGATGTCCTTGGTGCCAGAAGATTCACCAGCTTCAAAGTTTGTAAAACCTAAACCTTGTTTTTCTCCATTCATCCTTTGTCTTCCAAGTTGTTCATCAAGTTTAACATAAATATTTCTGAATTTATCTAGTATATTATTTGCATCTTTCAAATCTTCTTTTAGGTTTTCATTCTCTTTCCTTATCCCTTCTTCTTTCAAGTTCTTCAACCATCCTGACAGATAGAATTTCAAGATCTCTTTTCAGATTTACAATTCACTTTTGAGTCCATTATTTTTATCCATCAAATCTGCAAGTGCTTCCTTTGATTCTTCAGATAAACTACCTTTATATAGTTGTCCAATGTAGTGTTGAATTTCACTCAACTACTCATCAATCTCTCTTCTCTTAGCAAGGGAATACCTTATCTTTACCTTCAGTTCATTCATGACTTTGCTTGCATCTTCAAGTTGCTTTTCATACTTGTATCTATCCATGTTGACTTATAGGGATATTTTTTCTCAAGCGGTTAGGGTTAATATCAGGAGGAACAATGAGCTCTAATACCAATTCTTGGAAATATTTTGACTGAGAGGGGAGGGGGTAAATCGATACAAATAGGTATTGACCTAATTCAGCCACCAATCTGATTAACTACACTAGCGACTTCCAAACAAAAAATCATATGAATGAAGTAAATAGATATGATTAAGGGTTCTCCCCTTATTAACACAAATACACAACAAAATCGAGAATACCAACGATTTGCAAAGACAGGAAATTGGCTTTCTATTGTCCAAAATGAAATGAAATTACAATATTATGAAATATAACATGCACATTTAGAAATATAACATGAATAGCCAAATGAACATTTTATTACAATATTCTGCAAGCCAGAGCCCACAGATGCATAACCCAGAACTTCCCTAGACAACCCTACATGCCTTCAATATATAGGCAATTTAAACCACCCAAGAAGATTCTAGAAATCAAACCCTAAAGTTTGAGGCCAACCATCCCTAACATATTATTATTCATTTTTATTACATTAGAATAGGCCCAAACAACTTCGGAACCCAAATTTTGTTTTTGAAGGAACTTTAACTTTTTCAAGTTCAGGTAGTGCAATTTCCGGAGACCATAACTCATCACCTACTAACCCGATGGGCCGTCATAGCCCCATTTAGGAAATGCCACAAAGTTCTCTACAATGCCTAAATTTTGCAAGCTCCAGTCAGCCAAGGTTTTGAACCCATTTAGAGCTTCTAAAGCCTTCAAATTTAAGATCAAAGTTTCTGTACCCTGCTGCCAATACCAAAAATATTCAACATCTACAAAACTAGACTTGATTTGGTAATGAAACTTTACTGGAAGGCTGATACAATCAAAGTGAACCTCCAGGGAAGAAAATAGAATATTCTGAGCTTAAACAAAAAACTTAATAAAAATAGTAACTTTCTAGAGATAGCAACTCTGCACAAAATAGGCCTTATTGAAAAGAAACCAGAAAATATTTTTGGGTGATTCAAGATTGCTCTTACACCCAGGATGCTCTTGCATCAAGATAATAGTAAATAATATCAAGCGTCGACAAATTAATCACACATAACACAAGTGTTTTATCATGGAAACCCTTGATAGAGGGAAAACACCACGGTGGGGATGACACCCACAAGCTCAATATTGCAGTAAATGAGTTTTCCCTGTTAGGAGATACAAATACCCTTTTTGAGGGTTCACTGTGTTAGAAGTGATTAGTAAACTTTTATGAGTACAATAAGATCATATATTATCTACCTTGCTAGAGGATTTCAAACCTCAATTAAGAAGCTACCCTATTAAAGGATTTACAAATAAGAACCTATTAAAGTTCACCCTATTAGAGGATTTGACCTGCTGCAACTGCTAGGGAACAACAAGATTGTTGATATGTAGAATGGAACTTATTTCCTATCAGATCTATTTATCTCCTTTCCTTCTTGATGCTATAACGATCTTTAATCCTTCAATTCATGACCGTCCTTCCTGAGAATACGATTGCAACCTTTACTTGACAAAAAAAACCCTAATCACCCAAAAACAACTCTTTCAACAAGACCTACTACACTTTTTAAATATGACCAGTTCATATATATAAACAACTTGCACCAACCTAAAAATGATCTTCAAATTTCTTTCTTGAGATAGCACCAAGTGTCAAATTGATAATCTCAATAAAATAAATGATTTATCATGACCACACTAGGTCAAGATAAGATCTGCAAGCTTATATCTCCATTAAGGTAGTCAAACACGTTATGAATCCTCCAATGCAACACCTCAAATATATCTTAAATTCTTGTATTGATCTCATCAATACCAATACATTGGATGTATAACCTTTATTACACATCATCATATTATTAGAAATGATCACACATACTTTACCACTCACCAATCTGTGATCTGCTGACTGGTTGATAAAAAATATAACAGGTCTACCTGTCTTAGTGTCTATGAAACTAAAAACTCTATCACTGCTCAACCAAATGAATTATGGTTGGAATCATAGATTCCTCATACCATATACATAATGTATCTCTGATCACAATATCTAAATCTTTCCTCAACTTGAGTGCTACCACAATCTGTCTAATACTATTCTTTCTAAACACCAGTCAATATACATAGTTGAACATTCCTTTATCAATCATGTACAGTTCTGACCGATCACTGTAATCATGATAACTGAATATGTTTCTATCAAGGACAACCAATTATGCATCTACTTCTCTACATATTACCGTGCATACTAACAACATTATCTTGAATTAAGTTCACACATGAAGTGATTAAAAATTATTGAGCTATAGTCAGTCTCACAAGCCTTCCATGGAGCAATAGGAACTTGTATTGATACATACCTTCCCATGGTGTCATTATACTTATAGAGTCATAGCAAGTGAACCCACCATGGAGCGATAGGAACTTGTATTGAGACATGTCTTCTAATGTAATGATTGGACTTACTGAGTCATAGTTGGTTAAGTAATTCTTCCATAGAGTGATAGGAACTTGTCTTGAGACATGCGTGCCCATTTACCAATTAGAAGTATGAAGTCATAGCTAGTTAAGTGAGCCTACCATGGAGCAATAGAAACTTGTATTGAGACAACTTATAGCGATTGACTTACAGATTCGTAGCTGGTTAAGAGAGCCCACCATGGAGTGATAGGAAATTGTTTATAGGACAAGAAAATACGTGTAGTGAATTGGAATTGTAGTATTATGGGTAGTCTAAGACATTCTTGAGTATATATTTGAATGGGGTTTGTGTATTTCATGCTCGCATGTGTGGGACATGGTTCTTTCCCATAGTGGTTTATTGTGCATGTGCCATTGGTCTTTGCATGAATGTTGTTATCATCCATATGATAGTTGAGGTGTGTTCCTAGGGTAGTTACCCTTATGGAATTTGACTTGTTGTCCTTTCTCTACATGTTTGTTGTATAGATATTGATTTGTATTTTGACACTCCTTATTTATTTGAGGATGCATTTGTATGTCGTGTGTAAACTTACTTTCCTCCTTGATTATGCATTACACTATTTCTTGGGCCATGTCACTATCTCTGTAAGCATGGTGGGGTGGACCTTAGGTTACCACATGGTTGGTTGGTGTGAAAAATCACTATTGGGGAGCAATGTACAGGTTGAGGACTGGATCTAATGGCTTCAGTGTTATTGGTAAATACATTTGTCACTATGATATTGTTTTGAAAAATGACAGTGTTTTCCCTATGAGTAGTGACAATTATGCCAATGGTTGGAGAGATTACAACTGGATCATGATATAATCACAATCTTTCTCTACGTTTGAGAGGGCCAACTCCCTTGTATGATAGTGGTACTTGTATCTTTTGAGTATTTTTCACCTGAAAGTACAAAAAGGAGCTAAAATAAAGCTAAAGGATATAGATGGCAGAAACCCCAACAGTAGACATACAAATACCATATGAGATTCCCAAATGATAATAGCTTACAAAGGGGTTTTAAATGTGAGACAAGTTGGATATGTGAAACCGATGAAAGAAAGGAAACATGTTTCAACATACGAGGAAAAAGGTAACCTCGACATTTTCTAACCGAGATACTAGGGTGTGAACATGTTTCATCTTTTACATATAGCCAATGTACTCAAAGGGATTATCAATTTAACATACGATAAATCGATAATAATAACTGGAAAATACATTTAAGACATGAATCAATTGCATTTTTGGTTATTCTTTTGAAACTATACAATTTAAAAATCCTTCAAGTACGAAGTATGAACATAAAAGTTCTCAATAAGTCCCTCTACATAAAACTGTAGAGTTCTCCCCTTTTTTCCAAAAGTCTCCTCTTTTATATTGCACATTCCTTGTATTTATAGGCTTAAGGAATAACCAACCCATAACTACCTAGCACAACTACTTGGGATAACTACCTAACTAGCTCATATAACTACTTAGGATAGCTACCTAGTAGTTGCTTGAAATAACTTCCCAAATGAGCCTTTAGATTAACAACTTTTGGAACATAAGTTAGGATTAATCTAACTTTTAAAACCATAAAGCCCGAAAGATAGATTTAATTAGAATAAGTGACATAAGTCACTTTTACAAAATAAGTAATTTGACATCAAGTTAGGATTTTTCCAAGGTGTTTCTTCATCTTCATCTTCTTCTTCATTGTTTCACCATCTGACCATTGTAGAATACAAAATACCTATCTCTGTGTTGGGATGAATAAATAATTTTGAAGTTCATCCTAAAGAATGGAAAAATATTAAATTTTCATCTCCCATAAATTAGTATATCATCTATTGGTATGAATAATGTCATATCTTAGTTTGAAACGCTGCACCCCCTTTCTACCCTTCTAATATTCTTAACTGTGCCTCAAAATAATATCATATCACCATCACTTTCCATAGATCATCACTTTAGAAGATCTTTGAAACTTGATGTACTTTTGGTAAACCATAATCAATTGTGCACTTTTATTACAACATCATCACACAACAAAGAAGTTGATTCTATGACATAGAAGTTGTGTGTATATACATATGCTATCTGACTTTGGCTTTCACTTGAAGGTTTAAGAAAGATTTTTAACAAATTCATTAAACGTAAAAAAATCATTGCATTTTGTGAGTTTAGATCTTTTTCTTTGAGAGATTCTGACAATATTTTCTATAAATTCATTCTAGGCACAGTCAGACATTTGTATGAGATGACATGTATTCTTGGCTTTTTGTCAAATAACTTAGATGTTTTTCCTATGATCCAAAACTTTTATTACCTGTCTATGGAGGCATTCTAAAACTTAAAATTTGAAAAAAATCTATCTGCATGGCTTTTTTATGCTACCCACATTTTATATGTATGACACTTTGCTTTTAAACTTCCACTTTGCATAGGTCATGAGGATGATGACATAAACTATAGAATCGGGTTCATTTTATGGAGGGAGTGTAACAATTGCATTCATTGAGACAATATTTATTCAATGGAGGTCTTGTATGTCGGCACTGTGTTTCGATATATATCATGCACGTGTAGAAGAGTAATTGCAGTTGATAAAAAAAATCTTCCATTTTGGTTCACAGGCAGGGAGTGATTTGGTAGAGATCTTGTCTTTGTAACCGCCAATTGCATTTATTTAAAAGTTTCTATATATTTTTCAAGAAACCTTTTTTGTGCTAAGCTTGCAATCATTGCATGCCATGAATCGACATTTCCTTGGAACTGCTGTCACAAAGTGTCGTGGGCCTTGTTCATGATGCATGTGTCTATAAATTGTATTTTATTGGAAGTAATTGACAGGTAGTTACAAAGATGGAGTTCAAGGTCTAGGTTTGATCTCTTGAAACTTGTGAGGTTAGGATTAGTGCGCCAAGGTTAGGATTCTAACCTTTAATTTATTAAAAGTTAAGGTTTGGGAAAAATTTGAAACGTTGATCAAGATGGAAATGTTGACTCTTAACTTCCCAACTTTTTGGCTTTGCTTATTCACAATTCAAAATCTCAACCATTAACAGTTAACCCTTTCTTAAAATTAAGTTTTGGGATCAAGTTGGGATGTTAACCGGGAAGAATGAAATGTTGACCCTTAACCATTAACTTTTCTCAAAGTTAAGTTTTTATTTTTAAATTTTAATTTTAAAATTTAAATTAGTTTTAAATTAAAACACCAAGTTCAAGATAGCATAACTTTTAACTCGCAACTTTGATTTGAGAAATTCAAAGTGTGACACGAAGTTGACAATGAGCTAGAGAGTTTGGAGACACAAAACCACCAAGAATCCAATGAATTATCATTATTTTGAAAGCTCAAAACTTGACATATTTTTTATCATTTATGACCCATAATAATAAGATTTTGACAGTTTTACCAAAGGATCATGAAAGATATATTAAGTATGTGCACACATTGACCCCACAAATAACCTCAGAAATGACTGACAAAAATTGAAATATTTGATAATTAAGAAACTACAAAAACATCAAGCTCTATCTGGGGACAAGGAATGTCAGGGACGAAGGATGAACCTAGAAACAAGAAGGAACAATGCTTTACCATTGGGAAATAGAGTCACATAGGAGACAACATAAGGATTAACTGGAGAAACCCGAGGCAAGCCAAAAAAAATTGGGGCTGGCACTATAATTTTGTTTACCTAAAATATGTAAATGGTAGGGGATTTCCTACCACAAATAGCTCCATATGAGCTATGCAAACCCATTGAATGGCTGAGAAAAAAAATGTCATGATGAGATATCAAGTGGAAACCCTGGAGTGAGATCAGTTGTAGGCTCGCTCCTTGAACCCTGGTTTTGAGATTTCTGGCATGCACAAATTCTCCAGGTGAGGAAACATACACAAATAGTCATGCCTCATCAAAAACATCTGAATTTTGAATATAATCTTCTTCTTGTTGGATTTCATTGATGACTTCTTCTTGAATGAGCTGAAGTATTAGAATTTCAAGTCTTTTAATGCACCTTTGATAATTTAGATCTGCAACTTGGTGGCTTGATTTTTTTTTTTTTGATCATTGGATTAGGATGAAACAGATCACCAAAATAAGAAGAATCCTTACCCCATATCTCAGATATACAAGTTACAATACTATGAGGTAAAATTTCTTCTTGGAATTCTCTTGATTGATCATCATTAATTGTTTGATTCTTCTTCGATAGATGACATTCTTTTTCTTCAACTGCCATGATTCTGGTTGGACCTTCCAAGCAAGAGTTTAGATATGAAACTGCATTCTCCATGTACATGACTTGCATTAGTTGGCACATGTCATAATATAAATCTATGACAAGTTTTTCCTCTTTAGTACATCCATCTTCTAACAAGTCCACACAATGAGAAGTATTGCTTAAAGATTGGTATTCATGAAAAGGCCCCTTTAAATGAGAATCACTATCAAAACCTCCATCTTCACATTTTGATTGTGTGTGAAATAGAGTAGGGTTCTCTTCTACTCCATCTTTATATTTTTCAGTCTCTTGATTAGCACATATTTTATTGAATATTGATCCCTTTGCAAAATGAGATGTTATCTCTATGCTATTATCTTCTTCTTGTGATTGGTGTAACATTTCATGATCTTTTTCAATTAGTTTAACCACCTGAGGAATGGATATTTCTTTGGATTTGTGCAAATTTTCTAAAGGTGGCTCATGCCCATGACTAAGAAATTGAGAAAGAATTTCTCTACAAAAATATTTACTACGTGAAGTGTTAGTACTGTGACTAGGAGTGAAATTATCATGGATTTGATCACCCTTTTGATCTCTAGATTCATTAATGATCACATATTGCTTATCTAATTTTTCAAATTGCCCTTCAAAAACTTCACTTTTACACGGAAAATTTATATCTCCTTGATTCTCATCAACATGGATTTTCTTCTTCGATGAGGGAGGATTCTTGAATCAGAATGTCTCTTTCACAAATGAAATCATTATCAGAAGCCATGAACACAAACTTGGAATGGAAATGGCATGAGATTCATCTTGAAAAATATTTTTTTCATCTTCAAGTTTAGGTTGCATACTTGTCTCGGAAACATTTGATGTCTCTTCTTCAAGCTCATTGGTATCAAGATGATCAAATTTTTCTTCCTAATTATTACAATTTTCACAATGATATCCTGATACATCCATGTGACCTTATTCTTCCTTAGACACCCTTTCTTGATAATCTTTCTGAGCAAACATAACAACCCCATCTTCTTTCATGCACACAAATTTTGGTGGATCCATTCCAACATTTTGATTGTAAGATGTTTTATTAACAAGAGAATAAATCTCACACTCATCATTTTTCTTGATTTCTTGCAATATTTGAAGTAACCAAAGATGCACCTTGTCAAGATAAGTGATGCAAGTGTAGGATTCACATTTACAAACTTCCTTCAATTATTCCAATAAATGCAACTATTTTGCAATCTTAAAACAATTTCTCAAACTAGGGCAGAATTTGAAACCCTCAAACATTTATTAATAACTTCCATAAATGAAACAATGAATCCAATACCATTTGTGGGATTAAATAAAAGTGAATTAAAAATATTTTCCCCATGTTATAGCCCAATCCAAGCACTGAAACAAAAGTTATTGCATTTTCCCCAAAGTTGCTCATGTTATGACAGAATTCAACTAGTATGTACCAAAATGGCTATAACTTCCACAAAACGCAATGAAAATAAACAAAACCAAAACCAAAAGAAATATAACTCTTATAGATTTCTAAAAAATTAATTTTCAGGTCTATATCATTTCAAATGAGTTCGTACCAATCAAAACATCAGAGAATTTTCAGGAAAAATAATCAGAAAACTGAAATATTTTACATCAAAAACAAGTTTTCTTCCATTCCAAATTCTTCTTCAA
>MU223137.1:115820-166811 GCA_018584345.1 Thuja plicata | reverse complement strand
TGAAACAAGAGTGCGACTAATGTAGTATATTGCTCTTTCTTTCCCATTTTCATCAAGTTGAGCTAGTAATGCCCCCAAGGAAGATTTTGTCGCTGAAATGTATAGAATAAGTGGTTTCCCTGGGATATGAGGCATTAAAATAGGAGGATTTTCCAAGTATTTCTTGATTTGATCTATGCTCTTTTGACCATCCTCATTCCAAACACATTTGAATCCTTTGTATAGGTTCTTGTTGAAGTGTTGAGCTCTATCTGCCAATTGTGAAATGAATCTTCTCATAGATTGAAGATGTCCCTAAAGACTCCTCATTTGACTAATGTTTCTAGGAGGTGGCATATCTATGATTGCTTGGACTTTTTCAGGGTCCACCTCTATTCCTCTCGTTGAAATGATGAATCCTAGAAGTTTTCTAGAGGTAACTCCAAATGCACACTTTTTAGGATTTAACCTTAGTTGAAATTGTTCCATGCGATCTAGAATGACTTCTAAATCATCTAAGTGTGTGTCTCTTTGTTTAGACTTGGCCAAGGTGTCATCCACATAATCTTCCATGGTTCTATGCATCATATCATGAAAAATGGTTGTCATAGTTCGTTGATAGGTGGCTCCTGCATTTTTTAATCCAAAAGGCCTGACGCTCCAACAATAGGTACCCCATGCACAAGTGAATGTAGTATTTTCTTGATCTTTAGGAGCTATCTTAATCTCAGATCCGAAAAAACCATCCATCAAGGAATAAATCTCATAACCCGCAGTCATATCCATTGTCATGTCTATATTGGGAAGTGGAAAGTCATCCTATGGGCATGCTCTATTGACATCTCTAAAATCTGTGCAAACTCGAATGGATTTATCATGTTTGGAAACTGGTACAATGTTTGATATCCATTCAGCATAGGCAATAGCTCTTATGAATCCTGAACCAAGGAGTTTTTATAATTCTGATTTGACTAGAAAAGCTATGTGAGGATGCATCTTTCTCAATTTTTGTTTAATCGGTTTGACACTTGGAACTATGGACAAGTGATGCATGATAAGATTAATGTCAAACCTTGGCATATCTGAATAAGTCCACGCAAAGTTGATCTTCTTTTTCTGTAAGAACTTAGTGTAAGCTTATTTTTCTTGTGGTGACAAGTACTCAACCAAGTGCACAATCTGTGGAGCCTCATCTGTACCCAAATTGGCTGCTTGTGTTGGTTCAATAAGCACTAAAGATATATCTTGAAAGTAGCTAGGGAGACGATGTGTACTGACTCTAGGTCTATTAACAAGATCACAATTAGGTACGAATTTCCCATGCCCCATATTGAGGACTTGTTGGACAACTTAGGGGATTCTTGCTATTTTTCCAAGGTGGACTTGAAATTAGGGTACCATCAAATCATAGTTAGGCCTGGTGGTGAGTGGAAAATAGCCTTCAAGACAAATGAAGGGTTGTATGAGTGGCTTGTAATGCCCTTTGGCATGACAAATGCACCTAGTACATTCATGAGGCTCATGAATGAAGTACTAGCTGACTTTATTGGTAAATTTGTAATTGTTGACCTTGATGAAATTTTGTTTTTTAGCAGGTCTAAGGAGGAGCACATGAAGCACTTGGAAATGGTTTTGAGGATGCTACACCAAGAGAAACTGATGATCAACCAAGACAAATATGATTTTTTGAAAACTGAATTAGTACACCTTGGATTTGTTGTTTCTAATGTATGCATGAAGATGGATCTTGATAAGGTCAAGTCTATATTGGAATGGCCAATACCTAGATCCATAGGAGATGTTAGGATTTTCCATGGATTAGCCTCTTATTATAGGAATTTTGTGAGAAAATTTAGCCATGTATGTGCACCAATACTAAATACTATTAAGGGAGGAATTAAATGTCAGTTTAAGTGGACATAAGCAGCAGATAAAGGCTTTGAAATTTTAAAGAGGAAGACAGCAGAACTACCTACTCTTAGGTTTCCAAACTTCAATTAATTATTTGTTGTGGAGTTTGATGCTAGTAAACTAGCCATTGGGGTAGTGTTGAGTCAAGAGGGGCACCCTGTGACATTCTTTTCAGAGAAATTGAATGAAGCCAAGCAAAAGTACTCCACCTATGATTTGGAGTTGTATGCAATGGTACAAGCACTTAAAAAGTGGAGACATTATCTCCTACCAAGGGAATTTCTAGTTTATACAGATAATCATGCTCTTAGCTTTTTGAATGTGCAAGAGAAGTTGAATTCTAGACACCTAAAGTGGGTAGAGTCCTTGCAGACATATACTTTTGTCATAAAACATAAAAAAGGTGTTAGCAACAAAGTTGCAGATGCTCTGAGTAGGAGAGTATTGACTATTCAGAAAATACAGTTACAAAGTGTGGGAATGAGTGACCTTAAATACCTCTACAAAGAAGACACAAATTTCAAGAATGTCTATGAAGCATGTGAGAAGTTTAAACAACGCTTCAAGGTGGAGTTTACTGACTATATGTTGCAAGAAGGACTATTGTTCAAGGGACACTTGTTGTGTATACCTCAATGTTCAATGAGGGAGAACATAGTCAAGGAAAAACACCAAGGCAATTTGGGGGGCCACTTTGGAGTGGACAAGACACTTGAGCATGTGAATAGGCATTATTATTGGCCTAAATTATAGTCAGATGTCAGAAAGTTTATGGAACAATGTCAGATATGCCAGAGAGCCAAAGGACGTAGTAGCAACACTGGATTGTATCAGCCTCTATCCATACCATAGAGACCTTGGGAGTTCTTGAGCATAGACTTTGTTTTGGGACTTCCTAAGACACCAAGAGGACATGAAAGTGTGTTTGTACTGGTGGAAAGGTTTAGCAAGGTGGCACACTTCATTCCTTGCAGACAAACCAATGATGCTTCCCACATTGCATGCCTTTTCTTCAGAGAAATAGTGAGGATCCATGGATTGCCAATTAACATAGTAAGTGATAGGGACAGTAAGTTTGTGGGCCACTTCTGGAGAACCCTTTGGAAAATGCTAGGTACAAACTTATCTTTCTCTTCAGCCTATCACCCTCAGTCAGATGGACAAATTGAGGTAGTAAATTAGTCTCTTGATAACCTATTAAGATGCTTGACTAAGCAACATGGACAGTCATGGGATCTCATTATAAGAAATGTAGAATATGCCTATAATGACTCCATCAATAGGAGCACTAGCAAGAGCCTGTTTGAGATGGTTTATGGGGCTAGTCCAAGAGGGATCTTGGAGTTGAGAGATATCATTTTGCAGGACAGAAGGAGTGCCCAAGGAGAATCGTTTGGTGAGTAGATGAAAGAACTTCATGACCAAGTTAAGAAGACCTTACAACAACAAGTGGACAAGTACAAGACCAAGGCAGATAAGACAAGGAGGGATTTTCAATTCAAGGTGGGAGATCTGGTACTTGCCTACCTTAGAAAGGAGAGATTTCCTAAAGGCAAGCCAACCAAGCTTCTGATGAAGAAGATAGGACCACTCAAGGTATTGCATCAGTATGGTAATAATGCATATGAGGTAGAGTCACCTCCTGATTTGGGAATCTCGCCCATTTTCAATTTGATCTATATCCCTATAAGGGTTTGCCCTCTGACACTGGTTAACACACTCTTTCAGAATTGGTAGAAGAAGATTGGATCAGAGATTTGCCCACTCCTCAACCTCTGCAATTGGACAACATATTGGACTCCAAGGTGATCAAGAAGACTAGGAAAGGTACTTACAAATAGTATCTTGTGAAGTGGCAAGGGATTCCAGATGTTAAAGCCACTTGGATGACTGAAGAAGACATACTGAAGCATGGAGTCACCATTGAAGACCTCCTAACTCAAGGGACTTGAGTTCTTTGTCCCAGGGGAGTATGGTGCAGAGCACCTCCCACATTTTGGTTTGATGATTTGTTAGATGTTTTTTAAGGTTTTTTAGGGGGTTCTAGTGTGTTTTTAATAAGATCCAAAGGACATTGGATCCAAGCATGTCTCATTTTGTTTGTAGAGCACAAGTTGCTCATAGGTCCTAAAAGTTGTCAAAAGGTCTAAAAGTTGCTAATTATGAACAAGAATGGGAAATAGTCTCATCTAGGGTCCTAGGTGGCATAACTAGGGTCCTAGGATAGTTCAAGGAGCATCGAGTTGGCCACAATCATCAAAAGGCAAGAAAATGCAAAATTGCTTAGCAACTTTTGTAAATTTTGCAATTTTGCAAAAGTTGCTTGCAAGAAGTTGCAAATGGAGTGAAGAATGGTTGTAACCACCTATGCTCAGGTATTTGAGCATGGGATGAAGATTTTTTAAGGTTAATGAAGTTTTAGTTGCAAACCACACGTGTGCATATACTGTACATATGTTTTTTGAGTTTTTTCTTTCAATTACAGTGTTTCTACAATATTGTATGGTTGTGTACAAATTAGATTGTGTAATTTTATTTAATGGGAGTGTAGAGCATAGTCTTAGATTTATTTTGCATATTCAAGTTTGCTTTCAAGTTAAGGGGTTGTAGAGTTACACCTTGTTTTCGGTGACTGTGACTGTAACACCCATTTGCAGGGTTGCAGGAACGAAAATGGCTCTAACCTAAGTACCCACAGTTGAAAATGCATGAAACCTTATGGAATTTTAGGTTAGAGTCTGTATATATGGATTTTGGCAAAAATGGGGTGTTTTCAACTGAAACCCTAATTTTAAAGTAAAGCCCTAGGCTGACTGCTTGGAGTAAGTGAGCCAGGACAGTGTGAAAATTGGATTGGAAGAGCCCACTCACGATCCTGTACTGACATTTAAGTGGCATGTATGGAAGCCTTAGAATGTCCCCTTGAATGAACAACTAGTTTCAAGATTTGGCATGAAGTTTGAATACCTATTAGATGCATTTTGCAAAGACTGGTCTAGAGGCCTAAAACATAGCCTAGAAACTAGGGCCTGATGAAAATTAGGGTTATGGATGTCTTGAAGACTTGTAACTTTGGATTCTCTAAGGGATAGGTGATAGCTTTCAGAATCATATAGCCTTCTATAGGGTTTTGTGGAATAATTTACAGTACTTGATAAAAAACAGTGAAAATAGACCTAATATAATTAGGCCTAATTAGGACTACTTATGAGTAGCAATAACAAAGGGATTGCTAAGGTGGCCAGAAGTGTTTGAAACATCTCCAATGGGCATGTAAGGTCCCATGAACATAGGCTAAGGATTGAGGTGTGTTTGGGGAAGATCCTAAGCAAGGGCTTGGAGTTCTAGGGGAAACAAAGAGGGAAGACAAGGTAAACAAAGGGCTAGTTGGACTAGTTCAAGTTAGTTTGGCATCGTTCCTTAGGGTGTTTATGATGGGTTTGTGAGCTATTTTTTGGTGATGGGTCTTCCTTCTTGGCAGTTTTCTTTGTCTTTTGTCATATATGACATCCTTGGATGCATGCTCATTATCACGAGTCTCCCTGAGGCACATTCTCCCTGGCTACATGCTCATTTTGGGAGTGTGATGGGTTGGGCCCGTGAGGGGATGTTTGCTTTTGGCAAAAGACTACACCCTTTGGAAACCAGTTTCAAGCTTGGAGGCTTGGTGGGGACTAGATGATTTGGCCATGCTATGTGATGGGATGCTTGGAATATGTGGTCTTTCAAAAAAGGTTTTGAGGGCTCTCCATTGTTAGGGAAAGTGTTGGAGAGGGAGCATGCTTCAGGTTGCCCTAGTTGGTTTTCGTGTTGGTGTTTTGGGAAGGAGGTTATGTGTAGTGAAGTCTGGTTGGTTCTATTGCTTTTCTTAGCATTGGTCATCTAGACTTTGAAGGATTTTCTTGCTGGGTGGAGATGTTGTTCCCTATTTTTGGGCAACACCCTTCTTGATTGATCTGCTCTGCTTTAGGAACAAAGGATTTTTGTCTCTTATGTTGTCTAGAGTTTGAGCAAGGTTTGTGGATTGGTGACGTACGTGGCTCTACTGAATGAGGAGGGTTCTGTTGAGGAAGGCACTGACAATTATGTGATTACTGGTGTGAAAGAAGTGTTGAGACAACCAAAAAATGGGGTCTTTCTCCTATTTGTTGATGATGATGTTACGATCCTTCACTCTCTTTGTTGGGTATTTAAGTGACTGCTATGTATTGCTCTTATGGTGACTGGTGGTAAAACATGTGGTGCCCTTTTTGAAGGAAGTGTAATGCTTTAGAGATTATTGAGGCTAGAAAAAATGGTGTCTACTATGCTACCTATCAAAGAAGTGACAACTCTCAATCTTGGAGAGTTGGCTTGGTTAGAAAGCTATGAGTAGATTATGTTTGTTTTTGGTAGTTGTTATGATGGAAGTGACCATCACTTTTAGTGCTCTTTTTTTCTAGGCCGGGTTGTCCCTTTGTTTGGTTTGGACATTGGTCTTTTTTTCTCTTATGAATAGTTGATTACTATTAGTTTTCAAGGGCTCTATCTGGTCCTCTATTTTTTGTTGAAGTTTGTAGCTGATGTGGGGGCTTTTCCCAATCCCGAGGTTATGGGAAATGTGATTTCAATCAGGTGGATGGATTGGTATTCACGGTATGCTTCTTCTTTCATGGTTCCTATGGAGGTGGAGTAGTCTCCTATAGAGATGGAGACTTTCTTCATGAATTTGGAGGTGAATGAGTCTCCTATAGAGGCGGAGACTTTCTTCATGAATAAGGAGGTTTATAATTCCATGTGGGTTCCGTTCTGTGGTTATATAGATGAATGATGGTTCAATGGTATGCACCTTGCTCCGTTGATCTTTCTCTTGCTGCTTCTATTGAGGTGGGCCCATTTACTATTGAGGTGGAAAGGGGTTTTGTAGTCGGATGACATATATGCAGTTAGGGTGATGCTATTATTCACAGGAAGCTCTTTGGTAGCCCTGCTGATACCAAGGGTATTTGGAACGGTTTAATTGGTAGATTGCTGGTTGAACATTGTATTTATCATTTTTTGGCCTTTTATTCTACTAGAAACATTTCTATAGAGGTTCTTTGCTGATAGTGTGCCGCTTATGGTGGTTCTTGTTTTTCATGCACACTAGTTTGTGCTGTTGTTTTCTTGACAACCCTATGGTTGTAGCTTTGTAAGGGTTAACCCCCTCATTTTTGGGTGCTTCTAATATAAAAAACACATCAGAGATATAAAATGTTTGGAGACTCAAGGTTAAAGGAAAAAAAATTGCAGAAAATAGGAACCACAATAAAATAGGAGAAAAAAATAATTGCGAAAAAATATGAATTACGAGAAAATAGGGGAAAGACAAAATCCTGAAAAAATAGGAAAGGGCAAAAAAGTGATTTTGTTTATCCCACATTGACAAGGTGAACGAATAAGCTCTTATGAGAGCATTATAAAAGAGATTGAAGAGCTCTCTTTCAACATGCTTGGTTGAATATTCTTATTGCTTATGCTTTGGTTCTTGAAGGAGATTGTGCTTTTTCTTACTGGTTTGTGAGGACAGAAACCCTTACAAACGATATTCTCTATGTTGTTGAGAGATACAATCTAGAGGATTGGGAGTGGCTTCACTACATGAGTCACATTGAAGCTTATTGGGAGTAATTAGCTCAATCTTCAATGTTGAATATTGCAGATCTAATTTATAGTAGCAGGTGTGAGAAGTTTGGGGAGTTTGACAAGTGTGTTCATAGTTGTATTTATTGTTGCTGCATAAAAGTTCCATATGTGGCATTTTGGTGATGTATTGATGTGATCTAGGGTTTGAAACCCTTTGTATTTGTTGATTGTAATTGCTTCAGACATTTATATTCATTTTCAGCAAACAGGGCAACGTATTACACATAATGACATGAACTTATTCAATTAACCTAGATTAAGCTCAAGGAAAGTCTATTTTCCTTTATGTAATTATAATAATAATTTAATTTATCTAATTTAAAGACAAGTATTGCTTCATAACCAAGATTAATTGTTTATCATCTTCATAATCCAAATCTAGTTCCAAACATCATCAACTTAAATACACCTAATGTGTGTGAAACCTTCACTTACGCATTCTTGGTTTTGTATTTATAAGATGTGACTGATATGAGTGATCATAAAATTGCCTTAGTTTTTGTGTAATTTTTGATTGCTAAGTCAACTGCTTGGATTAGTTTATAGGGGTGGACCTCAAGTTTCTAGTTTGTTGGGTAGTGTTGATCATCACTATGGCTAAACATAATGACATGAACTTATTCAATTAACCTAAATTAAGCTCAAGGAGAGTCTATTTTCATTTACACATTTGTAATAATAATTTAATTTGTCTAATTTAAAGACAAAAGTATTGCTTCATAACCAAGATTAGTTGTTTATCAGCTTCATAATCCACCTTTGTACTTTATACTATACTTGAAACATCATCAACTTAAATACACCTTAAGAGCACTACCATTGGACAATAAAAATATACATAATTGCATAAAACAAGTCCAATCACCAATCATATAATCAAACACATCTAGAGATCAATTATAAACACACATAATCATTAAAAACAACAACAACATTCATTCACATAAATAATATTCAATATCAATAACTGTTAAGAATTTTTGGATTTGATTGTGTTGTGAATTTGATGCAAAAATTCACAAAACAATCAAATCCAAAAATTCTTAATAGTTATTATAATAGATTGTGAAAATCTCTTCTCTTTGATTCAATATCAAATAAAACAATCCACAGTCAAATTATAACTTAACAAAACAAAACAATAATTTAAGCTACTACATTATCCAGGTCTAACTTATTATTGATTAGATTTCATCATTCATTTAAATCTAGACATTGGAATGAAAAAAAAACATGATACAAAACCATTTTATTCCTCTAGAATGTATACAACTAATTCAATGTCATGATACAAAACCATTTTATTCCTCTAGAATGTATACAACTAATTCAATGTTTCAATGTGAGTATATAATCTATATGAGAGGAGTCATATTGCAAACGACTAAGGTGTGGCTTGATCCTAAATTAAATAATGCTATCTATTAAAAGTTGTCCTTGTATTGGTAAGACATATCTTATCACAGACCAGATAGGTAGGTTTATCTATCCTTAAAAAAATGGATGCTCTGCCCAACACCTCCCCCCTTACATGTGATGCAGTCGTCTAATATTTTACATGGTGACGGCCACAGGGCCATCAAATTTAGTTGCAGTAGTGAATACATATGAACAGAGAAGGAACTCTGTTTGACCGAGGAACATCACAATCTTTTGACTTTTCTTTTGTGCGAGGGAGGGAGGGACAGGGAAAAACAATTTGAAAATGAGGCGGAGATTGCGGCAGCGCGTGTTATAAAGTGGGAAATGTTGCAGCTTCGTACAGGTGCTACGCTTACCTATATATTAAAGCCGTGACTAGCGCTTTGACAATGTACGACTTCCTCCCTCACCCAATTGCGCATTACCCGCTTGGAGGTACTCTTCTTCTTCCTCCATTCTCCATTCTCCATTTACAGACCTACCTATATGGACAATCGCCTTCTCCCCTCCTCTCAACTAAACAATCTCTTTTTCCTGCTCTTTCTGCTTCTCCTCTGTAAACTATACTATATTAAAAACTGGACTCCCAAACAAAATAATTTCTTCACGCTGCAACTTATGCAGCACAGGACTTAAAAAAAGACTTTTTATTTTATCGCTGTCTCTTTCTCTATCTCTGTCTCTGCTGCTTTATCAGCTCTTGATATTTTAATTTGAAAAATCTCCTTTGAAATTGCGCTCTACATGTTCCCAAAACAGTGGTTTGGGCCAATTGTATGCGCCCTGGTCTTTGGGGTTTGGTCAAATATATGTGACTGGAACTGTTATTCTATTATTTTTCTCTTGCATCAAGAAAGGGGAATTTAGCAGAGGGAGGCCCAGTGCTTTTCTTTCTCTTTCTCTCTCTCTCTCTCTTTCTGTTTGCTCACACTCAGTTGTTTGTGGGTCTGCATCTCTGCCTCATCTCTGCATCTGCCCCTGCCCCTGCCCCTGCCTGTGACTCTGACCTAATATCTTCGCAGTCCTGTAACTATCGCGCCCTTGTCATCGTGTGCTTTCTTCTCCTCTGGACCGGCTGAAAAGAGTGAAGAGTGGGGGAACTTAAATCATTTTTCTTATTTCCTCCGACCCATGTACTCTGTTGTGTCTCATCGCTGAACACGAATCAGATATTTCCCGACTGTTCAGATCCTCAGAGCTCAGAGAGCTGGGATAGCGACTGTCTCTTCCCTCTGCACGGTTCCCTAGTCATTACCCCAATGGTGTTTTGTATGACCTACCAATCAGGTACCTTTTCGTTGAAAACGCCTCGTTAAGAGATACAATAAACTCGGAACACCCAATTTCCTCTTTGCTGGAACGATCTAAGTTTTAGGAAATAAGAGCGGAGTTAAGACAAAAATAAAATGGTTGGCTCAGAGAAAGCTAAAGAGGCTCTGGCCATGATGGCATTGCACGAAGCACTCAGAAACGTGTGCGTTAACTCGGAATGGACTTATTCTGTATTTTGGACTATACGCCCCAGACCGTGAGTGTTGTTATTTTTTAATCAGACCCAATAGGGTTCTGGGCTTTTGTTGCAGTATTCTATTCAAATAGCTCTAAAATCCTAATGCTTGCTCTGTTATTCCAGGAGATCCAGAGGCGGAACTGGATGCAAAGTAGGAGAGGAGAACGGTAGCTTGTAAGTTATATCTTCAGTTTCTTTTCTTCACCCCCCATAATTAATTTGGGATACAGACTATAAACCTCTTATATATTTCAGAAACCATCCCATTTTAACAGTTACCCTTGTTTATAGTTGCAGATTTCCCCTAATAAGCAATATTTCTTTTTCTTAACAAAGGAGCTTCAACTTTGAGATCTGAAACACACTTGACACTCAAGACGATCTTATTTTGTTACCAAGTTCCAGGGTTATCGCCTTTTCCTCTTTCCCAAGTGTGATAGGATTAAGCTGTAAGAGATACTGTTACTAACTAACATGTATTAGATTAGTTAGACAACTGATCCCCAACATATGCCTAATGTAAGCCCTAGACGCATTATGAACTTTATTACAAACTTAAGTAATGGCTTCCCGGGACTCTGCAGAATCCATCTGTTCCTTGTTGCCCACGAGTGAACAGTAATATATTGGATACCTGTGCTTCAATGGTAGCAGGTGGTTTAGGTCCAAGTTATGCTTGTTAAATTAGAAACAAGACAGTTGACACCAACAGTTTGTAGGTTAGTCAGTAGGCCCAGGTTATCTATCCGGCATGTTAGATGCAGTATCTATCAAAATTATCACCAATTGAAAATTAAAATAAAATGCATTAAAATATGTATTTTTAAATAATTTTTCTTATTATGCTGCCTACTTTTTCCATCTTTATGATTGATCAGTATGATGTGAAATTTCTTTTGTCTTGATAGCGGATCAGTATGATGTGAAATTTCTTGTCTTGATAGCGGATCATGAAATATGATCCCAAACAGTGATGAGAAAATTGATTACACCGTCTTGCCAAACATCCCTTTAGCCTAATATTAAAAATCGTAGAAATTTCATGTTTTAAGTAATATATTAAATATAGCAAATTAATGAATATTTTGATAAAAGGCACAGGCCGAGGGGCCGACTGTTTGCATTTGGATGCAATTTTGTTTGTACAGGACTTCTGTCTAGTAATGTTCTAAATTGTTGTTTCTGCCGGGATCTATTTTCCTAAAAAGAAATATAAAATTGTGTAGAAAGGACTTTTGTCTTTCACATTTCAATCTAGATCTATTTACTTGCTAAAAAATAGATAACTTCCATTTTTGATGTGCTGAAACTCATCTTTTAATGAAGGATGCTGATGTGGGAAGACGGATACTGTCGGTCCTCCAAGGCAAGTGTAAACAGGGTGCCCGGTCTGTTTAATGGCAACGGAATTGACAAAATGGTGAAATCTTCGAGCTTTGACTGTTTAGAGGAGCTGGACGCGGATGACCCAGTTAGAAAAGCGTTCAGGAAAATGTCGATTCAACTCTACAATTATGGAGAAGGGTATGTATAATTTGTACTGATAGTTACTGGAGCTTGGTTATTAGCGTTTTTATACCGTGGAATTTCTGTATAAATTTTGATGAAGTGTTTGAGGGAACAGATTGATGGGTAAAGTTGCGTCGGATAAGTGCCACAAATGGGTGTTCAAAGAACCAACAGAGTGTGAAACAGGAATTTCCAATTATTGGCAGAGCTCTTTTGATGCGGTAAATTAACAAGTTCCCTTTCACATTTTCCGAATTTAGTTCCAGACCTGAAACTTTATTATGCTATTATTGGTAAAATTGAACTGTATGCAAAGGATAGCTGCAGAATTTCCACAAAACATTGAGTGTGATTGTGTTTTGTGCAGCACCCGCCGGAATGGACGGATCAGTTCAACTGTGGAATACAGGTTTGTGGAGTGATTAATCATATACTGGACTGTCGAAATGGAAGAGACAGTCCTCATCTCACCGTTCTTTTAATTTTGTGTTTATCTCAGACTATAGCCGTTATTCAAGCTGGTCACGGTCTTCTACAGCTGGGATCTTGCAAAATTGTAAGTATATTCTGATAAAAATAACAGACCTTCTAGCAAAAATGCTAATTCCTTTTCCATTTCCATTTCCAATTTTTCTTTGCCTAAGCAAACGAAATATATCAGCGTATCAAAATATTTATGAAGATCGACAACAACCCGTTAGTATACATCTCTTTTGGAAACCTCACACAAAGTTACAAAGATAATATATCTTGTTGAGAAATGTTCAAAACTTTAAAAATCAACTTTTCTTTTGGAAGGGTTATACTTTAATGCAAGGCATGGTGGAGTAAATCATCTTAATTCTATTTCTCTTGCTGAATTGTGTTTAGAATCAAACTTCCTTATTTAAGGGTTGTATTATATAAACAATTAGGAGTTGCAACGGGGTTGACTTTGTCTCCCGTAGTAACGTAGATAGGAAAACCTTGGTGTGTTTGCAGAGAGAGAGAGAGGAAGTTCAAATTATCATTATTAATTTAATTAATAGGGATTATTTCAGTTTTCAACAAACATTTTTATTGATAAAAATTATATTTTTAAAATCAAGAATAAGAAAAATTAGAAGTAATATAACTGTTATTTAAAATAGAGAAATTATGTTATGAGATATAAATAAATATAAATAATAAGAAATAAAGTTTTTGTTTGAGTTTTTATATATATATATATATATATATTCCTTGAAATTAAGCTCTCATAGCTATTCTACCAAAGACACAAGTGCAACAGGACCTTACATCAGCTCTCATAGGAAGGAGAAGGGTGCATGATCTAAGTGAATGAACCAAACACTCCAACAAGCCTTCTAAATTCGCAGCTAGAAGATTATGCCAAGGGCGTGGAGGTTGAGTGGAAAGATGAATGGAGTCATCTTTACCAAGAGATCTTGAGAACTAAATTGACAATAAATAGTCAAAAGAATGATGTGTGTGATTTTCCAATTCAATAGTTTAAGGGTACAAATAATTAGTATGATGGAAATGTAGGGGAAAGATTTATATGGATGTTTGAGAGGCTAAATGGTCATCTATAATATCTTGTGACTAGATTGTTGGTTTCAAAACAAGGTATACCCTAGCCTAAAGCAAGGTTGTGGGCTTTCTACTAGTGATATTTAGAAATACCTTGGAGTGGGTTATTGGATCTCTAGGGTCAAGTTCTCCTAGTTTAGCCCCAAAGCAAAGGTTGGCAACAATAGGCAAGTGTACAAATGTCCTCAAATACTTTTGATGCACATTAGATTCTTCTTAATGCTCCAAATTGAAAGATTCCTATGGTGAATGACCTTAAAGTGCTAGGATGTTGACGAATCCTATAATGTGAAATTAATGTCCAAATTAATGTCTTTAAATTCCATAACAATAATCACGTGAAATGTGCACTAAGTTAGTTGATGGTAGTAATGAAATGTGTGTTGGCAAAATTTGAATTTGAAATTTGAAATTTAAACTATGGGAGTTAATTTTGCACAGCGCAAGATTGATCTCGTGTTGTGGGATTGAACAGGGATAATAAAGCAAAAATTTGTGTGTGTCTGGACCAACGGTGTAACAAATGCTAAGTTTATGTGTGTGGAAATTAATGAGATAAGGTCAAATCCATGAGAATGTGAGTAAATGAGGATGTGCAAAGAATTGAGGAATGAGCTCAAATTTGCTCAAGATTATGTTGTTTGTCGATATGTAGTTGTATTAAGACATTTACTTAAAATTGACCCAAAACTATATTGGGAATTTGCATGGGCATGCAAATTTGACCGTTCCATTTTGCCCCAACTTTGAGATGCATAGGAATCCTAAAACACGTATCTACAAGTTTAAGTAAGCACTCAAAAATGTGCATGAATGTAAAATGCCCAAACATAAAAAGGCCTAGTTAGATATCTTGGTGTGTTCATTGTCCATTGCATGTTACTCCATGGAAACTTGCAAAACAAAGGAAAGATTTGCAAAGGATAGATTTTGTTTCACTACTATAATAGGCACAAATTACAAATTAGTATGAAATGAGGAGTAAGGTTAGGAAATTCTGCTTGTACAAAAAGTCATACACCATGCTTATGTGTGGCATATTAAACATTGCCATGCCTTGTGAGAAGGCTTTGCCTGGAGTGATGACGATTCTCTATGCAACATCTGTCACCAGCTAGAAACTCATAGGAATGCTAGTGAAAATATATGGCCTCCCCAATCGATTGCATGTATTGTGTGCAAGGAATTGGGGGAGAGGGAAAAACAAAAGATAGGAGAAAATGCAATAATTGGATAAGCATGTAAGCATTCAAATCATGTAAATTGAATGCAAATGCAATACTAGGATAAGCATGTAAGCATACAAATCATGTAAACTGCATGTTAGGAATACTTCATGTAACAATCAAGCGAGTATAAAGTGATGAACATGAAAATTGTATAAATTGGAGTTGGACATCAAGGAATTGAGTTTGCATGCTTCATAGGCAAACAAGCAATGGTAGTGTAGCCCTCAATGGAAAAAACATCTATGTAGGTACATAGGGCAGTAGGATGGGCATATATCTAAACTAAACTATTGCTTATCACCTTGCTTGTTTTTATGGGAAGAGTACCTAGTCTTATCTAGCTCAAGATAGCGTGCTTGGGCATATGCCTTGCCTATGTGTTGAGGTTTGGCCATTAGGACATGCCTCTTAAAGTGTCCAAACAACCTTCCAATATATTTCATGAAAACCTAGAAATTCCTTACAGCTTTTCCCATTTGTATTGTCGTCTTACAAAATTCACTTGTATATTTTTTGCACTCTTTGTCATTGCCTTTGTGTCAAGTTGATTTTAGTGCAACTTTGCATGTCCTCTTCAATAACTTGATCAATGCACTTAGCCTCTCTCAACATGAACAACATAATACTCACTAACCTACGTGCTACGGACACCTAATTTGAGATCATTTAGTTATGGATTTCAAGTGCTTATGTTGACCCTAATGTCTTGTGTCTATGAAAAGTTTTCCTTGTGTTATAATTTTACCTCCATGGTTTTTGCCTTGGCTAAGTGACTTTTCCAAGAAGTATTCAATAAGATTTAGTGTACTCTTGAGAAAGAGATCTAGAAAAACAATGTTGCCATTGTAATTAATTTTTGCATAAAATTTATTTGTACAATGTATTTCCACTAATTATATGGTTGGATATAAGTCCCCTTTTGAATTTTCATTTTTTGATGTTTTGGTCAAGTTACTTGTTATACATTCATATTGGATTGGTCTATTGAAGTCAAACTTTGACTAAAGAGATTTATCTATAATGCATTTCCTTCTTGACTTATTATTAAAAGTCACAATGCTTTAAGTGATTTATATTTCTTCTAGGTTGGTATAATGATATCAATAGATTAGTATACCAGCTTAGTTGGTGAAGTGGTGGTTCACAAATCCACCATAGTGTCCATGTGATTAACACAAATTTGTAACTAGGTGAATAGAACCTCAGATAGGAAAGAATGTGAAGCAGGGTGCCATTTATGAATAAATGAGGTGAAATTGAATCACTTGGTATTAGTGTAAAGGGTACTATTACATTGTTTGTTGCATGGTTGTTACTGCAGTCATATCAACTACCTAATTTCTTCTCAACAACACAAGCCTCCTCTCCTTTGTCTAAAAATCTTTAGATCTTCAATAGAAATCATCAAAGCATTCACCTTTGTGCTCTAATTTGGTATCAGAGCGTCTAATTGATCTTATGTGATGTAAGGCGTGCTTGCCGGTAGTCATATTTTCTGTTATGCGAGGGTTTTTTTGTTTTGCAAAGAGAAAACCTCGTGCCCGTGTTGTTGCAAAGGCATTTTCCATAGAGACTATTGAGGAAAAGCTGCAAACTGAGACATACCCATTAATCAACTATTCAACATTTTGTAAATGATATTATTACATTGTTTGCTGCGTGGTTGTTATTGCAATTATATCAACTACTTAACTTCTGTTCAATTGCACAATGATCCTCCTTACCTTTCTTTAAATCCCTTAAGATCTTCAATAGAAATCATTGAAGCATTTATCTTTGTGCTCTCACTTGGCATATTGAGTAGTTCTTGACTTGAAACTAATGACTATGAATTTTTTGCTAGAGGCGATGACATGTATATTTGTGATTGAGCTAGTGGTGTGGCAAATCTACATCGAAATGGTATAGTTGGTAGGGTAGAAAGATCTTCCTTTTCAACTTAATGTGCCATGATTTGGCAAACTGTGATATATTAGTATATTAAACTACCTAACACCTCAATCATTTGTTGAAGCTATTGAAATTAAGGGAGCAAATATGGATTGTCGATCAAGGCTAGGCTTGGGAAGACATTGAGAGGAAGATTGAGTTGTTGAGATGAATACATGTGGCACAATCCTATTACTTTTTGTAGATTAGCAATTGGTTGCATTATGTGCTTTGGGCAACTATAGATTAGTTGCAATTGTAGATCTTGGAAGTAAAGTGATTGGGATTGTTGATTGTGATCTATGTTTGAGTTTTGAAGCCATAAATTAATGAGATTGAAGGGATATGATGTGTCCACTTGTCATAGTAATGTTATATATGTAGATTTGAATAGTTAGGGGTCGTGCATCTTGGGCATACCTGATTTTCCTAGTCATAGATCTTGAAACTAGAGGAATCTTAGTAGTTGATATTGACTATTACTTAATGAGTCAAAATTTATATAGTCAAGTGTTGGGATATTAAAGTATGTGGCATGTTTTAATTGACTCCTTTATTCAATAAATTTCTTCAGAAACATTCATTTAACTTTGGGTCATGAAGATAATCTCTCTCAATTGTTGATCTTGGAGTTAGATGGATTTGGGTAACTAATTTAATATAAGGATGGGACATATCAAGCAAAGTTGAACTTGAAATACAACCAAGTTGTTGTAGTGGAACTACTTATATCATTTATTGAACATTGGTGGGTGTTTATACTTTGGAAAATGGTTCCATTTGGCACTTTAGTGGTCTTCAAGCTAGATGCATATTGACAATTGATCCTAATTAGAGTTTAAAAGTTGAAGTGTTGGAGCAAGGGGATACATGGGATAATATAATCAACTCTTTTTAGTCAAAGTATGAACATGTGGAACTTTTGTAGGGTTCTTTATTTGTGGTAATGTATTGAATGATACCACATGGTCTTAGTTAGCAAGTGATGGTAGGCCATGTATTTATTTAAGAATGCTTCATGACATGTTTGGGATTAAGATCCAAGGTGATGAGGATCATCAATCCTCTGGCTATGTGTTGTGATCTTTCAATATTGGTATATCAATTTTCGAGGCCTCACATGTTGGCACCACTGATCTACAAAAGTTGTGGATCTTATAGACAACATATTCTCAAATGTTGATTGCAAGTGCTCATTAGCAGCTAAAGTAAAAGTGCAAGTTATATTCTAAAGAGGAATGGAAAACAAATACTTGTTATAGTCTAGTCGATTAGGTTGGATTGATCAATCAACATTAAGCATTTTAATGGTTTTCCAATTGACTACATCCAATGATCTAAGAGAGGCTAACGGGACTTATTGGTTTGAGGCCATTTTTTTTTTTTTTAAGCCAATAGAATTACCTTCCAATTCTCAGATGAAATCCAGTGACATAATGAGTCACTTAAGGAACAAATTCAAACACAAATCTAGTTAGAAGAGTAAAAGCATAAACTACCCTACTACTTGCGAGGATGATTGAGGATGTTGAGGTTATGTGATGAATAGTTGTAGAGGAATATATAATTTGGGCTCTGAAGTAGTAATTGAGGAGATATTAGATGAGGGAGTTGATGGAAATTAAGCAATGCTTGATCAATCAACGTTGAGCATTTTAATGGTTTGTCAATTGACTACATCCAATGATCTAAGAGAAAGACTAACATGAGTTATTGATTTGAGGTCAAATTCAATTTTTTTAAGCTAATAGAATTACCTCTCAATTCTCAAATGAAATGCAGCGATATATTGGGTCACTCAAAGGAACAATTCAAATGCAAATCTACTCAAAAGAGCAAAGCATAAACTGCCCAACTACTTGCGAGGATGATTCACGATGTTGAAGCAATGAGGTTACACGATGAATAGTTGTAGAGGCAGATATGATTTCGCAACTAATTGGCGATTGGGGAGACAATATTTGAGGAAGTTGATGGAAAGCGAACAATGCTCAATCAATCAACTTAAGCATTTTAATAATTTGCCAATTGATTACATCCAATGATCTAAGAGAAAGGTTAACACGAGTTATTGATTCGAGGTCAAGTTAAATATTTTTAACCCAATAGAATTACCTCCCGATTCTCAAATGAAATGCAGTGCCATAATGAGTCACTCAAAGGAACAATTCAAATGCAAATCTAGTCAAAAGAGAAAAAGCATCAACAAACCAACTACTTGCAAGGATGATCAAGGATGTTAAGGTTACATGATGAATAGTTGTGGAGGCAGATATGATTTGGGCACTGAATTGGTGATTGAGGAAATAGTTGTTGAGGGAGCTGATGGAAAGTGAACAATGCTCATGTTGTTTGTAGAAATTGATAAGGAAATTGACTCTTTAGGATATGGGATGGCTTTCAGTCATTTAGTTGGATATAAATTCAATGGAGTTAGGCTTTTGTAAGAATGATGCATGTGTATTAGAGGAAGTATTTTCCTTGTTTTATGGAAATCTGATCCGAAGGACTATTTTGTAGTGCACGGGGTATGAGTATCATAATAAATTAGACCTTCTAGGTTTTGAATTGTGTGAAGGTTGATTAAGTATTTCATACTAGATGCAACAATGTAAAATTCAATTGGTTTTACCATTTTTGAAAGCTTTTCGCACAAATTTAATGAAATGACTACATGCTTGAGATGCAATTGTGCAGATTGAAATGTGTCAGTTGTCAGGACAATTTGCGCATAACATGGCTTATTAATACAAGTCTCTCTAGGGATAAGAGCTTTTTAGCTAAAATTGAGGGCCATTTTCCAAAATCTTAATCTCTTGCCAATTTTGTGTATGGAGTGGCATACATTGCATTCTAGTATGATCAAATGAAGTATGTTAGAGTTGGGAAAGGTCATGGGAGAGATTTGTGTAAAGCCTAGTGGAGGAGTTGCAAGCAAATGACACTTGTTGGGGCTAAATTCACATTTGTTAACTTCTTGTAGGTTTTTAATTAGTCTTTAGCATCAAGTTTTGACAAGAGGCTTGTATGCTATTTGAAAATGTACTTTTCCAAACTCACATAAGGGATATTGTGAGTTCTTTATCTTTAGTTAACGCATTTTAAGTTTATTGAGTTTCATTTTGGATGAATTTGTAGCTAGATCGATTGGATTCCATATTAAAATTCTAGTTTCCTTGATTCATTTTGCATAAATGTTCTTTCCCTCTTCAAGGTTCCTGACTTTGTTTCCCATTTGAGTCGATACTAGTCACAAATGGTGATTGATCATAATTTATATTGAATATTAGCCTCCATTGCATGTGCAATAGTGTAAGTTATTCTCTTCCTAGTTGGCAAAAACTCACCACTACCTACTTTTTATGTGTCTTTTAAGAGCTTGAACTTGTTATTCATCTTTAGAGAGGCATGCATGTTTGTGTTTTCATAGGTTACACATGAATTAAGAAGGTTAAATGGTACCACTTGGTAGATTTTGTTGCACATAACATGATAATACAACTAGTGCCATGCACATCTAACACATGGAGACCTTTATGTTGCACGTAACAACTATCTAGTTGTCACCATTTGTATTTGACAATTATCATTATCTTGTCCAAATAAGTAACAAGCCACACATGTTTGATACTTATTAGCATATACATGGAGCCTAGATGTTGACCTACTTGTATAAATACTTGCTTTAAACATATTGTAAAGTAGAAGAGGCATAACAAATTCGCATCTTACCTCTCTGTATGTTTGTCTTGTTCAAATCTAAATAGAAGTGGGAATTAAGAAGATTAAATGGTACCACTTGGTAGATATTGTTGCACATAACATGATAATACAACTAGTGCCATGCACATCTAACATGGAGACATTTATGTTGCACGTCACAACTATCTAGTTGTCACCATTTGTATTTGACAATTATCATCATCTTGTCCAAATAAGTAACAAGCCACACATGTTTGATACTTATGAGCATATACATGGAGCCTAGATGTTGACCAACTTGTATAAATGCTTGCTTTAAACATACTGTAAAGTAGAAGAGGCATACCAAATTCACATCTTACCTCTTTGTATGGTTGTCTTGTTCAAATCTAAATAGAAGTGGCATATCTTTCATAATCTGTTTGCATTCAAATGTTTTATGGTTTTACACATTTGTTTCCTTTGTGCATTCTATGATCTTGTTTCATTACTAGCTTATCCATAGAATCATTTGCCAATTCACTTTAGGAATCAGATCATTTGTATTAGAGAAAAAGATCTTTCATATTGGTGCACATGTTTGCAACATACATCTAAGGGAACTTGGCACACTTGGTTCAATTTGTGAAGTTCAACTGAATATTGAAGAAAATGGTCAATGAAGGTGTATGAAAGGTTTTAGTAGACATTGAATGAATGTTCAAAGGTGCCCTGCAAATGCTGTATCAAGAGCTTTTCAAATAGTTTGTAGATCTCGTAAATCTCCCAAGACTAGCATTGCAAAAACCCTGCGTATTTTGTGCAACATTGCAATCCCATTAGAGTTCAAGTTAATTTGAACATTCTTACATTCAAAGACAAAGTTGACTCCTTAGCACAAGATATCTAGATCTGACAACTTGAAGCTTACTTCCTTGTCTACATTTTCACCAAAATTGAGAAGATTTTCTTTACAATTTTCAAAATGTCTGTCAAACTAGTGGCAAAATTTTAGCATGCAATGGGATTAGGGTAACCAGTCAATTCTTTTGTGTGCTTACATAAGAAAGTTTATGAGCAACATAGAGTGCTCAAATACATCAGAGTTATCACTTTTTATTTATGCTAAAAACGACTTATGAACTTTAGACACTTTGGGATAAGCATTTCACAATGCATTCCAAGTTGAGGCCAGGGCAAAGGTTAAGCAAAAGTTCTTCCTTTGCAAGAACAATCTTATGTAGGAAACCAATTACAAGCCTTCCGCATAGAGACAACACTCTCTTGAGCAAAAGTAACTGCGATACTCCAAATCAGCCTCAGGAAGCCCTAAGACATTCCCTCTAACTACACCAATTTGGGGCGAAGGTAAGTATAATGTAAAAGATTGGTTAAGATGTGATAGTAAGGGGTTGTAGTGTGGTTCCTAATATGACATCCAACCGATCTTGGTTACATTAGAAGGAAGATGACCCACTAGGCTCAAGTAAGTTTAAGCGTCGAATGAGTGATATTATCCTTCGCTGTAATTGAGGGTTGATTAGGAAAATGTGATTGGACAATGCAAGATTGAAGGCTAGAAAGGCGGAAAAGGATGATTTTCAGGATGCACAGACTGACAGAAAGTAGGCAGATCTATTCTACAACCAAAAACAGAGCCCATGGACTGCAACTAACTTGTAAAATCAATTTGAAGAGGATTTGGAGGGACTATGGCAACTTGGTCGACCTGTACCCAGGACTAGGTTGACTGGTTTCACCTATTCCTTGCACTTCTGATTGTTTTCAGCTGTAGATTGTACGCAAGGTCTTGAACTTCCCAGATATGATCCTGTGCGAGCGCCACTTGTTCCCGCACACAGAAAAGAGAGGAAACATTGTGTAGAAAGGCGTTTGCCTTAGTCAAACCCCGGTTGAGGAATCGACCTTGAAATAGAAATGAAATATGCGTGAAAGGAAAACTTGCTGATGTAAAACATATATTAGATCTGAAATGTAAATGTTTATACCATCATAAACGGACTCAAAGTCGTGATGTTTATGAAGATGCCTGTAAGTTGCTTGAATATAGTTGTTAGATCTTGACATGTAGAGAAGAATCAAGGATGCCCTTCACAAATGCAAATATTTGCAAATACTCCTCAAATCACCAATGTTGTTATGCTTGATGACTCTTGTCTTGAGAAAGAAAACAATTCACATTGATGTTCGAGTATTTGAAAGAAGGATCTCCTTGCTTAATTGAGGTCTCCTCTACTTGAACTTCATGAGGGAGAGAAGCTTGCTGCAATTGAGAAGATTGCCTTCAAAGGATGCCTTGGATGCTTGAGAATGCTTGTGATGCGAAATTGTAGAAGAGAGGTTGAGTTCCAATTGAGGAGATGCAAGTTGCTTATATACTCCTCACAAGCATTTTCGGAGCTCAAAACTCGAAGAAAGCCGATGGGATTTTAGATTTCCCACTTAACTATTGAGACAAGCCCCTGATTTAAATTTCGGTACAAACCTCGAGGAATAGGCCGACTGGGTTGACTTATTTACCCTAAAATGTCTTGAAATTTGACTGGGGGGTTAAGAATGCAAAGAAGATGTCAAAATGAAAGGTGGAATTAGGGTTGGATCAAGCATAATAGACATGGAAACCCAAGAACACTAAAATGGGGCCTAACTTAGCACCTAATTATAGGTACTTACAATTTAGGACGGTACAGTAAGAAGCCACAATGGGTCGATATATGGTGCCATCATCATTGCACTAGCTCTAACAACAATGTTGAATGCTACATCTAGTGGTCCTTGTTCATGCAAGCCACATTAAATTTTGACTCTATTCAGGAGATTGATTAGAGGCACAATGCCTCAACACAAGTGTGATGACCATTGATGTTTCAGAGGAATGCTAGTGCCTCTTGCATACAGTGTTGGGTCAATGAACAACTTGTCCATGCCATTATTGACATTGATTGTCAAAAGAACATCATGCATGATGTAGTTTGATGTCTAGCTCTCTCTATCATTGTACATCCAAGCCCCTACTTTTTACGATGGTTGAATCACAATAAGGACATCTAAATAACTATAAAACACATTTTCAATTATCTAGTCAAGCCTATGCAGGATATTGCATCTGTGATGTCAATTCTTTGGAAGCGTATGACATTGTATGGAAGACCATACATGTAGGATTGGGATGACATTTGCCATTCCAAACCACAAGGTGGATGATACATGTTGGCATATGGTACTTCAATCTCCATAAGTAGTCTAAAGGTCAAACTAGCTTTGGGCTTTGCTAAACAATGTCACAAGATCATAGTGCAAGTGCAAAAAGTTGTGCTTGAAATAGTTTGATCTAAGGCACTTGCATAGGCAAGCTTGCAAGCTCTAGCATTGTATGCTAATGCTTCAACCTTGTTGCAGCAATGAATACTTCAAGGGTATTGCAATGGTAGAAAAACATCTCAAAGAATGCAAAGCTCTCCCAACACATTGTGCAATACAATATTGAACTGATTTGGTTCTTGGATTTTCTCTCCCAAATAGCTCCTTTTATTGTAGGTATGCTTGGGAGAATAATAAAGCTTGATACCAAATACGAGAGCTACTTGATTGAGGCAAGATCAAACCTAACTCCTTTCCATACTGTAGCCCAATAGTTCTTACGCTTAAGAAGGACAACTCTTGGTGCCTATGCATTAAATATTGCAATCTCAACAAGATCATAGTGAAAACAAATTTCTCTATTGTGCACTGATGACTTGGTGGACCAACTTTAAGTTGCACAATATATAACCAAGACTGATCTCATATCATATATCATTTGGTACTAATTCAGATTGAAGATATTTGAAAAACCTCTTTCAAAACTTAGGAAGTATTGTGTGAATAGATGGTTATTCCCTTTGGCTTAACGAATGCTTCAACCACATACATGCTCTCGATGAATGAAATCCTTTGACCCTCCACTAATTCCTTTGTCATCATTTACTTGGATTACTTGTACTGAAAATGTTGCACCAACACAAGCTACAAGCCAACCACGACAAGTAAACTTTTGGCATGACATAAATCTTATATTTGGACTACATAGTCAACTAATTTTGTATTTACGTAAACTTTGAAAAAATCAATACGGTATGAGATTGTCTAACATTTCATTGTTTGATAGACCTACATAGCTTCCTTGGAATCGCTAACTTCTACCATAGAATTGTAGTTGGCTTCTCTCACATCGCATAGTCACTCAATCAATCATGGACACCAACATACCATTCTCATGGACATTTGCACAACAATGTAGTTTCAAGGAGCTTGACTAGCGCTTTTGTACAATATTTTTTCTTGCAATGTTAGATATTGCACACCCCTTAGAAATCCAAATTGATGTATCTATGTATGCACGTGGTGCTGCTCATGCAATATGACATCATTTTGATACTTTTAGTGACAAATTAACACTACCCATAGAGAAAGGAGTTGTATGACATCATGCAAGCCATCAAGCAATGACATCTGTAAATCCTAGGAAGGGAAAGCAAATTGGAAACATATGCCTTATGTTCATAACATAGTTACATCACCTTGGGGGACGGGGGGATAAGTTTCTGGGCAGAGGGGATAGAGGGGCCTCAATTTGGGGACGGCGACGGGGGACCGAAGGGTGGGGGGGGTGTGGTATATATACTATACATGTGGTACTTAAAATGCTAGTTATGAAAATATGTATAACAATATAAGACATAAAGATGTAAAACAATTGTCAGTAACTGTAAAATAGTAAATTAGAATTACTAAATACTTGAACATTGCATTGAACATTGAACATGGAACATTGAATATTGATTTTTGAACAATAAAATTATAAATAGTCGAATCAACAAATGGAAGAGTTCTATTATATAATAGATATGATATATCAAAATTATGAGTATCTATTCATAAAGATGATTACATTGAGTAGCATGATATGAATATCAGAACCAAGTACAAACTACAAAATCAAAATGCCAAGGTCCAAAATGTAGTAAAGGAGGCCTCTAATCATCCCTCGGGAGGTCGGCAAACTCGTCATCGCCGGAACTATCAAACTCTCCAAGGTCAAGAGCCTCGAAAGGAACACCAACCAGCCATGCATCTGAAGCATCCTCATCCTCATCAATCTGTGATGGCTCCTCTGGCTCTACATCACATAGTGTTGTTGGGCTTTCCTTGTACACATTTGTCCTGAGATCAGTGATACGCAAGGCACTATGTACAACCACTAGCTTCTCTGTTCTCTGAGAGGTAAGTTTGTTCCTCTTCAGAGAGTGGATGAGGCTGTATGTAGACCAGTTCCTCTCAGAAGCTGAAGAACTAGAAACCTGAGACAACAAACGAACGGCTAGTGTGGTAGTCGTTGTTTTCGGTCCATGACAAGTCCACCACAAAAGCGGATCCTCCCGTGCCATAGTTTTTATGTCCGTCTTTCCCGCAGCCCTATAACCCTTAAGAGTAGCGAATTTGGTGCACTCAGTGCGAACAGTCTCAGCAGTCTCAGAGTCATACATCCTATTTATTGCACCTGAAAAACCCTCTTCACCGGAAAAAATAAAAAATAAAAAATTCAAATTATTGGCAAATAGAAGATGCTAGTTATGAAAAGATGTATAAGACAAATATAATTACAATGAGTAGCATGATATGAATGAATCACCTCATCATCCTTAACCGATGTAACTCTACTAGGCCTAGGCATGTACCACTTCGGATTCAATGCATAAGCAACCATGTGTAAGGGAGTGTTTAGGCTGTCCCATCTGTGCTGAATAATAGGCCGAATGTGCTCATTGTAGAATGCTAAAGTGGGGTCCCTCTCTCGCACCACTGCCCTCATCTGGCCAAACATAGAATCAATGTACTCATACACCTCTCCAAGGCTAGGTGCATCCCCATCCCCATATCTAATGACTTGGAAAACTGAACCGATGATAGAGACTATGTATTTTGCGTCACTCCAAAATACATCACTCTTCACTATCTCCTTCACCCTCCTCCCCTGCTCTGTCCTGGACCCATCCCACCGATTCCACTCATTCGTCATAACCACGAGTTGCAGTGGTTCCTGCAACTCAAACATTCTGTCCAAAAGAATGAAATAGGTTCATATCTGGTCTCAACTGGTTTCAAGAACTCCTTCGCGAAGCTCCTGTAGAGTGCATGTGAAGTGTGGTGGTTGCAGATATACATCTACACATCTCTAGCATCACTGACCACTCCCTTAATCCAGTCAATCTTCCCCATGTCCTTGAGTGCATTGTTCATGGCATGCACACAACATGGAGTCCACCAAATATGTCTATATGCTGCCTCAATAAGCCGCCCTGCAGCTCTACACAGGTGCTGCATTTGTCACTACTTGGACCACATTTTGTGGCCCAATCTCCTCAATAACTGTCCGAAGGATGTCAAACTAAAAATCAGCATCCTTTCGATGCCTTGAACAATCAATCACCTTGAGAAAGAATGGGCCCTCTGAGCATATAACTATGATATTGATGAGTGGATGGTTCCTAATGTTTGTCCACCCATCCATGATAATGCTGCATCCAGACTCCTCCCAACATTCCCTCATGGTCTCCATCGTTGTACTAATCTTGGCATACTCTTTATCCAAGATTGTGGTCCTCAATTTGTGCTCACCTGGTGGCACAAATGATGGTCCTCCCCCCTTCACAACCAACTGCATCATCTCCTCATAATAAGGAGATCGAGCTACATGAAGTGGTATGCCATTGGAAAAAAGAATCTACCAATGAATTCCTCTATCTCCTCTTTCAAGCGCCCATTAAATAAATCTGCTATGGGGTTACTTTCAGTTGTCACCTTCCGTTTCCCCTTGCTCGGTTGTGCTTCAACCATAGTACTAAAAAGTGGAAGAAGGTCCCGAGGCTGCCCCTGTCAATGATGTCGCTCTCGGCTGCGATCTAGGAGTACGAATACGTGGCTGCCCCTATAATGGCTGCTCATGTGACTATTGAATACTCTGAATCTGTTGCCTACCAGATAAGGTAGTGGGCATTTCAATTCTCAAGTCATCTGGAATACCCCAAAGCTTTTTGAATTCAATTCTATAATGCAAATTTTTAGTGAGCTTCAAAAACTCACATGCTACCACACCTTTTCCTGTCCAAAAGAGGAAGTGTGCATTCACTCTGGTGATGCTACCAAACCAATCTGTACTACAAATGTTGCATTTCCACTTTCTTGTGCCACCACCTGATTTTATTGGGGCATCTATCCTCGTTGCAAACTGTCTAAGAGGAGATTTATGATCATATTTACCCCTAGCCCACTTTGTCAAACGTGTGGAGGGGCAATCAATAGATGGTGGACCAGGTGGCCAATTATCTATGGATTGAGATTCAGTTTGCACATGCTCATCCCCCTCATTGGTGTCATCACCATGCTTAAGATCATATTCTTCTTGGCTATTATGAGAATGAATTTCCAATTCCATCTCATCATCACTTTGACTTGTTTCATGATTGTGGGAGCTCATTTACACACTGGATTTCACCAAATAAAAAAAAAATCAATAAATACATGGTTTCAGCCTATGCCCTTCTTTAAAATAACAAAATTTTAAATTAAAATTTAAGCAACAAGAATTTAGAAATGAAACAACAAGAATCTACTTCAATCTAGAAATGAAATTCAAATAAGTTAATAACTATAACAAAATGAAACAACAAGAAATATAAAACTAAAAACAATGAATATTCATTTGAAAATCAGAATACAAAATAAAAAATCAGTGAGAAACCCTACCTTTTGCTTGAAAAATCTTTTGAACAAGTTGAAGAATCTTCTTCCTCCTCTTCTTCTTGCTCCTTGTCACTCCTCTTTGACTTGCAATCACTCTTTTCACTCTTACAAACACCTTTTTCTCAGCTCTCCACTCTTCTTCTCACTGCTGTTGCAAACACTAAGAAACCAAAAAATGAATGCAAATGAAGCCACATACAATGCCAAACAAACATAGTCACACTTTCTCTAATTGGCAATCTCTGTACCTAACAGATTTGAACTTCATTTCGAGGTATGTTGAGTTTTCACAAGTGAAATAGGGTGGGGATGTCTAGATGTCTAGCAAGTTTATCTACAAGCTTGTACATCATTGTGTTCTAGACGACATGCTACATCCGATACTTTTTTGGGAGTGTACTGCACCAAAACAACAAGACATCATTACTAAAATAGCTAGCAAAACATTGGTAGGCACTTCAACAATATTTGTATTGGCCTCACATGTGCATAGGCATTGAATGCCATATCAAAGTCTTGCATTTCTTGTAACATTGCATAGTCTGCAAATGGGATGCTTGAACTTTACACCCTGTTTGATTTTGACACGACCTTGGATATCCATCAACATGGATTTCTGGACCTACAACCAAGTGCCACATGTTGCTGTGTTTAGTATGGGTAGACAAATTTTCTAAGATGGCCATCATGATCACTTGCAAGAAAGCCTCTCTATGTTGAATGTTGTGTGCCTTTTTTTCACCCATGTTTGGGTTCATTTCAGCCTACCAACATCCATAGTTTTTTGTTTGTGACACACAATTTGTTAGTCACTTCTAGCAGACTTTGTGAACTATGTTGGATACACAACTGGATTGGTCTACAGCCTTCCATCCATAGACAAATGGCTAAGTAAAGGTGGTCAACCACACTCTTGTGTATCTATTGAGCGTCTACAATAGTGTGCACTTGTGTACCATCTTGATTAACATTGTGAACATAGGAAGGAAGAGTTGACAAGGCACATTTTTTTTTGCGACAAATTCAACATGTGCATTAATATGTATAGTAGATCCTTACATGCCAACAATAAAATTACCATTTTTTTTGTTGCACCAAAGGTATCTTCGCAACCCAGCCCAACGCCCAAGCCGCCTTACCTTGGTCTCACTTTGCTGCCAAGTTGGGGTTCAGGAAGGGGCGAGCTGGGGCAAGACTAATCCTCTGGGGATGTACCAAGCCGTCTGAAAGCCAGGTGCATCGGGTGAGTTTGGGCATGGAGTCGAACTCGAGACCACTAGGGAGAAAACCCGAGGTCCAAGCCAACTCCGCTACCCGTGCAGGCTCAAAAGTGCCACAACATTCATTGCACACCTCACATGTTTTTGGTTGGTGATAGAGTTTGGTTGCATCTTCAAAAGTAGGGGTCACATCGGACAATTAAGCCTTTGTGCTATTGTCCTTACATCTTTCTTTGTGTAGTTGGTGAGAATGCCTTCATTTTTGACCTTCCACAATACTTGGGCATACACTCAGTACTCAATGTGGAAGTCCTTAAGCCATGCTGTCCCTCTATTGGAGCCTTTAACTATACAACATCTTATGGAATTAGACTTGGCATATTCACTACCAACAATGAGGGGTGGTATTATTCACACCACTATCTCTCATACTTGCCACAACCCATGAACTCTTTTAGGTAGTTATGATAGGGCAATATGGAGATCAGATTATGTGATAAACTTTTTAGCAATTGTGTGTAGTCTCAGCTTATTGTGAATGCAATGGGGAACATTGCTCTTAAAATGGGGGTGAATGGTTTGATTGCAATGTTGGACACACACTTTACTTCTTCATTAGCACATTTAGCCTTCCTCAACATATGCAACATCATGCACCTATGCACAATACTATCCCCACACCTCTATGTACAATTCTTGTGTAAAAATACACAACATGTTCATGCGTATCTTTTGACATTGCACATTGGTGCACATACCAATTTCTAGATAGTTCAAACATGTACCACACACTGGATATCAATGGCCACATGTTATTATGCTTCGATATGTGCACACCACTTGGTGACCTTTGTGCCCTAGAGCATGAACATACAATTGGCACCATTCAAATTTGACACATGGGGTGTCCATACTACAAGTCACACCAATGCAATTGGAATCATAAGGGTCTCACATCTACTATCATTTGATCCACATAAGAAACACACCATAAGTGTTGGACACTTGTCAGCATATATGTGAAGACTAGTTGATGACTGACTTGTATAAATACTTGCTTTGTACATTCTTTGAAAAGGAAGAGGCATAATAAATTTTTATTATCACCTATTTGTATATTTCTCTTATTCAAATCTGAATATAAGTGGCATATTTGCTGGAAGCTTTCCACATTTGAATGTGTTTTGGTTCACATGTCTGTTTTCTTCATTCATTCTATGATTTTGTTGCATTACTATCTAATCTTCTCGAGTGTCCCTTGGTTTTGTATACTCCAAATTTGACTCACCCCTAGTGTGCTTGACTCATCAATGAAAAACACATTCATGTTTCATGTTGATTGGATAAAAGATGTTTCTGTTGTTTGTGAGGTAACAAGTCTAAAGTTGGGGAATCTGGTCGGATACTCTTTTCACAAGGAAAGGAGTGTTCTATATGTGGCAAGGATGTTTGGTTGGGGTGTGTAGTGGTGATGACACGGGTAACAAAGGTTTTGTAAAATCTTTTAACCTGTTCTTGTAGATGGTTGAGGTCTTGCGTAACTGATTCAAAAGTTGAGACTGTAAGGTTCAATGGTTTTCAACAATTAGTCATTTTGGAGATTGTTCTTCTTTGATGGCTTCAAAAATTGATAAATTTGCCCTTAGTTCCTTCACTGTGGTCTGCATCCGGTCCTCTCCAACTCTTGGACACAGTTATGATATGCTGAGTGTAATCAAGAGATAGAGAAAGTAACTAGAAAGCCTTCGAAGACTTGGTATGAATAATTTTTGCTTGGCTGTGACTTACGGGGAATTTTTGAGTTGTGTGTGTATTTGCTGATGTTGAATCATCAATTGTTGAATTTAACTAATTTGGGGAGCTTGCCTAGAATGAGAAAGGACCTAGTTATGATTTTTGTTTTGTTGGAGGGATTTTTATGATGTTTTTGGTTGTTTGAAGAGGACTAGTTAAAATGCTAGAATAAATAGTACTACGACAAATAATGAAGGAAATTTTTTGTATTTTATATATTTTTCATATGCAAATAATTTACAAGAACAAATTACTAAAAATAGTTTTTTTTTGTTCTTTTCGCATTTTAAAGTGATTTGCAGGCATGAAGAATATTCTGTCTATGTAAATGAATTCTTAAATTAAAATCAACACAAAGTATCCTTTCTTTTTTTGTGTCAATTGCAATTTGTAGTGTGAAAGAAAATAAATGAAAGCGACCACTGATCAAACAATGCGACCGGTTATCAATTTATTATCAAAATGCCCCTTTTTGGGTGCGGCCCCATGGAGGGGGGCTTCCTAAAAAAATTTAGTGGGTGCTGCTGAGATTTTTTAGGATTATTTTAAAGTGTGAGGTCCCATGAATTTTGTAGTGGAGTTCATGCTTAAAAGTTTAAGCCCCACAATAAATGGAAGCTGGTGGTCTCATGATTTTTTTTATTTGGCATATTCAATTCACATGACAATAAATAAAAAATAGAAAAAAATATTGATAAAAATTGATTTTTTTATGATTGACAAATGGCAGGAAAAAGGCCTAAGCTGGTGGGGCAATTTCTAGCTCCCACCTTTTCCACCCGCTTAAATCTACAGCCCTAAAAAGTAGGGGTGCTACTTTTGAGGGAAACATTCCAATTATCCTGTAACATATTTTTTTACTTTATGGGACCTCCTGCTCCATAAAAATAGATCCTGAAGCCCCTCTCATGGGACCACACCCATACAAGCTGAAATGGAACACTAGTGGTTCCTGATTTTTTTAGCAATGTTGTTAAAAGAGTGATTTTGTTCTTATTTGTTCACTGGGCAGTTGGTTTTGTCTGTTAGTCAGATTTTTTGTTGCTTGTTTGAAGCGAAACCAGTTGCATTGTTGATAATGCATGCTTTGTTTAAGGTAATGTGCTGCTGTTTTGGAAATAATCTTCTATATAAATAAAACCAATCTAATCTTAAGAAAATATGCTATTCTACTTCCTAAGATCCAAGGAATTGCAACAGAGTGTTGCAAAGGTGGAGAGATTTTGGTGACTAAATTAATCTAATAATCTACTCTAATTCTATGAAAGATGAAACTATTGTAAAACAATAGCAAACAGAATCTCACACCTGCATAGATGAAAATCCAAGATGCAAGAGAGTAATGCTAATGGTGTAGTGGTCCCGAGGAACCTAGCTATCCAGTATCTTTTCTCTTCTCTATTGTGGATTCTCCTTTCTAACGGAAGCAAGGTGAAAAGGGCCAAGCATGAAAAGGAAAAGAAAGCTGATGTTGAAGACTAAGGAGCTTAGAAGTTGTTCTGGGCTGTGATATTGGAAAACAAGAATAATCAAGAGAGTCTGGAGACTACATGGTTGTGCTGGATTGTGATAGTCAGATAGACAGTGTGGGAAACTTGCTAGGAGCTAGGAATTTGGTTATGTCTTCTCAATATATAAAGATAGTGCCTGCTGCCATTCATAAAAAAACAAATGCTTTTCTTGGAAGTAATCACCAAAAGACCCTTACAAAACCTTTGCCCAAATATAATTAAAATGTGATCTATAATTAGTAAAGGTAATTGAGAGTTCTATACTGGTCACAACCAAGGGCAAATTTGATCTAAAGCTGCAAAGCCAAAATCAGTGAGAGAATGGGGCCATGCAAGAGCATGATCAATTTTACTTATACAGGATTGTCAGGGCAGATGTAGGATTGCTAGGATGACCACACATTTGGCAAATAGGTGATCTGATTAAAAAGGGGTGACCCGTCTCTTAATAATTAAAATGCAAGTTTTTCAACAGCAATAAAGCATAACTGTTTGGAAAATGATCAATAAACATAGATGATAAGCTGTGGAGGTCCTATAGGCTGACTAAGCACTTCATCAAGGTTGGATTAGCTAAGACAAGGCTTTTTAGTTTTCTGCCATGTGAGTCATGTGTTGGACTATTGAGTCATCATCGGATTTGCCATGTATGCCTGTCCATTTTTAAGCACTCACGGGTTCATCCTCAAAATCCAATCGCAAGTAGTGTCATTGCATTATTTGTTTAACTTCATGGCATATGGAGTAAAATTGTTTATACAACAATTCCTTTTAAGTAAACCCACTTAACAATAAATAGCACTTTTTGAATTTCTAGAGAGTGAGCATATATCGTGTACCACTTTTTGAATATCTTGAGTGACTGTATCTCTTGTACCACTTTAGAGCAATGCTAGAAAGCTTCAACCTTTCTTGAAAGGGATTTATGATGAAGACTGAAATATACTTCCACCTGCAATACCCATTGATCAAGCATATCTGCACTGATCTTACCATCAAAGGGTCAAAGGCCAATTTTACTCCAGCCTTGAAGAATGTTAGAGGATTCACTTTTCTACGTCTCTCTTTTTTCTGTTTCCCCTTCCATATCTTTTTCAAGATTTCAAATTTAGAGATTAGAACCATCGCCATTCTCTCCAATCAATCCACCATCTCGATGCTAGAAATTTGTGCAACATTCTCATCAAGTTTTTGAAACCTTGCTTCCTCAGCATTATCTACTTCCCTTGCCTTTTTTGCTCTCCTCAAGCTTTTTCCTGTTCCAATATTGATCTAATCCCTCTCCCTGATTTAATTGCTTTGATACTACTTGATCTGTATTCAGGGAAAGTACCCCTCACAACACACTGTTCTTCTATTATGGGTTTAAACCATTTCCGCTCTGCGAAACCTCTTAACACACATTCCAACCACTTCCAGTGACTAACAACATAGCATATGAAAGGGAAACAAATGGAAACATCATATATAACGAAGAAGATAGCTTATTAAAGATGTTAATAGTGCTGCTCTGGTGAAATTAAGCTACAAAAATATTTTAGAAGCTCTAAAGGCACCTGCAATACCTGTCACCATGAAAACCCTGCAACTACACTTGTTAAAACCAAGAGGTTGACTAAAATCACAATAACAATGAGAACTGAGTGCCACACACTTTGTGAACTAACATTATATGACCTTCAGCCTCCCATCCATGGCAAATGGAAGATCAAACGTCCAAGAAGTGAATCCAGCTGACAAAATTCTTCACATTCCACATTCTGTCCACCCTGACACTTTCAACAGTTCTCTGCTAGGGGATATTTGCATTTTCACTGTGGCATTTATTATTTCAGGGTAATAGAAGTGAATTCACTGTGGCATGTGATTAAATTGCCACCTTTAACAAGCAGTGAACTTGCCACATTAGCTTGTGTTTCCATTTTGAAGATCTGCAACTTCTTTTCGACACTTTCTTAGATGTCCTGATCATTGCATGCTTCTCTGCCCTATTACACTGTTTCTGAACGAATTCAAACTCTAAACCCTGTGACAATTCTTTACAAACATATAATTGCATGACCTCAATAGTCAAGTACGCATTGACCTGCTCCTATGGATCTCACCCATCTGCTGTGATTGCGTATTCCACATCTTCAAACATGCAATTCTGACATGTCAGTGCAAAATATCTGATAGAGAAGTGTGGTGTTAGAGACACCATTAGGAATCTGCATAAGGCTTATACTTCATTACACGTTGATGGCGCCCTTGCTTTTGTTGTTGATAAGATTGGTTACATGATTAATGCATAATGCTTAGAATGGAGACCGATATAATGTCTATTCTGGAATGCAGATGCAGACCTGAAATCTGCAATGCTTTGTTTCCTCTCTGATCAAATACAGTCATTTTGTGATGTGCTATGAAATTAGTGTGCTAGGGCATGTCTTTAAATATGCCTTAAAGACTCCAATATTCAGACAATTTGGTGTGCAAGCTGTGATGGACAACGTTTGTATGAGGTCGGCTTGGTATAAGTGAGAAATGAACTTATATTGTGGTGAACACTGGCGTAGTTACATCCAGGTTGTGTAAATGAGTTGAATGTGAGTTGTACAAATGAATGCGACGTCTACAAATGAGTAGAGGCTAATGTGATCAAGTAGGGGGGGATGGTTTCCAGGTTCTATCAGCCTCTACACTTACATGACAAGTTAAATGCTAAATATCTCATGAGATGGCTAAAATGAGAATAAAACTAATAGAAAAGGTGCGAAGCATGCACTTTCTCTACAATGAAATATTTTGCAGTTCACTTTCTAGTTGTCATTGGCAAAGATAAGAAAATCTAGTTTGAGATTGAAAAACCAAAATTGTTGTTTCTATACACTAAACCATGAAATAAGAGCTTCATAATTATTGATTATACTATCATCGTACTGTAGAATAAGTTATAAAGAAGTTTGAAACTTGCTTTGCATAGAGCATCTCACCGTAGAAGATGCTAGAAATAATTAAGATGTCATCGTGGATGAGTATCTACACCGAAATATCAAGCTTTCTTATCTAGCAAGGGCAAAAATGCTACGATGAATAAAATTCTACAAAAAAACACCAAACGCTGATATTGCAAGGCACATATAATCTACGGGATTGGGACATTAGTTAATTTCTTTGAGGCACGAAATCTTACAGATAAGTTCTCTTACAAATGTAAACCCATCTCAAAATAACATGCTTAAAATAGATTTTGAGCGTAAATTAATTACGCTATAATTTTTCTTTTCACACCAACATAAGGCATCTATAAACTTACCTGTATAAAAATGATCTGTTGAACATTTTGCTTCTGCACTGCAACATTTGAAATTTCGTTATATAGATATTCTCATGTTCAATTTACTTGGTTTTGTGAATAGAAATAACTAAACTATTATATTGTTATGAATTTTATGTAATTAACTTCAAAATTTTTCAAATTTTTTTTTTCAATTTTTGAAATCTTAACCAGCAAGTCATTCTCTTTTACATGATTTATTCTATTTTTTATGACAATTACCATTGCACCGTGACATGCACAGAGTCACGACCTTTACAGCCCGTGAAAACATTTTCCAATGCAGTTTCTTTAAGCCGTGTGGGGATCCATTTCTCGTTATTTCCACCTTACCCATTTCAACGCAAAATTCTATCATCAATTCCTGTTTTTGTATTGTTATTTTTCCTTGTTCTTGCTGCTAGCGACAACTGCGCCATGCAAAGCTCGAAATCCTTTGTTTTATTGTTAAAAAGATGTCTGTTACAAACTGATAAATGCGTATGATAAATTTTAGCAAGGTCACCTGGCTGTGATTCAATAATAGGTAAAGATAGGACCGATAGGTTGTAGACGATTTGAAAATTTTACGTATGTTATTCAGTAAATTTGGCAATCTCGAAGATTAAATAATTTAACAAGAGCAAAAGTCCGAGTTAATGTATCTTGCGTTTGGGGTGATTCTTTTGCAGATTCCCGAAGATCTGCACTTTGTGTTGAGGATGCGGCACACATTCGAATCCCTGGGCTACCAATCGGGGTTTTATCTATCACAGCTATTTGCAGGTGGAAGAAATCAAGGGAGTGGAAATAAAGCAAGCATTTCCCCACGGCCTCCCTTGTTCAATTGGAGCGCAAGGCCATTGTCCAGTTTTGGAAGTCCTAGGCAGCAACCTCTAGGCCTTAATAATTCCAAGGATGGATCTCAATACTTACTGAGCAAGAGTACTGCGGATTCCTTGATGACCCAGAACCACCACCAAGCGTTGGGGTCAAGTGACATTATGAGCAATCAGGAAGGTGGGCCTGCAGAAATAAAGTGGCCCACTGGTCTATCATATTTCAGTGCTCTCACAGGCAGGGTTGATGACAAACACCTCTTTTTCAGTCCTGAAAATTTTCCTGATCCTTCAACCGAGTTGGAATTGCCAAGGATGTCAACTGCAAGCAAAAGTCTACAACCACAAGCGTTTCTTGGGCGGAGTACACAGCCTCCGACATCATCGTCATCTTCATCATCCTCATCCTCCAATGCCATGAATGCTAGCAAAAGCAACAGCAGATCTGAAGCAGTGGATCTGCACAATGAGAATCATGCTCTCCATTTTGAAGGCAGTGCATCGGAGTACCTGAGCTTGGAAGCAGGAGATCATAGTAATTCCTTCAATCTTCCCCGTAAGATGCATCCGGTTTCTCGTTTGGATAAGTTCAAGAGGAGTCTCACAATGCCAGCCAGAATGCCTTCCCCTCCTCAACTTCACCAAGATCAATCCGAACAGCACCCCTGCACTATGGATTACACTGCTACCAGGCATCCCGAAGTGGGTAGCATTTATTCTGATCTCATGGGATCTTTCTTGGAATAATTCGTTTCATTGCCAAGCCCTCCAAGTTTGGGACTTTGGTTAAGGACTGGCCCTACAAGCAGTTGAGTCTAGATTTCATCCCATCCAGGCATTTACAACTTGCAAGATTTTTATTTGAGGAGAGATAAGAAACTGTATATATAGTCTTGATAAAATTACTGACCTGAATGTGCTTTACACGCATCGCCCCATCAATGGATGATTAGAGTGGATTGAAAATAGATGAGGGAGATTATTATGTGCAGATCAGTGGAGATTTGTTTCTTGTTAGATAGCAATTCATTTTAAGGACTAATTATTTTGAAACACGTTTAGTAGTAGTGGAGGCAGGAAGTCATCAATGTGACTAGAACCTGGTACCAAAGTATTATGTTCTGGATTTGTGACTAGTGTGGGTTTTTTCAGCATTCTTCTCTCTAATTGTGTAATATTTATTAATAATCAAAATCTGTATTGAAAATACATTGGTTTACAATTGTTATTCAACTAATATATGATTCCTCAAATAAATGAAATACTACTTTTTTTTTTGTTGACAAGTGTACTGGTTTTTTTTTTTGTTGACAAGTGGCATAGCTAGGGATAACCCAGTAACTTCCTCAGCTGAGAAAGTTTACCTCCATTCTCGTCCAAGACAAGGCTATTTGAAACACGTTTGGTAGTAGAGGTGGGAGGAAGTCACCAATGTGACTAGAATCTGTACCAAAGTATTATGTTATGGATTTGTGACTAGTGTATTCATTATATCTTTCCGACTTGGGTTTTTTTTCATCATTCTTCTCTCTAATTGTATAATATTAATTAATAATCAAAATCTTTATTGAAAATACATTGGTTTACAGTTGTTATTCAACTAGTATATGATCCCTCAAATAAATGAAGGACAGGTTTTCTTTTTTTTCGACAAGGTGGAATAGGCAGGGACAACCCAGTGACTTGGACCTCAGCTGCGAAAGTGTACCTCTATATTCGTTCAAGACAAAGGCTATTAATATATCTATTTTGCAGTCCTTTTTAGACACTATGTTAGACTAGTTTTGCTCCTCAAATTACTCTTATCCATTCCTTTGGTCAAATAGTTTATCTAGTTGTACGATATTTCCTAGTTAATATAGCCCCTTAGATCACCTTTACTGACCTGGTTTGCTTAAAACGTACATCATCTTCAATCAGTGATCTCTCTTTTCACAAATTTCATGTCTGCTACCTGACTTTGACATTTAGAGGGTTTTTATAGCCTTAGATTACTTCAAGATTTTTCTTAATGTGCCATTCTTCATTCCCACAACTTTGAAATTACCTCACATGACTACTAATAAATAGTTAGCTAGTTAGAGGGATCACCTTTTGCCACCTTACGAGCATTCACTTCTTTCTAGTGCCTTGTACATCTTATAGTTCAAAATATAAAAGGGAATGAATTTCTTTTAAAAAATGTGATTCTTGTTGACAACACTAATTGCCATGCTTTCTTCAATGTTGGGTCTATTTATGTAGTCGTTATAAGCACTCAAAGTTGCATGGATTGGCATGGTAGTTTGATGATGTTCTAGTGATCCAACTCACGACCCATGATGGTGTGGATTACATATTCTCCAAGTAGTTTTAGGCTTGATGACACACCCCCTATCTTATTAAACCCCTTGACCATCTTGTTCAACGCTAAATTAAATTGATTCCGAGTCTATGTACACACTCAAACATCTTTTACAAATTCTCAATTAGACGATCCCTTGAACAACCTGCCCTTAAGTTATAGGGTTGCTTAGGCAACATGCCTTGGCAAAAATATCATCTTATTTTTTAAAAGGGTGAGTCCATCATCTTTTCTAATTTGTTTCTATTTTTTCTTCTCACTAATTTATCTCTCAAATCTTGACTAAATTATTAGTTCTCTCAAATCTCCCAATGAATTCTCTATGATCTTCAAATCAACTCTCCAATTTTATTTATCTTGTATTATTTCCATCCAAAAATTGTTGGAAAAAATGTGTTATAAACCTTGCACATGAGTGAAATATTTTTAATTATGTAAAATAAATATTTATTTGTGACACAAATAATGTTATTAGTCAAGTTAAATATTATTTGGGCGTACTTGTATGGTTGCATGTAACATTGGGTTCGTTATTTTATGTGTGGGAGACAAAATAATAATAATAATAATTTAATAATATGAAAACATTGGTATAAAAAAAAATGTGGGTTGATGGCTTTGAAGCACATGGTTTTATCTTACAACTTGGTTGTATTTGTTTGAGCTTGAATTTATAAAAGTAAGCACATGTTTAATGGTTAAAGTTGGTTGGGTGAGTGGATTGTCTTTGTATTGAGTTTTTCTTGTGAGTGCATATGTGAAACATGACATAGGATGTGTGGGTACTGTAGACACCCCAAAATGGACAGACTTGCGACCTTACATTAAATCACTAATTAATGATGTTTTAATCATTAATTAACCATCTATTTCTTGTAAAATCCATTCCCCAAAACATTTAATCATATTCTCAAAATTAATTAAATAATTAATTTAATTTAATTAATTAACTTTAATTAATTAAATTCAATTTCCTAAAGTTTAAATTTAAATATCTAAAGTTTAAATTTAAATATTTAAACTTATTAATTAATTCTTCTAATTAAATTAATTTCACTCAAAAATTATATTTAAATAAAAATAATAATTCAATTATCTCATGTTTGAATACTTTAATTTCAAAAATCAATTAAATATTCAAATAAATCCTTTCTCTAGTTCAAAAATGTAACTCTTGACTAGCTTTTCAGCTAACTAAACATCCTCTCTTCCCTCCAAATTGAAGAGGTGGAGTTTATTGGTTGCTTTTCAGTTAACTAAACATCCCCTCTTCTCTCCAAGTTGAAGAGGTGGAGTTTACTGGTTGGTCCCCAGTTAACTAAACATCACCTCTTCTCTCCTAGTTGAAGAGGTCGAGTTTATTGATTACTTCTCTTGTTCCTTTTGATATCAACCATTCATCCTCCAATTTCTGGGATCGATCTCATCCGTCCAAGTCATTTTCCATATTCTATATAATCAACCCTTCTCAACCATTTGAAGGATCCATGATTTCAAGCTTTGTGCACACTTACTATGCATGAATCTTGCCAGAAGCATCAAGCATTCTTGTGATCATATGAATATCGTTTTCTCAACACTCCCAAGTCACAGACGCTGCCGATACCAATACTAAGCACCATTCATCAAATGTCTCAGAAGGAGTAGAGAGAAGCAATTTAAGCCTTGAATATTATGATTTGTATTCGTTTGTTTTTCTCTTTGATTGCTCGTTATTTTATTGTTCTTAGATTCATTCTTAGTAGTTTTGATTGCTTTCCCCCATTGCAAATCGACACTACTAACCCTCTTTAATTCGTGTTGGAGCAAGATTGGATCTACACATTTTCGTGAACCCGACGTGAATCGAACAACCTGATAATCGCTTGCAGACGACAAACAAAATTTCCCAGCCTCAGCCGTACGACCGCAGTTTCATTTTTTAAATTTTTTTGGATAAATATTATAATTCGCAATTGACGGGAGTTTATCGTAATTGATGAAAGTTTGCCACAATCGACTGGTTTATTACCGCAATCGATCTCTGTAATTTCGTAATCGATTTCTATATTTTTTAGTCTCTGGTTCAGGTAGTTTGCCGCAATTGACAGATATATTTCGCAATCGCTAGAGGAATTTTGCAATCGCCAAAGGAATTTCACCATCGCCAACACATTGCCGCAATCGACAAAATAATTTCACAATTGACAACAGTTTATCGCAATCGCGTAGAGAATTTCACATCTGACAGAAGAATTTTGCATATGACGGAATAATTTTGCAGTTTCTCTGTTTCATCATTTTATTTATCAGCTCTGATTTTTTTCTCTCAGTTTTTGTGCAGGAATGAGCAAATGACATATGACAAAAATGATAACCAGACGCACCCCGGGTTCTAGATCACTAAGAGCAGCCATAAGAATAACCGCTTATCACCACTCGCAATGAAAGATAATTTTGACAATCACAGTTGAAGATCAAAGCGAATCTTTTAACAGGTATCTCGATTCTCTCAAGCGTTTTGCAGCTAAAAACAAAGTTACCATTAGCCTTAACGGTCTTAATAATTTGAGTGTTTATGAATATTATTCATATTGATTGTTAGGGGGTTTCAGTACTAATAGCTTCTTGACAACTTGTGGCGTGGAAACATTTTTAACAAAGCGAACTAAAATCAATTCATTTATCTTTTGGTGCTTAAAAAGAAAAGTGTATGCAAAACATCACAAACACACTTCTTTGATTTGGTGCTTAAATTGACATGGTGGTTGACAATTGAACAAAGGTAAAAAATCTTTGAATTTGGTGCATCTAAAATTGAGCAAAATAATCTCATCTTTTGATTTGGTGCTTAAAATTTACATGGTGGTTAACAATTGAACAAAGACAAAAAAAACTTTTCAGTTAGGTGCATCTAAAATTGAACAAGCAATCACCATTTGGTCTGGGCTTAAAATTGAACTCGCGTGCATGTATGGATGATTAGCTCAGTTCACAGTTGATATTTTGGTGCTTAATCGATTAACCTTGTGTCTTGAGTCTTTGGTGCATTTGCACAATCTGTTAGATTAACAACCTTTATACTTTTTTAGAAAGGCCTGTCTGGGAAAGTGTTTCTTCCTCAGAGGATGACCTTAAATTGGTAATCCTTCTGATCGGTATATAAACAAGACGCGAGCTAAAGCTCTGTTTTATATCTAGCCAAGCTCGGGCGAGGTGTGTTGATGATAGCCTGGATCGGGTGAAGTATCCCTAAGTAGCCAACATGGTCAACTAGGCTCTTAAGTGAGTCGCACACATACAGACCGATTGGATAGACTCCACAGACCTTACTACAACCCTTTAATTAGAGACCTACCCGTTTCACCTCCGAACAAGTGTCTTATTTGTTAGTCCAAGTCTAGTACTTGTCCTTTTCTTAAATCAATTTCTAGAGTCGCCATGGTATTTTTGAAAGTCTCAAAGCTGCTTAAATCCTCATGTCCAACTACTCACTGAAAGTGTCAACCTTGTAGTCCGACCATGTTTTGAAAAAAAAAAAGATTATTTGCTCACACTTTTCTTGAACAGGTTTGAACACTCTTGAACACCCTTGAACAACCTTGAACTTAGTTCATACATGTTCAAGAGTGTTTGAGGTAGTTCATGTTATTGTAAGGAATGGCAGATGTATAAAACCGGCGGAAAAAGCCTCATAGTTGCGGTGTACGAAAAATTTGACTTTTCAAAGATGGAAATTAGTGATGTCAGCACAAAATATTCAATCTAAAGACTAAGGTAGATGAACAAACGGGAATAAGTTTGAACAATATCGAACACATGTGAACAACCTTGAACTCAGTTCAACAATGTTCAAGGATTTTGAAAAAGTGACACGGGGCAGAAAAAGCGAAATTTGTCACCACTCGGCGGTGGGACCTACGGAAAAAGAGCATTTAATGCCGAAAAGTAATGGCGATGGTTAAGTGCGTCCAAGCTGTTATATTCAATTATAAATCCGTATGACATGAAAGTTTGCGCGGGTGGTATTAATTAATTGCATGCGTAAACTGTCATTTCATTCCCTTAGCTTTTATGGCCTTAAAGATGGGTAATTAATGATCTAATCTCTGGTAATTTCTATTTAAACCCTTCTTGGTGTTCATTCTGTTTGAAATGCTGTCGCTGTTTGTATACGACTAATCTGAAGGTAAGGGTTTTCAGAAGCTCCAGTGTGCAGAAGTATCTACAGGAACAAGGTGAGTCAGGTTGCACCCTCTACAATGTTTTAATTTAAGCTTGTGAAAGATACAGAAGATTCTGTGGCAGTTATCAGTTTGTTTTTACAAGTATGAAGTCCTCTTTTCACTTATTTGGAAACATTTCTAGTCTAGTTTGCGAAAACCCCATTATAGCAGACACAGATTTAGGAGGATATGATGTTGAAGGAAATCCTGATAGACTTTCTAGATGCTTAGAAAAGAATGTCCCTGCTTTGGAAATCCTGCATAGTGGATTGTGCGTAGCTGCTTGTTTCCCTCCTGCAGTAATTTGCCCCGAGCTAGTTCATGAGTGTGTCCATAACTATGATCAGCGGATTGAATCAATTCTCAAGAAAGATGGTAGTGTTTTGCTAGCTGTAAACAAAGGAATTGTCTTTCTAGCTTTCCAAATTCCAGAGCAAACCTTTTCCGCTTTTTCTCCTCCACAGTCCCTTGTTAAATTCAAAGAAAACGCGAATGCAAATCGCACTTCCATGGCCAAGCATTGGTTATTGAACCCACAGAGGGGAGGTTCCTGGTTGCCCAAAAAGTTTAACATAAGTCATGTGCACCCGTATATTAGTGATGTTATGGTAATGTTGCAGAGAGCCAGAGGGTCTCCAGAGTCTTATTTCTTCTTAGATTGGTTGTTTTGTTATATTCAAATTGTTTTAGAAGGAAAACAGATACTGGATTGGGATGAATTAATTGCCGGTTCAATGGGGGAACAACTTAATAATTCAAAACTCACAGGATGCAGTTTTTTCATGTCTTCTTATCTGGTGTACTGTTTGGCCCATAGTAGAAAATGGGACGGGATGATTCATGAGCCTTGGTCTGACGACATGTGTGTTTATGAGTATTTTCCCATTCTTCACAAAGATAATGTAATTCAGAACTACAGGAGAGTGCATGACACTTTTATGGGTAAACTATTTTGAATTGACTGGGGATTCTACCAGGAGAATGAGTTCTGAAGCTCAAGAGTTTGTGACCAAATTTGGGAGTTTTTATACTCAGTTCCCTAGATTCACTTATGTTAGGGTCGGTGGTTTTGAAGACCCCCCTACAAAATTGCCTAGGTATGCTTTTGACTGCTTTATTTTTGCAGAGGTCTGTAGGAAGCTTGCCACTGTACTTAGACGTTTTCTTCCTAAAGAGGAATGGGAGAAAGTTTTCCCATTGCAGCTAGGTAAATTCTCATGTTTTTCTATTGAAGATGCCATAAGCATAGGGAGTGATCTGAGTCATTTTGATTTCAAATATTATACAAAGAGGACAAGTTTTGATAACAAGAACTTTGCTAGTGGGAGTCTAGGACTTAGGTCCCATATGTTCCCAGTTCCTCACCTAGAAGATTTCTGGGAGGACTGTCCTAATGAGTCCCAGGTTAAGGAGAGAGATCACAGTCGACTCTGCATATCTCAGATTCTATCCACGAGGTTGCAGTTCAATGTAGAAGGTGTGACAGATGATGGTTCAAACTTAGTTGAATCTAATTTCAAAAGACCCCTGGGAAACGAGGAATATGATATTGACTGGTCAGTGGAAGAGGAAGATGATATTGAACGCAAGACACAAAATGTACTTCAATTAACTAAGGAATGGCTACAAGCAAGAATAAAATAGTCTAGTCCTAAGTCAATTGAAGTTAAATCTTCACCTTTCTATTCCTCTTCCCCTATTTCTAATCCTCATAAACCAATTGATAATGCAGGTGTGTCGGGTAAGCAGCAGATTAAGGGTTCCAGGAAGAAATCTGTTGCAGAACCTTCTCTTGTGGTCTCACCTCAGCGAATTACCAGATCAAACTCTTGGTCACAAAAGAAAGGGAAGATGCCTCGGGAAAATGCAGAAACAATCAACTTGGAGGACGACAAATTTGGGGATTTAAACTATCAAATTGGTGAAGATGAGCAAATAGGGAAGGACCTCTTCGATATAGATGATGTGACTTTGGATATGATGGATACTCCTGCAAAGAAAAGCGAGCAACCAACAACAACAAGTGTCACACCAAGATGGCTCACCACTTCAGTGAACAAGAAACAGAGCCTAGTTTCGGTATCTATCCCAGTGCAGGACATAGTCAACAAGTACGTTCAAAAGACTCCCAAGGCCAAGAAAGCCAAGAGCACTACACAGATGTTTGTTGATGCAAAAATTGGGAAGTTGACTGCTGAAGTAGCCACCTACAGGCCAAAAGAAGAGAAGAAGGATGTTGTGGCAGAAGATTTTGAAGTCACCAAAATTGAATTAGGAACCATGGATAGGGCGGGAAAGAACCACCTGTTCAAGGAGACAGCTCAGCAGATGCTAATGACATCTTGGCAAGACAACAAGGAAAAGAAAGAAATGAAACAAACCATAGTGTCACTTTCCCAGTTCATAAACACTTTCTGCAACTTCGACGCCACACCATTGATTCAATCCCCACAGGGATTCGATCCAAATTCTACAGAAAGTAAAAATTTGCTAAATCAAGTTCAGCGGGGTCAAACGTTGGTCTCTTCAGTTGACGAGTGGATGTCCCAAGTATATAGCAGTGGCCAACAATACATTAAAGACTCACATTTAGTCCTCCATGATACAAAATCCATAATGGGAGAGTTGCAGACCCAGCGACAAGTTTGGGATGGAGAGGAGGAAAAATGGGTATCGACGATGAGGAAATTCTTGGAAATAGAGAGGTACGGCTTCAGTAAATTTTGCACAGAAAAAGCTCTGAAATGCACTGAGGAATCAATTTTCTTCATACTTAGAAAGAACATCAGCTGACGTATTTCTCTCATAAGAAGCACCATTACAAAAACCAAAGAATACGAGGCCGAGGCTAAACAAATTCAGAAAGCCGTTCTGAACGAGTTGAAGGTCATCAACTTCACCTATACTTATCCATTAGCTTACGGTGAACTTGAATTGAAAGGGGCTCTGGAAGCCTTCAACTCAGCGATAAAGATAATTAGAGAAAAGGCTAATCCTAAAGCCACAAACCTAACTCAGATGACAAGAATTGAATCAATGTTATATCTGTGTGTGGATCAGTTGCCAGGTGTGGTGGAAAAGGTGAAGAAGTTGAAGTGGAGTAAAGAGGCCTCAATGTCCCAGATAGTGAATTCCAAGATCCCGCATCTTCTATTTGCAAAAGAGTTGGTCCAAGCGTATAAAGAGTGGAAACCTACCCAGTCGGTTGCCAAAAAAGGGAGCCCAACAGGAAGCGAGGATCGTGCAATGGACAAGGAACCAGATTTAGATAGTTTTTATTTGAATTAACATGGAAACTCTCAAGGACATGTGTCCTTTTCTGCTAGTTTCATTTTATAACTAATTGCTCGAGAGGCCGAGTTTTTCGAGAGACCTCTCGGTGCTTTGATACTATAAGTATTTCTGCTGAAAAATTTAGAAGGGTTAAAAAAAAGAGAGATTGATCTTAACTAGATATTTTGATTTTTGTTGTGATAGTTTGAATTTAAAAAGATTAGATGAACAAATGTCGGTGAATCTGATACTATTTTTTGAAAGAACAGATTTCATGTGATCGCTTGTGTAGTAGTTTTTGGAAATACATTACAGTTAAGTTTATCAAATCTGTGTCGTTTGAAAACAAAGAGAAAGTGTCCTGTGTTGGCATTCTGTTTACTCTGCAATGTATATGTTTGTTGATTCATAATACTTGGACTTTATCTATATGCTGTTGCCTTTTCCAATTAGTTATCTGTTTTCATTGAATCTATTGAAGGAGAAACTGTGCTTTTTCTTTCCTTATCTTTTTGCTATCTTTATTAAGGTATTTCTGCAATACTTCTCATCCATGAATGGTGTAGTAACCTTATAAACTTTCGGGTTAAAATTTGAAATTTAAAAGTGAACGTTATTGATAAAATATATCTAGGGAGCTGTACCTAGGATCAAATTCAGAGGGAAGTGATTTCAGATCACTTACCCAACTGTTAGTGTCATTTGTCTTTCAAAAAGGCTATAAAGTTTTCCTGTAAAAGATTTACAAGAGAGACAAATCTGTTCGCTAACATTATTATAGTGCAAGGGGTTGCAAAATTCCCCCCCAATATTCCCAACATATGTGTTCCATGATATTGTGTTGATGAAAGAGATCTTCATTATCATGACAACAATATCTGGAAAAGAAAAAAAAAGGGTACCTACGTCGTGGATCTTCGTGTCCTAGTAGCATGACAATTATTGTGTGAGCTGACAAACATCCAAAGCATTGGGCCTATAATATTGCATCTTGAAGCTAATTGACCTAGATTAATCTGACTGTCTCTGTTTCAACCACGTGAAAATATTGCAACTTGCAAAAGTTGTAGAACATATACTTTTTATTCGTCGATCTTCAAAACACTGTGTCTATTGTGCTTGCTTGTGTGATTAGTTCTCAAAAAGCAAAACCTACATCTCACACTGTTAAAATGAGTCAAACCTGTTCGAAGTTTAGGGTGTCAACCAAAATCTATTCCAGAATCATATCACTGTTCCAGAGAGATCATTTTATCAAACAGATTCCCAAACTGCTATCATTTTTCAAGATTGTCGCACTTTGCCGCAATTGAAGGAGTTTTTCCACAATTGAGGAAAGTTTACCACAATCGAGCCTTTTATTGCCGCAATTGATCTGTTTATTGTCGCAATCTTCATAAGTTTACTGCAATCGACCCTGCATTCTGCCGCAATTAGTGGAATTTTGCCGCAATCGACCTATAGACCTGTGCATTTATTCTATCAACAAATTTGAATTCCTCTGTCAACATTCTGCATTTTTATCAGTTTGAAACCTTAGAAAAGATTCCCCATTTCGTGTGAAAGGTCAGTGTACCCATCTCAGGAAATAACAAAGAATCTATGTGAATCTCAAAACATCTAGTATCATCCGTCTTTGACAGTTCGGCTATTGTTTACCATTGATAGTTCAAAAGTTTAGATTAGATTATCTTGACCCCATTATCTCAGCTTCATCAATCTTTATACGCGACTTTGTCTCATCTAAGGCAATAGTCAAAATCAATATCTTACATCACCAATTTTTGAGATCAAGAGAAGTCAAAATTTGTTCCTAGAATTACCCTTGTCAAAAACAGGTACTCGGACTCTCCTTGAGAGGTTATCCCTTTTTTTTACTTTATATCACTCATTTTAGTTCAAAACCTGGATAACACCATGTCTTTCACACCCTATGGAGGACTTTACACTAGGTCAAAGGCTAGAACCCGACCAGATGAATCCTACATTAACCAATTTCCCCATGGGAAAAAGAGCAAGAAGACTACCCATTCAAAATCACTGATCTACATTGAGAATGCACATACTATTCCTCAAGATTCCTGTAGACCAACTATATTTCAATATGTCACAGAGGAAGAGCTCAAAGACATAGAACAAGATGCTTATTCTGCGCAAGTTGTTGATGCTATTGTGGAAAGAAACCCTGAAATATTTCTAGCCATGTTGATAAAAGAGGGAGTCAAGCTCCCCGCTGAATTCAATGTGTCAACGATATGGCTTGAAAAGCCACAACCAGGACAAAGCACAACTCAAACCTCTCAAATGGAACCTGTGGTGTCTCAAGTCTTGTCTCTGCCATCATTAACGACTACGACATCAACATAGACTATATCTATCTAAACTAGCTCAACCAATCAAGCTAGTATGTCATCCACCCAAAACATGATGGGCTCCTAACTGAGTGCACCACTAGTTACCAGTTTATCTTAAGCATCGACCTCATGGCCTTTTACATCAAGCGCTCAAGCTGTGTCATCAATTCCCCAAACAAGAAATAACCCATTTGCGACTACTTAGACAATGCAGTCTAACACTACTAGCTTTGGGCTTAATACTTCGCTCTCACACAGATCAATCTCTGTGGGTCCGACATTCAATCAACGTCCACCAAAGGCTACACCTTTATTCCAACAGAGATCCCAACAACAACAAAAACAACAACCTTGGATCAACCAGATTCCCTAATATACGAATCACACACACTAGGAAATCAATACCAAGTCCCAAGGAGATCATATGTCCCAATACAAGGAACACAAAGGCAAAGCCTTATACCTACCACGACACAGAGATTCAATGCCAGGAATCTTAGCACAATGGGAGTGGACCTTTGGTTCCATGAGGTCGGGTGGTAGTGATTCTTATTACCATTGAGATCCGAGGTTCGTGATTTTTGCTTGGATGATCCTTCTTGCAGTTGTATCTTCTTGTTCCTCGTTGTTGGAGACTTTCCCTTATCTTTCTCATGTTGTATATTTATTTCATTATATCATTTGTGACATTCTTAGATATTGTATTGTACTTTATATTTGGTTTTATCACATACCCTGTGACTTGTGCAGTGGATGTTGGTTCATTATGTATACCTTATGGTATTAGTTGTATCTAGGTTTCATTTATGAAATGATGTTGTGGATTATTCATTTGCATTATATGGAGTTTGTTTAATATTTATTGTATTTAGTAGATTAGTTAACTCACATAATTCTACGTCATCAAACCCTCGGGATTTGTAATCTATAAATAAGTTACATTTATGAGTATGTATTATCTTATGTTATATTGCTTCCGCATTGTTACTCTTTATCAATTGTTAAATCTTAAAAAAAAAAACATTTTTTAAACTTAGGAACATGTTTAAGGTTAACTTCTCCTGGGTTCCCTGGCGGGGCGTTACACCTTCAACTTGCCTCAAAATTCAAACCTCTAACCAATAAGAGGTAATCACATGGATCAATTAATCTTTGGTCTTAGCCATCCCTCATGGATGCATCTCAACCGTTAAATTCAAATTTGGATTTGAAGCCTTTTCCCTCCAAGAAAAATCTATATAATGCAGCGATTCTAGCTCATTTCATATAGGTAAATAGTGCATTTTAGCATCGAATTAATGTCAATTTCATTCTAGCATTATCTAGTTCATTTTCTTAAGCTAAATAGTTCAATTTCATGCATTTGATCATAAATGGAGCATAATTGAACATCTTTTCATGCATTTTAGGCATTTTCATATGAAATCTTCCATCCTAGATTGTCTATTTGATAAGAATTCATGCTTAATCTTAGAGCATCTTATGTAATTCTTGTAAATATTCTAGCTAGGAAGAAATAGGACATTTTTGACATATTTATTGGTTAAATTTGATGCTAACATGTTGATATAAAGTTGTATTGAGTGGTTGTGTGCAACATTCTTCCAGGTACAACATTTACACATCACAATAATCTAACGTAAGAATCCTTAAATATTTTCAAATTTATTTATAAAAGTAAACTCATAAATTCTCTTTTTTTATATACTTCTCTGTGTATTTATTTTTACAATTTTTTTGTTTACAGGTTGCTAGGGTTTTGCAGGGGCCAAGCAATGGAGGTCGAGCGTAATTTTTTTAAAAAACCCTGTGATTTTCACGTGAGGACAAGGGAGGAAGAGCAGAGGGTTTAATGCAGGTAGGGCGGTGGAGAGGTCTTGGAGCGGCGACGGTGGGTCTCCTCCTCTTCCCGCTCCCCACTATGTTTCCAGTGTAGAGGCCATG